>CM040481.1:2896924-2968817 GCA_022758105.1 Pangasianodon gigas
CTTACTAAGCCATTAATTCTGCTTCCTGCGATTAAAACTGTATCATACACATCTGGGCTGAATATTGAGGAGGCGGCATAACTAAGATAACAAAAACTCATATATTAATAGGAAAATGTGATTTTGTGATTAGTAATATAATAGAATAAAAAAAAATAAGTCAGAAAAAAAACATAATTAAAATATCAAATATATGAACGATGAAGGAAGATTATCTATATGTCTGTCAAGCTGGCAAACCATGATCAAGTACAAGTTGATCCCTATTAAGATTGTATTAGTTAAATAATTATATATGGCATTTGTTACCAATTGTTCCAAAGGGGCATGGCTGCGTAGCAGTGAGGCCCTGGCGAGTTTTGGGCCAGGTAAGCTCCGCCTCCACAGTAGGGTTACAGAACTCTGCAGCGTTGTTGGGCAGGATGGAGGAAGGTGGTGGGCGTGTGCTGGAAAGGGGCCCGGAGCCGCCTGGAGGTCGGAGCTCAACGGTAGTGGTGTGAGCCCTCGGAGTGAACACACTCAGAGCCGGAGATCTGGTAGAGCTAGAGGTGGTGGTTGTAGTGGTAGAGATGGTGGCTGTGGACATTGTAGTTGGGCGGGTGGTCGTCCTGGTGGTGGTGGTGTCCATGAAGACGTGAACCGAGGAGGACGATTCTGTGGAGAGAGAAGGAGAGGAGAAGTAGCAATTAGGTATGGAGACAGTTGAGGATGCTGGGGGACTAGCAAGAAGTAAATAGATATATGTTTGTATTTGGAGCACGACTGCATCCTGAGCCGCACCACATCACAGTCTCTAAGGCTGCAAGAGGAAAATGAGAGAGACAGAGAAAGAGACTGATACACAGCGGGAGGGATAGAACGAGAGAAAGAGAGAGAGAGAGAGAGAAAGAGAGAGACAGAGAAAGAGACTGATACACAGCGGGAGGGATAGAACGAGAGAAAGAGAGAGAGAGAGAGAAAGAGAGAGACAGAGAAACCGTCAGCTCCAAATCAGCCGTTCAATTAGACTTGACAGGTTTCTACATGGGCCTCCTACCAGTTGACTTCACAAAGAGCGTACATGCACACCCAAAGAGAGAGACAGCTACAACATGTTCAGTATAAACACACGCGCACACACACACACACACACACACAGAGGCACTCTAGTTAGGCTAAGAAATCAATAAGAATGTTCAACATTGCCTCAAGAACAAAGCGAACTGGAGGGAAAGATGTCTTCAACAAATACCCCTTTCGCCTCACTCTCACTTTTCCTGTCCATTTCCCACACACACACACATACAACCCTCTTTTTGGCACTCTTTTTGTTTAGTACAAATGTCATGTGCTTGCGTCTTACACCCAAAGAAAGAAAGCAACACATGTAGCACCATTTTAAAAGAAGGACAATGAGATAGGAAAAATATAATAGTAGGAAAAATATAGTAGTATTGACATGTAGGACCTTGAGTAATAGCAACAAGGTCATTCATGTGAGAACGTAACCAGACACAACAATCAGAGCATTTTAAACATTCATGAAAATATTTATACACTTAGCCAGTCCTACACTACTCCAACAGATACCAGGTTGTCAAACATGGCTGCCATGAAGTTTCACGGGTTAATTGCGGAGCAGTGCATGTTTCCATGGTAACTGCACTTACATCATGTTGTCAGGTAAAAATTAAGAAACCATGGCTTGAAATGAACTTTTTCAACCAGCGTCCCAAAATCACCCGGGATAGCAATTTCAGTCGTCATGAAACAACCTTGACCATCCCAAGTACTAATTTTTTCTTATTTTAGGAATTATAAATTGTGAAAGACCAAGTCACACCAGGCCGGCACAAAGCTTTAGTCTGCTGTCAATCAAAACGGTCACGGTAGGCAAGCTGGCAAGCAGACTGACGTTAATGTTAACATAATAGCTAGCTGCTGTTTGGCTGAACAATACAGTCTGACAGAATTTGTTTCCCAACTTAGTACTTTTACTCGCATTGTCAGAGGTGATGACGGCTCTTTAAGTCTCCCTTTGAGTCTCTATTCTTTTTACTGGAATAAATCTCAGCATACTTCGTTCCAATAGCTATCAACGTACTTAGGTTGAACTATTAAATACTTTGTTTTTTTAAAATAATTTTCCTGCATTCTGTACAAGGACAGCAAGGTACAATGGGGCTCATTTGGTATATAATTCTTCATATTTGAAGGTGTAGGATTTGTGAGAGAAATGATATGCTGGAAGCAGATTGTGCCTGGGACAACAGGGTGTCATTAATTTCGAGGTCTGTGTGTTTACTCGGCAGTGGTAGATTAGTTATGCGTCAGTTGAAGCTTCTCTCACAGCTGTATTACGTGTATAGCACAAACATTATAAATCATACAGCACTGCAGTGAAGTATACTGGAATGCAAATTCTACAAATTCTGATCCTATGGCTAATATCACTGCTGACCACCCGCGTCCTAGAAATAAAACAGACCATAATACACACAAACACATACACACACCCACACATACACCCACATACTGACACAGTAATTGCAAAATAAGGAGCTGAAATTAATTTTGCCAGCAGCACTTTATGAGGCTGCACTGAGCATCTAATTGAGACAGACAGAAAGAGGAAAAAAGTAGACAGAGAAAGAAAGAAAGAACGAAAGAAAGAAAGAAAGAAAGAAAGAAAGAATAAAGATTTTAAAAGGGGACAGAAATCAAATCTACAAGGCTGGATTTACGATTCTCAACAAAACAATAAAATTAACCATCTAATACCAAAATTCACCACCAAACAGCATTCCCCATCAGTCACGAACACACTATACCAAACACAAACACATACCATCAAACCCCCCAAATCAAAACATCTTCAACCAAACATTACCATCATCATCAAACACCTACACAACCAATATTTACCAACATTCATAATCACCAGCATCAGCCATCCATAACTAATATTCACTATCATACACCAATATTCACCATCAAAAACCAAAGTTCACCATTAACCCTAAAAAATATTTATCATCAAACACCATCATTCATCACCAAAAACCAACATTCACATGAAATGCCTAAACATATCAACCATCAAATACTTACATTTACCAGCAACAGTCAATGTTCACTATCAAACACCATTGTTCACAATAAAAAAACAACTATCACCATCAAACACCTACATTTACCATCAGTAGACAACATTCTTCTTCAAATACACCAATGGTCACAATCAAAAAACAACTATCACCATTAAACACTAACATTCACCATGAAACACCATTCATAATAATAAAAAATATTCATTAAACACCAAGATTCACCACCAGAAAACGCTATACACCATCATACACCAACATTCACCATCTAAAAACAAAATCATCTACCATCAACTACCTACATTTACTATAAATAGTTATCATTCGCCATTAAACACCAATGTTCACCATCGAACACCATCATGTGAAACACCTACTTTTACATTAAAAAAACTTTACTACCATATGCTAACTTTATAATGCTGTCAGTTTTCTTAAAAAATAATGCAGTAAAAATGGCAAGCCAAATAACCGAGTGTGAAAAGGGGAAAGAATTCTTTAAACTTTTCACTGATCACACACAGGTGCAGCACTCAAACACACTCTTTGGGTTTGTTGACGTTCCGCGGAGAATTTTTGTGTTGGCACGCTCAGAGCTTTAGTTACCCTGTCAGATCTGAAACACTCCTGACCCATTTTGTTGAACCTCCGGGTCCATTTCACTTTTCAAACACTTCAAACTACACAGAACTGCACTGAAGAGGCACATGGGCCCATAGCCAGCGTCTCGCTCACACACACACATGCATATATACATATCTATTTTACTGCACATAAAATCAATAGGTATGTTAAAGGAGCTAAAGAGCAATCAGCAAAAATGACTGAATGAGACAATCAAGCAAACTAGGGGGAAAAAACAATACAGGAAATTGGGATTGGCCAGTGATGCGAAGTAAGAAACACAAGCATGTTTACTAAATGTGTGTATGAGAGTAAGGAACATTACAGCTAATGAGGAAGAGGTATGTGTGAGAGTAAGAGAGACTCCAGCACACTGTAATTCCCCCTACTAGACATGTCATTCACACATTTGTCTCTGGAAAGTGATAATTATGGCACTTCCATCTGTCTGGTGACCATATGCAAGCACTAAAAGAACAGCTACAGAGGGAGAGTTCGTTAATACATAAAGAGTGAGAAAGAAAGAGGGAGAGAAAACTGAGTTGTGGAACACATCCATATGTTTGACAAAAGATTAGTGGAGGAAAATGGATTCTTAATGAGTAGTCTACAGAAAATCCTTCAACCTAGGAACCAAACTTCTGCTATTTCTTTTTCATTTTAAATTTATCTAAGTCATTACTAAACACCATTAAAGCTATTTTTCCACTATACCATAATACAACACAGACATTTCATAACAACTCATCCTACATCATTTAAATTGATGCTGCCTGGCTCTCATTATGCTACTTCAACCATCAGACATGGGTTCCTCAAGGGTTCTTTGGCTAGTTCTTGGCTTCCCTAAAGGGTTTTACTTGGAACTCTGACGGGGAAACATTTTGATATAGGGTTCTACATTTTTAATGGAATATTTAATGGTCCCCCAAGAAGTAAACCAAACAACTCTTTAGGGGGATAGATGGAAATTTTGTACGGGAAAGGAATTTCCAATTCCTTCCTTTGATTTCCAACCAAAAATCCCATCAAACTAGTTTTAAAAAATGTTGTAAGCAAACTCTTCAGCATTCCCTATCATCACAAACTTCAAAAAATCATTGTGGTTTTCAAGATTTACAGAACCCCCCAAGTCTTTCTCTCTCACTTCCATGACATCTTTCTCATTTTCTTCTTTTGTTAGCATGCTAACATTAAAAAAAAAAAATCAGATTATAAGAACTGACAGAGAACACCAATTACACCACATCATTCCGCAATCACATTTTCCAGTCGCAAGCCAATGCTTCATTCTAGTAAATTTGAAGCTTTAAAGATTTCAACCTTGCCTTAATTATGCCCACCACTCCTCATCTTCCAGCAGCTAGGAAATTAAGACACACTTCCTTCACTGCAAGGAAAGCCTCATTACTGTGCAAGCAGGCCTTGTCATTTTTAATGACTTGCCACATCAAGGAGGACCAGTCTAACGTCGTTAGCATTTAATTTTGCCACCAACAGTGCAGGAGGTCCTTTTCCTTGAGTCAAAACAATCATTCTTTGGTATTCCAGAGCTGGATCTCATGTCAGTGTTGCGTGGCAGTTTGAATGAGTCACCCGTCAGTGGGGGCACACTTCCACAGGATAAAATGATCCCCTGTCAGCTCAAATAGTTCAATACATGAAGGAGACAGGGCACAGATTTTCAATTCTTTCACTAACAAAACACTAACTTTCACTGCAGCAACCTAACAAATATCAATATTCAAAATTAATCCCCAAGATTCATAATCAATCACGACATAAAGCATTCATCACTAACATCAAATACCAATATTCACCAAGAAACCCCAATATTCAAAGATTTTCCAACAAACACCAAAACATATCAACCTTCAAACACCTATGTTTACCACCAACAATCAAATATTATCATCAGACATCAAAGTCAACCATCAAACACCTACATTTACTATCAGTACTCAACATCTACCACCGAACACCACAATCAAAAACTAAAATTCACCATCAAACGTCAAAGCATAACAAACCTCAAAACATCAAACCTTCATTTACCATCAACATACCAAATATCATCATCAGATATCAAAATCAACCATAAAAACACCTACATTTAATAACAACAGTCAACATTCACTACCAAACACCAATACTCACAATCAAAAACCAACATTCACCATCAAACATCAAAACATAACCATCAAACACCTATAGTTACCATTAATCATCAATGTTTGCCATCAAACACAAATGTTCACAAACAAAAACAAAATTTACCACCCAACACCAACATCAACCATTAAAAACATGCATTTAACATCAATACTCATCATCCACCATTAAACACCAATGCTCAAAATCAAAAACCAGCTACCACCATCAAACAAAACATCATCATCAAACACCTGCATTTACTGTTGATACTCAACCAACAAACACCACTATTCAGTAATAAACACCAACACTGACCAATGTACACCAACATTATAATATAGCAGTGGGAATAAACCAGTTCAGAATAAACCAGTTCTTGGTTATTCCAGAGCTGGATTTCATTTCAGTGTTGCATGCCAGCTTGAATGACTCACCCGTCAGTGGGGGCATGCTTCTACAGGATAGTTAAAACAATCGCTTAAAACGATCCCCTGTCAGCTCATATAGAATGATACATGGAGGAGACAGGACCTAGATTGCAATTCTCCCAATTCTAGTGAGCTCCGGGTCAACATCCAGAGGCTCCACATGTGGACTGAATTAGGTCAATTACCTTCTGGCAGGAGTGCATTTTCAGAGCTCGGCTACATTCCTAGGTTACATGGCTATCGTTTCTCGTGTTTGACATGTGCCCCTAAACACTGGGAGATGGCGGCGGCAGGCTATGACATATGAGGCAAAGCATTACTCTGCCGAGGGGAAGGTCAGGACGCAGGATTAGCATATTACAAGGAGACTTTCAGGCACAAAAGCTAACCTGAATACCAAATAGGCTTACGGGAAATAAGCACTTATAATAATTGGTACCGTTGCTAATATTGCTAATGTTCCTAACAGTAATTAGAAGTCTGGGTAGCAGATAATAAATACATTTGGTCCCTGCTAGTTAACTATTTAAAGAATTGTGTACATGTACGTATGTGTGACAAAAAGAGTCAAAAGGTTATCTTTGGGCTACTGAGGTTAAGGCTAGGTTTAGATTTAGGTGTAGCATAGCATTAATTAGCTGCGTTACTAATTGTCAGTGGAAGGTCCTCACAAGGGTAGTAAAACAAACGTGTGTGTGTGTGTGAGAGAGAGAGAGAGAGAGAGAGAGCGAGAGAGAGAGAGAGAGAAGTAAAAAATGGTAAAGCTACTGCCATCTCTGTCAATGGTAGACTCTAAACCTTTCACCTCAGGATTGACATTAGTGATTAGCATGAGAACATAGCTTCAGCACTGAAAGCTAACCTGAATACTTAATAGGCCTAAGAGAGGTAAGCACTTATAGTGTTAATACTATAAGTGAACAGTTGAATTATTGCTAATATTGCTACTATTGCTAATGTTGCTAACAGTGAATAACAGCCTGGGTAATAGATAATACATTGGCCCCTGTTAGAATTCATTAAGAATGTCAGTAGCAGATCCTAAATCTTTCACCTCAGGACTAGCATTAGTGATTAGCATTAGCAGCTAGCGTCATACTATCAGAGTGATGTTCATTTGTGAATTTAATGTGACATGATACAGCGCTAATGACCTGAACCAGGTCGCTGTTTACAGTTTAATTGGTCAAGCTGCCTTCATTAGATAAGCCAGGGACAAGGAGAAGGTATGACGTGTATAGACACAGGTCTGAGTATAAACACACACACACACACACAAACACACACTCACACAAATCCATACACTCTCACAAACATCTACATGCATTAGTAAGCTTTCAGATTAGCTGTAATTATCTTACTATCTCTATTTGTATTCCTCTCTGTCTCTCTCTTTCTCTCTCTCTCGCGCTTGAGCGTGCGCGCGCGCACACACACACACACACACACACACACACAATCATTTTTTTTTTTTTTAAATTGGCAAATTCACATATCTCAAACATTGTCTGTTGTGCAAATCAATCACTTCAGCACACCTTCACTCTGACTTCCTGTTTCACAAGATAATGCATCAACATGCAGAATCAGTTCACGGGTCTCAAATCACTGGATTTTAAATTAGATACCTCAGAGCTAACGCTGGTGATCAGTATTAACAGTTATCTTCAGCTCCAGAGAGGAAGCACCACCGTAGGTTGGCAGCCATTATCAGAAACAAATGCCACTGAAGTATGCCACCAATTAAATTACCAGAAAAAAAGAAAGAAAGAAAAAAAACGTGGACATGGTTGGCATGAAAAAGTGTAACACATGTAAGTAGGTGGCTCTCTGAAACTTTTCCAATGTTCTTTATCAAATGATAAACAAGTGATTCTGAAAAAATGGCAGACTTTACTCATGAGTGTGGTGTGTGTTGAGGTGACAAGATGTATTTGGCTGTGAGAAAATCATTACCTTAATGTATCAACAACTAATTCAAGATTGTTGATACTAGGGTTTGCGTGGATCTGACTCAGGTTAGCTAACGCTGCAGTCACAATAGCAAGCAACAAGTTGTTTGTATCGCTTTAATTTGTTTCTTGTGAGCGTGTAGCAACTGCTACTTTTGCCACTTGTGGGTGTGTTTCCATGAGAAACACTATTTAGTAGCTATATATAGCTTATACCTAGCTATATACAGGTATATTATATATATAGCTACTTACAGAGTAGCTATACATAGCTTCTAAAGCTAACTAGTTAAATTTTATTAATTTACATGCTCAGATTCATTCTCGCTTTGTTGGCAGATTAGCAAAGCAAGCTAACTGTACTAGCTATGTAGAGCAAACTCTGCTACTTCTTTCTAAGCTTTATTTTTCTTCGTAATGTCACTTTATACATATTTAAAGAGAATTTAAATTCTCTTATATGGCCAGTATATGACCGTATAAGATAAAACCACGGTTATGAGTTTTTCATCCATTTTGGATGAATGGGAACTAATTCCACATACGAACTAAAGTTATGAGGGGGGAACTGAAGAAACATCGGACCACATGTGCCATAATATTGGCCCGAGGAACCATTCAAGCCAATCGTTTGAACCAAATCTGCATATATCTGAGATTCAAATGTCGTTTGTCATGCTGTTGCTTTGTCGATTGCTATTGTTGCTGAAATCACGTCCGTGTCTCACACGTACAGGGAAAATCAATGGTCATCTGTTGCTTGCTGGTGTGAATGTAGGGTTAATCAGATTATACTGATTATACTGATAACTAAATAGACCTACACCTTCAAGGGGACTCAGAATTGTCTGCTAATTCTACAGTGCATGCGTTTATTTCAAATGAATGGTGAGTTAATTCACCTGCCTGATCACAAATGACTCTTTCACAAAAGAAAGAAAAGGAAAGCTAAAACACTCAGCCCTCGAGGCCTCTGAAGAGACTGTTCGAGATGTAAATCTGGAGATAAAAGTCATCTGCTGGTTGAATAATAATAGCCAATCGGAAATGTCTGAATGTCTGCAGAACTTCCGCCGGGCTACACAATGCATCATGTGGAAACTTCAAAGTATCTCTGAGAACTTGGAACTTTCTGTGTGAAATCATCTAAGAGAATCTGAAAATATGTCATCAAACCCGAAAGAGAGGGAGAGGAACAGAGCATGAGAGAGAGAGAGAGAGAGAGTGTGTGAAGGAGAAGAGAGGTAATGTTTGTACGCTATAATTACTTTGAGAGTGCTTACCAAAATCCAGGGTTTCTAAGCTGCTTTACAGAATACACTCACAGTCGCAGTCACAGTCTCTCTCTCTCTCTCACACACACACACACACGCACACACACACTGCATGTTTGTATGGTAGTTAAGCATTCTGGAGCTGAAGGAGCTGTCAGCAAGAGGAGCGATTTCCGAGGTGAGTGGTGCACTGCACAATGACACAACCACTCCAGGACATGAGGACAGACCCCGAGAGAACTGTAGCCTCTTAGAGCTCAGAGCTGCCATTTTCCCACTCTATGTCTTTCACACGTGCATATACAAGACACAAACACACACAGATGGCAGCCTGCGCTTGTGACATGCGAATGCCAGACAGCCAGTGTGTGTATGTGTGTGGGGGTTTGGATGCCAAACAGACCACGGCGGGTGCTATGATCCGCAGATGGCAGAGATTAAGAGGTCTCAAACTCAAAGACAGCGGACAGACAGTGAAGAGAGAGAGAAAGAGAGACAGAGAAAGAGAGAAAGGGGGTGTAGCTGACATAGTCATCACAATTTTGAGTCATAATTAGATTTTGTTTCCTGAATTTTCCAGAGTATAAGACATTGTTTTGCCTGCTACAAGCTGATATGAATTCTATATACTATATTCTATATACACTAATTTACTCACTTTTAATAACCACTGTATCCTGGTCAGGGTTGTAGTTTACCCATATATTTATATATATATATATATATATATATATATATATATATATATATATATATATATATATATATATATATATATATTTTTTATTTTATTTTTTATAGTAGATATTCTGAAGTTATGGTAGTTTTCCTATACAATCAAGTTTTTGCAGTACACATGCTAGGACAGAATGCTAGGGTAGTTTTTCCATTTCTTTGTACAACAGTATGTGTTTTTACTGTATGTTACATATGGTACACTATAATAATAATTATCTAATAAATAATAAGTTATATAAGAGTATATAGTTACATAAGTCACAGAAGCAACCAAGAGGTCATGGGAAATGCTCAGTGTGATGCTACCACCACCATGCTTCATTGTCGGGATGGTGTATGGTGAACCATTGTAATGAGCATTGCTGAGTTTTCTCCAAACGTATAAAAAGTTCAGTTTTGGTCTCCTCAGACCAGAGAACCTTTTTTTTTTCCACATCTTTGCTGAGATTCCAACGTTTTTGGGTTGCATAAGTATTTGCTCCCCTTGACCTTTTCCACACTTTGTAGTGTGGAAATTTGGAACTGAAATGGACTTAATTGCGATTATATGTCATGAATATTCACAAAACAGCTGATATTATTCAAATTACATTTTAACACAACAAAATGTAGTATGAGTAGTTCAAAATTTCAAGGAGCTTAAATAATAGTGTTTTAGTGAATGCTGGAGTGTATGTATAGTAAATATTTCTTTATTTATACCTATTTATTACAAGTACACTGCTGTTACCTTCACACAAAATCTGTTCTATACTGCACTGACTGCATTGACTGTAAACACTTGATAAGAGAGAAGAGAAACGGTATTTCGATTCCTCTGTATGTATGCACATATGGTGGCATTGACAAATAAAGAACCTTGACCTTGACCTTGAGTATGACAGCAAGGCCAACACCACACATGGCCGAGTCCATGGAGCAAGTACTTGTTCATGGAAATTACGTTATGGTCTCGGGTGGTGTTGAAAAAATATTTCGTAGGCCGAAACCAAGACAAGACTGAGTAAAATTTCACGTGAGTTTATGACAAGGCCTGGACCATTGATGTGTGGTTTCAAGACCGGTCTCAAGACCAAGACAGTTACCACGAGTACCACAACACTATCAAGTTCCACAATCAACTGTTAGACACCACCTCTATAACAACACTGTTTAGAACAACCCACAAATCAGTTTGTTTTTTTCTAATTTCTGACTAAAATTAAATACAAATTTTTAGCTCTATAAAATCAATAGCTGCGACTATTGTTGTCTATATCAGTCAGGCCTTATTCAATACTACACAAATTAATTTTAGCTATCATCAGCACAAGAAATAATCTAACAGTATAATGATCCTGCTTGCCATTTGCACCATTTTCTCACTCGACTGCCACACAGGGGCGGTTATTAAAAAATGGTGAACATTTAGTCGCAGTCAATATCCATAATGCCTCTCAGAGCTGCACTAGAGCGAGTAATGGAGCAAGTAAATCCCAGTGGAAACTGCAGGACACTAATCATTCTGCCAGGGTGTGTCCCTCAACTGTCTCTATAACGTCTGTAACGTCTCTCAGACTACACTTTCAGAGGCTCCGTCATTGTCCTTTTATCTTTCTGATCTCAAGTATGCACCAGCAACACCATTACATCACACTAATGACGTGATGAGAGAAGAAAGGAGAGAAAAGGGCAGGGAGGTGGAATCCAAGGGTCAGCCATAACAGAGAGGAGAGGAGAGAAGGGTCAAAGACGACAGGCAGATGAGGTAAGCTCGAGTCCTCTCCCTAAGAAGTCGTCTTCATTACTGCACTGGAAATGACTTTCTTCTATAAAGATGGTCTTGTTAAGACACAGCTTAGACAAGCGAAGACACACACTGCACTGATCTGCTTCACCTGACTCAACTAGAGTGTGTGTGTGTGTGTGTGTTTTCTCTTCACTAAGAAGCTCTGAAGATGTTTCACACTGAGACAGCAAAACAAAGAGGATGAATAATAAAGGAATTCATGCTATTTCTGTGATGCAAATCACACATGGCTGCAGCACACACACACAAGCCCAGAACAAAACCACTTCTCAGAAAAATCACTCATTTTAAGAGTAAAGATATGAAATGCTCTCATAAACAATACCTCAATACAATTCCTCTGTGGTCTTTGAGGGAAATTGCGGAGGTTTTTTTTTTGTTTTGTGCATTGTATTTCTCATCTGCCCACTTTCAGTGTGCAAAGTCTCCGAACTCAAGGTGAATAACACATATTTCTCTTAAATCAAGAAAAAAATAAAATAAAATGGGTTCATATGAGGTTGTCACTGTGGAGATGAGGATCCTCAAACTTGGAACGCAGAAACACTGACAGAGAGAGAGAGAGAGAGAGAGAGAGAGAGAGCACTCAAATTGCTGACCTTGGCGTTTGCTTTGAATCCGATTAAACTGAGAACAAAGACGCTGAGCTAAATTCTGTGCAATGAGTTTCATTGATGAAACAGTTTATTAGGTTCACCTATCTTGTCCCTGCTCTCATTGGCCATGCAATGCAAGCACTATATGCTCAGCACTTAGATAAATTCTTGTATAATAATTTGTGAAAAGACAATTTCCAGTTATTTTATCTGATAATCTTGTTTTCACCTCAGCAACTACCAATACTGGACACTGAAATTCAGAATTAAAAGTTCATTCACAACTGGTTAGAGATGACCGAAAAACCTGGTATCATCTGAGCCGTTGCAGTGAATGACTTCTAATAAAAGGTTTATTAGAGCAGTCTGTTAGAACAGGGATGTGAGGTGTCTTCAGATCTATATCCCCTTCCTAAAGATGAAGATTTGGTTAAAAGTTTTAAATATAAAGAAACCTTCAAAGTCACTTTGCACACAAGATTCCAGAGTAGTGGCTAGGTTTTGTAAAGTATAAAACAGTTTGGGATGTGCTGTTATAGGAAAATAATGAATGACGGGGTGGTGTGATGCCGCCCAACGTGAAGCAGAGTTACTGTTACCATCATTTTCAAATAATGGCACATCCTGAAGTGTTTTAGTCCTCTTATACCACAATTTGCCAATGCTACCAAATTTTGATTAATTAAAGAATGTCATACTTTTGACCTGTTTATAGTTTTGTTTAATGTTGTCGACTGTCCACAAAACGGGTTTGTTCCTGTTATCACTTACGTTATAGCAGCTGTAAACATTTGTTCCCTCACTGGTCTCTCTTTTTCCCCCTCTCTTGAAGCTTGTCATGTTACCGAGGAACCACAAAGCACAAAAGTTTTTTATGTTGTCTGATATAACTTGCTAGTCTATGTCTGATGTCTGATAATGGTAATTACACTAGCTAGCTAGATCATCTAATTCAGCTATGTTGCTAATTCAGTATCTGGAGTTAATTGTGTAGCATCACAAAGAAACGTCAAGATCATTCTAGGTACCACTCATAAAGGCAAGTGGAAAAACTAACCGAGGTATCAGACACATACATTTCTTGACTATATGTAGGTAGAAGCTGAGTTTATTAAGTTTACCAATTTAGTACCTAATAAACTGACACATCAGTGTGCATACACATACAATTCAACAAAGAGCCCTATGGATACATCAATTCCGAGTGAAAAAACTGTTCTTGGTTCATTTTACTCAGGTTCTTGTATGCACATACTGTATATTGCAGGTCAGCAGGTTCAGTTTTGGAGATTTGCTATACCAGGACGCACACACACACACACACGCACACACCAGTGGGGCCGCAGCTGTGCTGGGAGTACATGCCCGATGCTAGGATGCTCTGCGTTGTGAGCTCCAGTGAGCAGGCAGATCAGTCTTACACACCTACAGGGCACAGGTGACATTGGGCCTGCTACACACACCAGTCTGTATTTACACAAGCACACACATTCTTTGTGTGCTCAGTAAGCACTGCTTTTCGTTAAGCATAACAGTGTGAAGGCCAGTTCATTTCCAGTGAGAGGAAATTTGGCACTATATAGTTAGGTCACCTTCTGAGCCCAGAGTAGTTAATGTGTGTAAAGAACACCATTTTGAACACTTTCACTTAATAAGCAGTGGCAACAACTGTGGCCCCATAGCTGCATCTCTGCACAGCAAGCCAAACAGGAACATAAGAAGGAAGCAATTAGGCACAATGGCTACTGCCCTGCTGCTCAAGGAGAGCGCATGCACACCTCACACAAACTCGTGCAAACCCATTATCGCTGTTGTTAATACAGTGGGCAAAGAAGTCGAGCACAGGTAGAGGGGGATGGAAAAGAGAGCGATACTGGAAGGGATACAGCTTGCCCGGAAGGAGACAAAGATAAATTGATCACGTAGGGTTGATGGTACTGGGATGCAAATTTGATCTGACAAGTTAGGGGACAAATGAATGATGTACATCTCTGTAATTTGGTATTGGCCAATTCCCACCCACTAGCCATCTCTCCCTTATTATACTACAGCTACCAACTACAGCTTTAACAAATGCTTCCTCCAAGACACATGAAGCCAGCCAACCACATCTTGCACACGACTGGCTAGTGTCACTGTGATTGACAGGGGAGAGCGAGTATCCCATCCCTCCAATTTTTGCTCTCTTGCATTTCCGGCCACAGAAGGCTGTGGCATCGTCGAGATTCGAACTCAAGATCTCTGGATGAACACTTTTCTGTTGCGCCACTCAAGAGCCCCACTAATCACTATTTTAAACAGAAATAAACCCTACAGATTTGGTCTTGGCAAATGTAGGATCCCTTTTTTTGGGAAGAAATTCACTTGTCAGAACAGGTTACAGTCCAACATTACAGCTGAGCTGTGGCAGTCCTGGGATTTCAGCTCACAATCTTCTGATCATCGGCTCAGAACCGAAGAAACAGAAACATCAGAAACATCATGCACTTCAGAAACACTGTGCGCTATATCAAATGTTTCAACATACTAATAGGTATTGACCTGCTAACTATCACGTGCTAAGAAAGTGCTCTCCAATTTGAGCTAAGTCCCAAGCCACCGCACACGAAGGCAAAACTATGCAAAGGTATCACAGGGAAGCTAAGTAAGGGTACTAATGGCTGCTTCAAAGCTTCAAAGATGCTCTCAATGTCAAGGAGGAATAATGAAGTGGTTTCCAGCCGGACTGAAAAAAGTAATTCAACATCTAAACACTCATTCATTCTTTCTTTAAAGTCGGGCGCTATCGGGATAGCACAACTAAATAAATAAATTAAAACAGGCAATAGCAATTACAGTGGCTCTGCAAAGAAAGAACAACCCTGTGCCAGAATAACCGCAGCAAGCAATTAGAACTTCTTTTAATCAACTGCATATTTTTTTTTCTTCTTTTTTTTTGTTCGGGTGAGACTTCAAATGGTTCACCAGTGTAATTACTCTAGAGAAGTAGCAACATTTCTCTCACAGCTGCCAGGCATGTTTATTAGTAATAGCAAAAAATGAACGTCACACTTAGAGGAATCATAATTACCACCAAATAATTACCACAAGCCCACACAGAAATGTGAGCAAAAAAAGACACAACTACAATCCAGTTTTCTTTTTTTTTACAGTTCTATTAAGCTTAAAGAACTAAAAAAATATTTCTAGGTGCTAACTTTGCTCTCTGCTCCAATTAGAGTTCATTCAAAAAGAGACACTGCTAGCATGCCTAACCCCCTCAACCCTTCCACACTCAGCATTAGCGACACTACAGGCAAAGCTTTTGCTAAAACCACCAATTACCCAAGAACATTTCCTCCCTTTGCTACCCACTCAGTGCATTTCTCGAGTGAACTAAAGGATACCAGAACTATTTTCACCTCTTGCCCCCAGTGACTTCGACTCTGCCAGTCTGTTAAAACATTTCCTCCCATTTGCTATGAATCAAAGAGGGTCAGGAAAATTACTAAAGCACAAAGCATGGTTTTAGAACCTGCCTAACTTTCAGACAAACACACTCAAGGGTAATGAAAAGAATAAAAATGCACAGATAGATGCCTTACCTGGTCGAGTGTCAAGTGCCCCAAAATCCAGCGAGTATTTAACCACATGGTAGTTATTCCAAACGTAGAGGAGATTGTCCCTAGGGTTGTAATCTACGGCGGCAATGTACTGGTACGAGTTGGGAAACGGGATGTCTAGGTAGCCATCTTTGGAAAGCTCCGTGTTGTAGATGTAGTCGATCCTGTTGCCTGTGGCCTCGCTGTCATCGTCCTCGTAGACACTCCGGAGCACGTAGAGCACACCGCAGATCATGAAAGCATTGGAGGCTGAACGTTTATCGTAGGCTGTGTCCCAAGTACCTTCCACACGCAACGTGTAAGGGTTCAGCTGGCTGACCACGATGCGACCACTGTTCTGCTCAGTGGCATAGATCACCCACAGGCCATTCTCATCTACAGCCAGATCCAGGTCTGACTTTCCACCCCAGCGGTAGGGTGATGTGTCGTGGTAGTTGGCACCAGCGATGATAGCCTCGCCGCTCTTGATGCGTGTACGCAGGTCAAACTTGACAATGTTCCTTGTGCGCTCCTTGTTGAAGAAGAGTGCGCCATCATAGACTACAAAGCCTGTGCCGTCCACCCGGTGGGGGAGTTTGTACGTAGTCGTGGGTCGTCCTGCAATAAAGTCCTCCTTGCTGGAGTACTCGGTGAGGGTGTCTGTGCGGTACGGTGTCCATGGCATATAGTAGATCTTTTCCGAGGCCTGCAGAGGGTCTTTACACCACGCGCCTGACTGGTGATCAGACTCAAACAAGTGCTCGCTTTGGTACACACCCCTCAGGAGGCCTGGACACAGGAAGACTACAGGACACAAGAGGACAATCAGTGCAATTTCACCACTGATAACCATTGATAACAACATAATGAGAGTGAGAACCACAGTATGGGGTGTTTCAGAAAATGAGATTGTTCATTTAACTGGTTAATGTCTCTAGACAGTCTCATTGTCCTTAAGAGTCTGGTGAAATGAATTCAACTAATCTTGGTCATCAAATAAACCTGATCTAATAAAACTCACCAAATACCCTTCTGGGCTGATTTATAATAAAAGGGCAGCCCTTAAGTTTCCACACCATCTCAGACACTGATGTGATGCTAAAACGCCTCACATTTACCCAAGCAAAGGTTGCGCTGTAAATTTTGATAAATATGCCCAGGCGTCTTATTGGCAGTTGGTCAAGCAGGGTGGCGGCTTAGGAGACACAATAATTATTTTATATTTATTACTATCTGAACATATTCCCTCCCAATGGTAAGCCCAAGCAGATATAGTCAATTTGTGTCATTTTGATTTATAATGCCTGCTTGCCCAAAACTAATAAGAGCCCATCCCTCTGCTTACAGTTTCCCAGCGGAATCGAGTTTGTAAGCACGTCTGAGCTTTGGTTTCAATAGCTATGGATCAGGTGCCCGATCCATACGGCTAAAAGGATTACTTTAGAAATATTGTCTAATTCCTATTAATTCCAGTATCATGTATTGACATCAAAGACAATATAATTTAGAGAGAAGCAGTTAGCAGAGGTTTGTAATTAAATGCTGCACTTCTCTTGGATTGGGAGGAGTTGACGTCTACTTCTGATACATGCATCTTTTTTATTGCCTCTAATAATTACAGTTTGAGCAGAGTGCAAAAAGTTGCCACAGTCTTGAATGAAACATGTAGCTTTTGTCTAACCTTTACTTGTCCTACATTTTATCTTCTTTCTAAAGAGATATAAGATGCCATCTCGGCTTAAAGCCTATGAACATCATACAGCTCTAGGGAGATTAAACGATTGTGAGGTTTCACAGTGATTAGATGGACACAGGGTAAGAAAGATCTTGACAAAAGTTATCGTCCTGGAGGTACAAGATTCTTTGACATTAGGATCACTTTAAAACACACAATTCCTTGTGTGTCCTAAAATGCAGAGTAGTCCAGAAATCTTGAAGGTTGGTAACCCAATAACCGTTTAAATTCATTATATATTCATGAGAAATCCTGCTGAGTGATCTTTAGTTCCGGACGATATGACCTTCATTCCGATTCAAAGCACTGCCCCGAGAAGTGAAGAGATATGGGGCAAAGCAATGCTTATGCAGGCATTATAAACCTTAATAGGATATAATATTGGATGTTAGATATTCTGCTACATTATACAATTGTTATAATGTGCCTGGGAATGAAGAAGAGAACAAATTGTACCATTCAAATATCTACAGTGTCATAAAGACACCCTTCTATGAGACACCTATTTTTATAAAGTAGTGGAAAGAACATTTGCCCTAATATGCATTGGCATTAAAATTACAGAGTACCTGGTCTTAAAGGAATAGTTCACCAAAATGGAAATTTACACCATTATGCATAGTTCCAGGGATAAACTCAGGAAGCAAACTTCAGATATTAAATATGTCAGGGCTGATTAAACACATTTACATTTCAATTATTCCTTTTCTATTAAACCTCAACCCTGAAAAGTTCTAACACACCCGATTGAGGTGTGTTTTGGTAGGAAAAAACAATAACACATCCTGCAAGACACTCCAGTGTCGGAGCTTTAGAATACAGGTTCTAATGAGAACTTGTATTCTCATGAGTACATCGCTTTTTAAAAGAAATTAAGAACTAAAACAGGACCAAAGTTCAAATCTCCACAGGTTAGACAATACCAAAATTATATATAATGTTGACAACAGTATTGACAATAATTACGTGGCCAGCAGGGACACATTTTAATTTTACCAAGTGAAGGGCTACCTGGCTCAACAAGAAGTTAAATTTAAGTTAACCTGATCATGTGATATCACCCTAAGTTTTTCTTTTAACTTCTTTGGCTTGATGTACTGTTAGCATAAAATACTGGTTTTAATACACAATTTCATATTTCAGCAACATTAAGTATGTGAACTAGCTATTTTCCTCTTAGCTTACAAAATACATGAAAAAGATGTGTCCAACATTTGTGTAAAAACAAAATTTTGGCCAAAGTGAAAGTTACTAATATGTCTTTTTTTCATATACATAGAAAAGACAACTATTGTGCTCACAAGACACCAAACATATAAGGACCAAAGAAATGCATCAGACATCCAAGGACCAAAGAAAGGCTGAGGAAAAGTAGCCTTCGTAATCCTTATTCAGACTGTATTAGTTCTATACTTGGAGGTGGAATAATAATTATCGTTTTGTAATTTTAGGTTATCGTGTCATTCATTTGGAAAGATTACATCTTTTACTTACTATAAATTATCCTGTAGTGAAAACCTCAGGATTTAAAGGTTAGAAGGGTAACAAATTAAAGGAAAAACTATGGTGGCTCTGTTATGCTGTGGCATTTTGGTGGCATGGTTTGGCTCCACGCGTCCCCTTCGAGGTTAAGGTTACTGCAAATCGATACCAAGCTCTTCTGACTGATCACCTTTATCCTACGATGAAAGATTTCTGTCCTGATGGGAGTGGTCACGTCCAGGATGACTCCAGATCTCATCCTGTCACCAGATCTCAACTCCAGGTTTTGGAGTGATGTTTTAGACTTCACTCTTCACCACCATCATCACAACACCAACTGAGGGAATATCTTTTGAGGGACGAATGGTTTTCATTGCTCCAGTACAGTTCCAGAGATTTGTAGGATTAATGCCAAGGCACAGTGAAGCTGTTCTGGTGTCTAGTGGTGGCCACCTCATTAAGACAATTTATGTTGTTTCTTTCCTTTTATTTGTCACCCATCTGTATAATTATGGGCAAAATCAAGGCAGACCAGGACCTTTTATGGGCATTTTTTTATCTGCCAAGCTAGATTTGCCCACTAATGGACCTCCATAGACATCTCTGGTCTGGGAAGCTTGCTAGAAAGCTAGGTAATGTTACGTAAATTATTTCTTGTGCAAATAAAACCAGAGACCAAGTCTGCTAGCAAGTGTGCCAATATTAGGCTAAGTATATTTTGCGAAATATAAATAAAACAAATAGCCAATTAGGCTAATGCATTGAGCAGCCCTGTTTGTGTAATTAAGCCCAGTAATTTATGCTAAGCCATGAATTGAGCTACGAGAGAAAACAGGCAGAGTTGTGGTGATGTCATATCATCAAATTCTTGACTTAAGCTTGTTGACCCAGGGACACTGGTCACTTGGCAAGATCAGGATTTGTGGACAGACAAATGATGGACAGACAAGCATGCAGAGTGAAGGAAGGGGTGAAACTGAAACAGGAGAGACATAAGAATGGATAGATAGAGAGAACAAATGTACACAGATGGCTGATTAAGATGAAATATTTTGCATTGATACAGGGCAAGCTCCCTCTAATCAACCCACTGTCCACTAACCGCATCAATGATTGCTATCAGATCCTGGTCCACCACCACTATAGACACAGCTATATGGGAGGAAGTGTGCAAAATACGCACATTTCACGGTTATCGTTGTGGTTCTCTATGAAATGTGTGTACTGTTGATTTAATTCCCCATTTTTGCTGCTGTGTACTGCTCAGTCAAATGTAATGTGCTACAGACACTAGATCAGATCAGTTAGTAAGAGCTTCATTCAGCACTGTGATGCTAATCAAGTGCATCATGTGGTTCTGTTGTTTAGTAATAGCTTTAACCTTTGTTATTATTATGTTATCATGCAATTTGAGATGCTTTTCTGCTTAGCGCGGGTGTAAAGAGTAGTTAATTGAGTTACCATAGCCTCCCTGTCAGCTCAAACCAGTCTAGCCATCTGTATATATATGAGAATGTATGTGTCACCCTTCCAAATCTCCACACCATATTTCCTGTCTATCATCCTCAGCCTGTAGCCTGCACGCCTCATCATAATGATGTCATTTCCAAGCCTGACAGCTTACTTGTTATTGATTGGAAAATGCAGTTGATTTAAAATGAGGCAGCTGCGTCAATACGGCCAGCAAAACACTGTGGTGGGATCCTATGAGATTTAATAGACATCGCACAAACCAGGCTATATTGAATGTGTCTGTGTGAGTTTTAGCAGTGGAGACAGAAAGAAATCGATTCTTTTATAATTACATGAGCTGCATTCGGGAAGACAGTTCTGGTTTGGGTATACTAATAATCTATATGTGTAACAGCTCTCCAGGGCTTGGAAGAGATATCAGATATGTTCAGCAGATTTTTCTAGACCTGTGCGTGTGTGTGTTCAGCTTTTCCCTACATACTCCTACTCATCCAAGGCTTCAGCAAGTGCCATAAATGGTTCTTCGATTTGATTTATCCATCTAGGAAGTTCTATGAAAAGAAGGTTTCCCTTTTGGAAAAGCTTGAAAGTAGAACCCTTTTAGTGATCTAGAAATCTAAGCTAGAAATCTAAACCTAAAGAACCTATAAGGAACCCTATTTCCTAAAAGTATATACATTACATATCTGCACCTTAAATACCTACATCCAAGCTAAAAGCTTGGCTACTTGTTTTGGTAGTTGTTTGGTACTCAAAGTATCATTAGGGTTCTCTGGTTTGTGTCTTCTGGAAGAAGGTTTACGACTTTGACGTAGAACCCTATGATGGAGGGTTCCAAGTAGACCCCCCTTAACTGTCAACTATATTCAATACACTCTTAGTGAAAAGACTTCAGCTAGCACCATAAAGCTTTCTCTGGTTTGTCCATCTTGGAGATCTGATATAAATTTCACGGTCCATATTAGTGCACATTTCTATTCTTGAACTTTCCATTGATATAACACATTAGATCCAAGTCGACTTTATTTATATGCTCTTTGAGGTTTGGATTAAACAAATTTAAGACACCAGTCAAACAGGCTAATGTATAATAACACTGATAAAGTGGGTTGTAATTCCCATCACTGTAATGAAATTTAAAATAAATAAATAACAATCATGGACCTCCTGGCTACGCTTCAAGGACACCACTTTGAGAACTAGTGATCTAGGGCACTAATTTGAATATAGATGGTGTGGACTGACAGCTACATGGACACCTAATTTGGACATTTTTGTGTGAACCTAGCAGCAAAGGAGGGGAACCAAACCAATCACGGGTGTGAAAATGAGGAAATGAGGATGGGTGTGTATGGATGTGAAACACATCTGCCCTGGCTTTACTGAAAGACTATGCAGGGTAAAAAACAACAACAAAACAAAAAAAATCGCACACCACATCTACAGAATACACTTTCATAAAGAAAAGGTAAAACATTCACAAGTCATCATTCGTTCTAGCAACCCACAGAATGTTCTTCTTTCTTTTAAATCTTTCATGAATGTTTTACGCAGTGCTTATAAGAGTGTGAAAAATGCTTTGAGGTTCTGCAGCAGTGCTCCTCGACAATGTTATACTGACACATCGACACTATTTTTTGGGGGCGGGGGGTGTTGGGGGTGTTGGGGTGGTTGGGGTTAGGTTTGTGAGAGGACATTTCACTTTACCTTTCTGTTCCACTTCTAGATAAGGCATGGAAAAGAAAACAGAGAAAGAGAGAGAGAGAGAAAAAAGAGAGAAGCAGGAGAATGAATCATTACATAATAACTGTAATATTGCACATATACAAATGGGTCAACCTGCATCCTGTAGAGAGAAAGAAATGTCAAATGTGTTTGTGGAGAGTCAGTGACCTTGAAGAAACTGCATTTAGAAAAGATACAGGGTTAAATATGATGCATTTTATGAGAAAATACTGGATAAACATTCATAAGTGCACTTTATCATGAAGGCAAATAAATGGCAAATTCCATAAATGTATGAGAGTGTGTATGTGATTGGCTGGGTAGTTTACAGTAGCAAGCGATAAAACATCAATTTCCTGTTTAAGTCCATGACACAAAGCCTCAATTCTAGCAACAAACAATTTTATTTTTATTATGATTTGCTAAATGTTATGCAAATTAATCATAGTGGGACATCATAATGCAACAAATCCAAATGATTGGCTCTAGTAAATTTCTCAGACCAACCCTGTTTCATCTTTTCTTGGGTTTTATTATGAATATTTTACCATACTGGTACTGAATTCTCAATTCTGATTGGTCAGAAGCTCTTGAATAATTGTCTGTTAATGCACTCCTTCTGTTATCTGTCATTGTTTCTATCGAAACAACAAACATAAACATTTTTTTTTTAAGTGTGTAATTGTTGATGTGGTGAAGTTTTCTTTGGGAAGATGTTTAGTGAACATTTATGGAAGGAGTCTCCAGTGTCAATGCTTTGTAACACTCAGAGGTAAAGCTGTAGGTTTTCCACCACAGGAAAGTCTTCAGGCCAGAAGAGTTTATGTTTTGCGATTTCTCATTAACATGACAACCTGCCTTTTTGGTGATAAGGGAACAACCATTTCTAACTGTTATAACATAAATGATAGGACGTTTCACAGCGTTAAATGGAGAAAAATATGACGTGACATTCTTTCATAAAGACAAAATGTTAGTGTTGGCAAATTGCTGTGGTATACGAGGAATAAAACACTTTAGAACATGCTGTTATGGGAAAATAATCAACTTTGTGGTGGTTACAGTTACTCCGCTTTCTGCTGATGATTATTTTCTTATATCATCACACTTCGTAGTGTTTTATTCCTTACTTGACACAGTGATGTGTATAAATTATAGAGCAGACTGCATAATTGTGGGCTTCAACAGTTTTTTTATAAGAAATGGACAGGCCACACCTATAAGAGTACCTTGTTGTGGCATCAATGACTTGTTGCTTGCTGATATAACTACAGGATAAATGCACCAGTGTGTGAGTGTGTGTGTGTGTGCGTGTGTGGATGTGTGCACTCACTTGTCTTGTCCTTATTAATTTAATAAAGCAGGTCTAACCGCGGTCTGAGAGACTGACAGCCAGATATTAAACCCAGTGTTGTATACATCAGTGGAACAATCTTTTCTGATGACTCTGATATTTCATATTTGTGACTGAGGAGTGCAGCCAAGTGTTTCATCTGATATAAGGTGTTTATTAGAACTACAGAACCTATTTTTTTATTATTTATACTGAGCATGAGAAAAGCATCCGAGAAACACGACACTGAATCTACAGTGAATTGTCTTAATGTTGACAGATGCTTATTGATTTTACTTCCCTCTTTCCACAGTCCATTTGAACCATATAGAAATGTTCAGCTGCTTTTTAAGGGTAATTATTTTGGGAAGACCTGGAGGTTGGATGGCATGCACCTTCATGCTGTTGAGGTTCATTTATAGTTAAAAAAAAGCCGCTCAGTGGGAACCTATAAAGCTAAACACAGAGTTATTGTCTTAATATGTTTATGTTTTTTTTTTTTAGACCAAGTATGAGTAAAAGGGCAATTTTTTAGTACGTATTAAAACCTATATGGGTGCAGAAATGACTAAAATACTTAGTATTCGATCAGTGGTATCCTGGAAAATTTCATTTAGCCCTGTTTTTTAGTTTATGTTAAAGATGAGCAAATTGTTGACACTGTCAAGCAAAGGGAAAGGAAGTGTGTGTATCTCAGTGTTCAGTACTCGCTGAACTGAACTGCTCCACACAACCTTTGTGTGCGTGTAATTCACGGCACCTTGCGCTTATTTTTTATGACCAGACTCGCTGATGCTGCTCTCAGGTCAACCTCCCTCGCTATCTCTATTAAAGATACTGTTTTAGTGCCATATGGTTATTTGTATTGTTGGAAGATGATGTAGTAGCTCCTCTTGATTTTTTTTGCCTGTTTGCTCAGGCCCCATAGTGGTGTAGACGTTGGTGTCTACAGTCTGACTATAAATAAAAAAGAAAATAATGACATCAACAAAAGCTGCATGTCATCTTTCAAAGTGATAAACATAAAAGTAATATGAAATTTGAGCTTTCTCTGTCTCTTTGTTGTGGAGCACTCAATAACAGGACAGACAAGTCATCTCGGGATTTGTTTACAGCCTGCCGCTACTCCCGACGTAATATGGCCAAGTATTTGGGACATCACAAACTAAAGTACTTCTGCCATCAAAAATCATGTTCCAAGAAGGTAACAATACAATACAGCTGCCGGGTAGAAACAATGGTTATATAGTAGGTTATTTCATTTATTTAGTAAAATTAAATATTTAAAACCATGATCTATTTTGGCACATGTCTGTCCTTTCATTAAAGTGAGTAGTCATTGGTGTGCAGTGCTTAAATTTTGGAACATTAAGACTTAAATTGAATTAAAAATAAATAAATAAACAGCAAATTGCCCTGCTTTGCCTTCTGAACAAACAGGTTTTAATCATGAAATACGTCCAGATCGATGTTGTGTGACAACGTTACAAAATATGACGTGGTATTGGATGTTGGTACCGCAGCTTTTTTTTTTTTTTAATTATTGTTATTTTTGATGAGCACACTATTGCAAGGATACATGATACTAGTATTGGTATTGATGCATCCCTAGTGATAATGTCATAAACCCTGATAAGTGATAATCTGCTGTAATATCAACATATGCACAATGGGAGCTGACCGGTCTCACAAAAATTCATATATATACAACTAAAAGACAGAAAATGATGACAGTCTTTTTCTTCGCATATTATAGAGAAGTCTTGTGATCATACGTGACTATGAATCACAAGTAGAGTCCGTACAAGTGTTATGAATATGCTGGCTGGTCTTTTAGTTGTATCTGTACAAATCCTTGTGAGGCCTTGTTAAACAGAGAGCTCATTTATCACATGTTTTGATGATTATCATAATCTAGAAGCCATATAATAACTTTAGGGTGAACATGTAACCACTTAAACCCCCAAAAGCTGTCAACAGGACTCACTTTCCTCACTATTGTAGCTATATACATTCCTTATTAGTTTCCTTGTAATCCTAATACTAATACTAATAATATGTCTTTATAAAATATAGCATTTACACACAAAGACACATTAGGTCGAGGTAAAAAAAAAAAAGTCTCAATGCCCGTTTCATGCTGTTCTCCTCTGCATTGCTCAGTGAGGTAATGGCGTATGCACACACTTATCAGTCCGTCCCTAATAAACCGGCCCACTGGTCACCACCACAATGACCACGAACACTGCCACAGTTATCAGCTTTGCGCACTATCTCTCGCTTGTCAAAACGAACCAAATGGAATCAGCCAATCGAGCGGCAAGGTCACTCCCGTACCAAGACAACGCACACACACACACACACACACACACACACACACACACACACACAGAGTGCAGACGATTTGTCACAACCCGTCGAGCAGCGTCACGATTAAGGAGCTGATAGAACGGAGCGGCAGGACTTGCAACGAGAGAAAGAGGAAGAGAGACAGACAGAAACGGAAGGAAGGGAAATTGGATATGAAAAGCTTTTTTTTGATGCTTTCTGAGTATTTAATAAGATTTGAGAAGGCTGTCACTGACTGAGACAGTTATAGACTTAACGGTGAGGAAAAGATTTAAAGAATGTGGAGGCAAAGGAGCATTAAAGGCTCGGTCAGGAAAATAATATCGCTTTCAGTAGGCGTCGCTTTATCTGTCCATTTATAAATTACTATTGACAAATAACATTACACAGAACCAATAATCAGTGCAGATGTAACTGTAGTAGAATGCAGAGGATTATTGGTAAGACTTTTTATAAAGGCCATATGTATGACCTGTGAATACGTTCATAACCTGTTAAAATGCACTCATAAGGAATTATATACATTATTATAATTATTTATGAAAAGGCAGATTAAGTGGTAAAGTCATGGACAATATTTTTCATTATATTATTCATTAGTTTAAAAAAATCAAGATAGGTTTTCTGATGCTCTATACAGGCTCTTATTGGTATTATAACCTGTTATGAACACTACTTATAATATATCATATTAACAATTTATAATTCATAATAAAAATAGCTATCTATGAATATCTATGAATTATTACTGTAGAATAATGTGTAAAAATCCTTACGACTGCATTATAACATGATATGAATGAGTTCGTAGTTCACTATAACTATGATCTTTATAAAAAGCGTTATCTTTTTTTAATAATAACGACATTAAGACACTGACATTAATAACCTTAGTATTTTTTATTTTAGAATGACTTGACATGACATGACTTTACAATGTGTGTATTTTGAATAATATGTGTATTTTGTATGTATGACAAGCACGTATTTTGGATTTTGCACCTTTTTTTGGATAAAAGTCTGAAAAAGTCAACACATTAGATAGAATCATTGTATAAAATGATGTTTGGCAAACCTAAAAGTTAATCTTTCAGCATGAATTATTATTTCATATCTAATGAAATGTCTATATATGGACTGTAGAACATGGCATTTTAGCTTTCTGGTAATATATAAAACATTATGAAGAGAATTTATTATGAAACTATCCTTGAAAATTTCATCTTAGGTTTTGTATAAAACACAAAATAATAGGAAAATAATCAACGACATGGTTGTGTGATGCCATCCCACACGAAGCGGAGGTACTGCTACAGCCCTGAATTTGGTTCTTTTCCTCCAACAGCATGTCTCGAAAAGTTTTATTCCTTTTACACCACAGCAATTTTCCAATGAGTACTTTTTATCCGTTTATAGTTATATTTAATGTTGTGGAACATCCACGAAAGTAATTAGTTCCTGTTATCACTTTCAGCTATAAACAGCCATTCCCTCTCAAGCACTCTTTTTTCTCTCTCTTGAAGTTAATAAAATGGAAAAAATCAGACACAAAGCCCTCCGTCCTGAAGACGTAAAGTCACAGCTTTACCTCTGACTGTTAGAGACTCCTTCCATCCATTTTAAATAAACGTCTCCTTAGAGTAATCAACAATCAAAACTTGTATCAGCAATTTGTTACATAACATGTGTCTGCTTGTTTGTTTGTTTTTAAATCTGTTAATTAACCTTAGATTATGTGAATCGTCTGCCGTACACGTCCCTGTGAATTAGTGGTTACTATAGAAACAACGAGGTATTAGAACAAGTGCATTACTATAAACTTGTGATTTGCCGGAACGACTGTCTGAGCCACTTTTATAGAAAATGAATCAACAACTTCTAACCAATCAGAACTGAGAATTCATCTGTTTACGGTTGTGTGATATAAAGGTTACTGAGAGAAGATATCCAGTATGCAGAAAGGAAGGACAAAAGCAAGGAAGGAAGGAAGGATGAAAGAAAGGAAGAAAAGACAGATGGAAGGAAGGAAGGAAGGAAGGAAGGAAAGATAAATCAAAGGAAGGAAGGAAAGAAAGAAAGAAAGAAAGGAAAGATGGAAGGAACGAAGGAAGGAACAAAAGAAAGAAAGAAAGAAAGAAAGGAAAGATGGAAGGAAGGAAGGCAGGAAAGAACGAAAGAAAGAAAGAAAGAAAGAAAGGAAAGATGGAAGGAAGGAAGGAAGGAAGGCAGGAAAGAACGAAAGAAAGAAAGAAAGAAAGGAAAGATGGAAGGAAGGAAGGAAGGAAGGATGGAAGGAAGGAAGGAAAGATAAATCAAAGGAAGGAAGGAAGGAAAGAAAGAAAGAAAGAAAGAAAGAAAGGAAGGAAGGAAGGAAGGAAGGAAGGAAGGAAGGAAGGAAGGAAGGAAGGAAGGAAGGAAAGAAAGAAAGAAAGAAAGAAGGACAGAAGGACGGAAGTATAAAGGGAAGGAAGGAAGGAAGTATAAAGGGAAGGAAGGAAGGAAGACATTTTACCTGTGATGTCTAACCTTAAACTACATTTTCAAAAACAGTACCACAGCAGTATGTATAAATTATATATATTTTGGCTTCTACCTTTTCTTCTCTAAATCTACTGGAAACAGAAAGCTAGCACCCTGAAGTGTATAATTTTCGTACAGCAGCATGATCTGAAGTTTCTCTCTCTCTCTCTCTCAAAACACAGCTTACCAAGAAAACGTAAACTCCTGTCACCTGAAAACGTTACGAAGCACCATACCTGTTACGAAGCACTGACACCTGAGACTCCTTTCATAAATTTTAGACGTCTCCTAACAAGAATACATCACCACATCAATGATTATACATTTTTCTCTCTTAAACAACATTTTTCTTTTTAAATCTGTTATCATTTCATGGAGCTTCTGCCATACAAGCCAGTGTGTTATGAGCTGTTACTATAGAAACAATAACATTTGTTAAAAGTTGCAGGAGCTCTGAATAGCATGTGGCTGAGGAGAGGGGAGGTCTCACACACACACACACACACACACACATACACATGCACAATCTTCTTCACATCTCTTTTCTGCTGTCCTCAGATCTGATTTTTCCAGCACTTTTCCTTGCCATTGTTCCTGTCGCCTTTACTGTGCGTCTCCACACCCACTTATCCACTCTCTTTCATTGTGCTCTGTCTATCTCTCCATCTCTCTTTCTTCTCTCTGTAGTGTTTTATAACCTTGAGGCTATAAAGAAAAGTGTACACTATTCTCTCTCTCTCTTTCTGTGTGTGTGTGTGTGTGTGAGAGAGAGAGAGAGAGAGAGAGAGAGAGAGAGAGACTGCAAGGGACTAAGTGTGACAGGTGTAACAGATTGGAACTTGGACAACCAATCCCACTAGGGACACACACACACACACACACACACACACACACACTCACAGTCACATAACTAGAGCAGACATAATTCAAGCCTTTCTTTTTTAAATATATTCCAGCCTCAAAGCCAGATGATAAAAAGCAGCTGTACTTGTGATGCCTGTGTGTGTGTGTGTGTGTGTGTCTGTGTGTGTGTGTGGGAGGTGTGAAGCCTCCTGCAACCTGTGATTAAAAAGAAAGCATCTATCACATTCTGACCAATCACAGTCACTGGTACACATCGCCGTAATCACACCTTTGCTTGGCAATTTTTTCAGATACACACAGTCAGACACACACACACACACACACACACACACATAGCGACCCACATTTAGTAAAATGTTCTAATTTTCTCATCAGTCTAGGAGCGGCCGTGCGCACAGCCATCCATCAGCACAGAAGGAGACACAGAATGTAACGCCATTCAATCTAATGTGAGTGTAAATAGTGTGTGTGTGTGTGTGTGTGTGCGTGTGTGTGTGTGTATGTGTGTGTGTGTCTGTGTGTGTGTGCTAGCCCCTAAGATCGTTTCAGTGCACACGTGCCGGACATGATGATCACATTGAGAATGACCGAATGGCCAAAATGAGAATATATGCATATGCATATATTTGAATATAATTTTATATAGCGATGCTTAGTTATTATTTTAAAGACAATAAAACATTTTTAAAATGGCCGCCATGGTCTGGGTTCCTGTCTGTGTGGGTGGAGTTTCACATGTTGTCCTCGAGACAAAGGAAATGAAATGGACAGAGAAAGAAATTTCAAACAGGGAATGTAAGGGAAGAGAGGAAGTAAGAAAGACGGGTTGAGAAAAATGAAAAACAAAAGAAAGAAAACATAAAGAAGGCAAGGATAAGGAGTAGAGAGAGTGAGGAACAGGGGAGAGTGAAAGAGGAAAAAAGAGAGCAAGAGGTCGAGAAAAAGAAATGAGAGGTCAAGAAAGAGAAGGGAAGACAGTGTAGAAGAGAAGAAGATAGAATGAGAAAGAGGAAGGAAGGGGAAGGAAGAGAAGAAAGAGGCAGAAAAAAGTTGTGGTGATGCTGATTTTTTTTTTTTTTTTTTTTTTTCTTGTAATCACACGTGTATGTTGAAAAATACCAATTAGGTGTAAATTATGCTGCATTCGTCTAAAGGTTGTGTGCTCATAAAAAAAAAGAAAAAGAAAAAGAAAATGCCCCCAGAATATGGAATTCCTACTTGGGAAATGAGATCAATTGAAATGCAGCTTGCATGTTAAATCTATAACATGGACTATACAGATCAGTGAAGTTTTTTCTGCACTTTGTAGCTTGAAAGCACGGGGGTCAAAAGAGTTCCCACTTCTGAGGTACGTCGAATGCAGTGTTACCAAGCACGTTCACAGCACAGCTGATTTACCTTTAACGACATTGACAAAACAGCCTAAAAGGCAAAGCTCACAGAGATCTGAAAACAACAAAATGATGACTAAATGGGGAAACAGCAGGACATGCGCTAAATCTTCCAATAACGCAGCTCAGCCACTGCAGCGTGTCATCTACCACAGGCACACACTAACAAGATGGCTGCTGTGCGTATACTCTAGTCATTTGGTGCATCGGTTGTGCACATCCTCAGAAATTAACGTGACACATCTGAAAGGTCTGTTCTGAGTAGCAGCCTTCTGAATATTGTTGAACGTACAGGGAGGAGTTTGATTTGAGACGCAGATCATGACGACAGTCACGCTGACGGCCGAAAGTTTTGAAAAGAAATGGAGCTTGTCAGTCTGTTTAACACTGCTGTGCATGAAATCACTAAACATTACACTGTAACTTGGAAATCAGATGGATAGAGATGTTCTGGCTCTAACTTGCCATCTAGTGGATGTTACTTTAATCCTCCAGCTGTATATAAGATACGCAGGCGAGTATGTGAACAATGCCACTCGCGTAGCTCCTGTGCGTGCGCACGTACACGTGGTGAAAGTGAAGTATTTATGTCTTAACTCTTCCTCCTTTTATAGGGCGCCATTTCTTTTGTCCTAATTGTATAGCTCGATTTATTTATCTTAATTTATGGGTTTGCTTTTGATCGCTTTTGTTCGGGTCATTAATATGAAAAGTTGCACAAAAATGAAATGAAATTAGAAATTAAAGGAGGGTCTCATTATACGTAAATTTACACAAACGCATACAAAATTTACACAAAGTTACACAAAAATGAGAGTTTTCCAAACTAACTGGATTTTAATGAATACCACATTTGTTGTGTAAATGCTCCTGCAATTGACACAAATTGTCTCGGCCAGGTTCCAAATGAGATCTTTATTCCGACTCATCCCTGAAATCACCTCCTCGTGAGCGACACCTGACCACGACTAACCCCCGCCAAGCCCCCGTCACACTCCTGCCTGATCAGCACAGCTGCACACACTCTCACAATCACGTTAACCCTGATCACCGTATCTATCGCATCACTTCCTGGACCTTGTCTGATTGGATATGATTAACGAGAGCTGGTTGTGAGTGGCAGGTCGTCGTGGTAACGCATAGTGCAGAGTCACGGGCGGAGCACAGGTGCTGTTTGTTAAAGAACAACAACGAGTGTGACAGGACAGAGAGACAGCAGTGTATGCATGGAGGATTGATTACACAGAAGAGAGAGAGGAGGGGGAGTGAGAGAGAGAGAGATAACAATGGAGAATGGAGACAAAAAAACGAGAGTGATTAACAGAAGAAGACAGAGAAAAGGCGAGAAAAATGTGATAAAGAAAAAATAGAGCGCAACAAAGAGAGAGAATGCAATTAAGAGAAGACGCAAAAGAAACGAGAGAGCGAGTGAGATAAGGAAATAGAAAAAGGAAAAGAAAGAGAGCAGGAGAGAGGAAAAAGAAGGTGGGGGAGAAAGAAAAGGGGAAAGACAGAGACCAAGAGAGAAGAAAAGGAGAACAAAAAAAAGGAAAAGGCGGGAAGGTTAGAAAGGGAGAGATGGCACGAACATATGAGTGATGGAAAGCAAGGAAGAGGAAACAGTACAAGCAAGAAAGAGAATTAATAAAACAGAAGAGGAGCAGGATGACAAAACAGACTGATGAGAAATAAAGACACAGATAGAGAGGGAGAGAGAAACAGAAAGACAGAGTCAGACAGAGAGAATGAGAGAAACAGAAAGAAAGACACAGAGATAGAAAGAGAGAGAGTCAGAGAGATATATGGAGAGACAGACAGACAAAAGTAGAGAGCGAGGGAGAAAGAGAGAAGAAATGGAGAGAGAGAGCAAGACAGAAAGGGAGAGAGGTTCAGAAAAGATGAGCAGACAGACAGACATGAAGAAAAAAAGAGAGAGAGAGACAGACAGATAGATGGAGAAGTAGTGGAAAGCAGCAGGTGCAGTAGAACCTGCCAAAACAATCATGGCTTCCCGTGTCCCGCTCATAAAACTGGTTAATGCTGTGCAGCCCGCTGTCTCCGTCCCTCTCCCTGCAGGACAACACACACACACACACACACACACACACACAGAGGCAGGAGCCGTAATGGAGGCAGGACGGCGCTTATTTCACCCAGGCAGCCGAGCATGGCCGTCGCGGCTAAATGGAAATCAAAGACTAATCACGTCGACCTGCGGCATACAAAACAGGCCGAGGGACCTGCGCTACAACACAGCTACATTCTCTCTCTCTCTCTCTCTCTGTCTCTCTCTCTCCTCTAGAACTTTCTCTCTCTCTTTTTCTTCCTCATTTTGCTGTGTTTGCTCTCTGAGGCTGCAACAGAAACTAGAAAACAAAAGAGAGCCCCCAAAAAATTCACAGTTAACGTTAATTAGCGGCGCTTCCGACGATGCCTTTCAGAATTAATTAGTAGAAGTCAGCATATTTCCAAACACATGGCTCTAATTGTGTGTGTGTGTGTTTGTGTGTGTGTGTGTGTGGGTGTGTGGGTGTGTGTTGCACTGTGGTGTGAAAATCAGTAGGCTGGATGTGTCCTGACCCCCTGGTCTAAGCACAGACGCAGACAGCCGGCTTTGGAAAACCGCAGGGACGAGTGAGCGGCCATTTTGGCTCAGTCGGAGTCAAGGTCGCAAAACTCCGAGTCAGTGTAATAAGTCATCATAAAGCCGACGCTCCACGGCATAAATCACAGCGACGGTGCGGTCGAGCCCACTGCGCTGTGGTCACTTGGTCACTATAAAAATAATGCTCACAACTGGGTGATACATATGCACACACACCTGCAGAAATGGGGTGTGTGTGTGTGTGTGTGTGTGTGTGTGTGTGTGTGTGTGTGTGTGAGGCTCAGAGCCTATTGGGTTGCCTAGATAGAACATTAGTTAGACTGACATGGCTTCAGGGGACGAGTGTGTGTGTGTGTGTGTGTGTGTGTGTGTGTAGTGCTGTGGAATGCCTCGTGAGATTTTAAGTAACATTAGATCGTCACTTTCAACGTTCCACAACTTTCCAGAATGTTCAATTTCACATCATTTTTTTGCTGCTGTGTGCAAAAGTTTTCACACCCCGAGGACAAACTAACCAGTTTTATTGATTCCATTCAAGCTAATGAATAACTTTTCAGTTCTTTTTAAAACAATATTTTTCTGTTAATTTTCCCTTAAATTTGTTTTGACTGTTTTGTCAAATTTAATTTTTTTTTTATTGAATGCCACTACTATTTCTTTGCTAAGTGCGTAAATCAGCCTTTTGTACATTTTGTTACAATTTTGAATCAAATTCAAATGAAACATAATTTAATATAATTTAAATGTCATTATATTTACAAACTTAACTGAAATTTCAATTTTATTTGGAAATTGTTAAAAAATGAATCAGATATACAAAATTTGAATGAATTCACTTTAATCTGTTCCTGATTGGCTGATGAACTTGAATTTGACGAACTTCAAATGATGATATTATTATGTTTTAAGATATATTTAATTTTTCTACAGTTTTTATTTTAGTTCTTATTGTATTTTATAGGACTTTGTATTGTATTTTATATTTAATTGTCTTACTTTTATTGTTTTTACTTTTTTATTTTGGTTTCAGGGGCAATATTTTGTAGCTTTTGCTTAGTTATACCTTGTGGTTAAATTTGTATATATCTTTTTATTTTTCATTTTTATTTTTTCAGTATTATAACCATACCTGGGGCCTCATTTATAAAATGTTCATCTGATCATGATTTGTGTTCCTAAATTTCACGTGTCAAGGATTTGAGACAAACTGAAAAGTAAGTGTACACACTTTCCTTCCTACTCTTTATGCTCTAGTACACGCTTTTTCCCACATGGGGGTTTATTATAGTGCCAGTGTTATACAAATGAGTGAATTTTAATGATGAATAAAATAATAAATAAAAATTAAATATAAAATCAATATTCACAACGTACATTAAGACTGACATGCTAAAATAAGCGTGATGCAAAAACACGGAATTAAGGAGCAACGAGTTTGTTCTGAATATTAAATTCCCAGTGTTAAAATGCGGAAAACAAGCGATTCATTAATAAAGGAATGAGCGAGCGAGCCGTGACGGTCCTCACTCTGTCAGAGAGAATGTTTACAAAGATTGATTAGACTCCTTCGTCCAGGATGATGATGAGCGACTGAAAAATACAGAAAAATCTGCCAATTTTTTTTAACTAATTTTAACATTGCATGTGTACCAACATCTAAGCATATTTGAGGTTGTCTCTGATTTGTAAAATGATTAATAAACAGGCCCGGGAAGGATTTGGAAAGAATTTTTCATCCATATGGACATTTTAGTAACTGTTAATTAGTCAATAAGTAGCATGTTTTTCAAAATCTCATTATTTTGACTCATTATTTCAAGATATTATGTAATTATTTAGACTTAATATCTCGTTATTTCAATGAGTTTTCATCATTATCTCATTATTTTCTTGTTATCTTATATCTCATTTTTTACTTCAAATTTAACACCTCATAATTTATAAACAATTTATTGAATACTCAAAAAAACAAGTAATTAAGTCAAAATAATGAGATAGTATCTTGAAATAACTAGCTATTCAGTTGAAATAATGAGATAACAACAAGATATAAGTCGAAATAATGACATAGCGCTTTTCACATCAATTTTTTTTTTGCAATACACACACCAGCCACCAGCTGTTCCTTTGGTCTCGGCTCCTGCCAGGAAAGAAGAGATAAAAACAAAGTAATGCCCCCCTACCATCCTTCGGATTCCTCGTATACCAGAGTTTCTGTCTTTGATGAGTGCTGGAACTTGTGATTTCTTTTCTAGCACAGCACCTTTCCCACTGACACACTGACAGAAAGATGGAGAGGGAAAGAAAAAGGAACGGATATGTCACTAAGTTTAAAGCGAATTTCTTCTTGCTACTTGTGCCGGATGGCTGCACTCCTTATTACGCTCTGCCATCATATATGACTTCTAAAAAAATTCCAATTTCCAGACACTAATTACCCCAGCGCCAAGCCCCTCCCCTTCGCCCGAGACCACCTGCGACTTAATTACCTCCTGAAAGAAAACATGTCTGTCTTTCCATCTCTGAACCGTTCCACCTGTCTGTCTCGAGCCCTATTTTACCATCCGGCCGTCCTTCCATCCCCGATCACTCTTCACTGTCTCTGTACTGATTTCGTGTGACAGTTTTAAACACACACACACAAGAACACTTTAATAACTGATGTCTCAGTGGGGACTCGAGAATTCATGGCTATAAAGCTCTTTCATGTTTGTGGCATCCTAATTGATTGATTCATTAATTAATTCGATGCCGATGGGAGGGTATGTGCACTTGAAATGTACGTCCTTCATATATTCAAGGAGACGGAAAATAATAGCTGAGGACAGGAGACAGTTTACATTACATTACTGTCTGATTTTTAATTATCCCGATACACTCACAGACACTTAATTAGAAACTCCTTTACAAGAAGCTGTTTTATAACCACTCTTTGTAACCGTGGTGAGCAGAAAAGCATCTCAAAATGCACAATACACCAAACTTGGATAGTTGAAAATTGAAAAAAAAAAAAGGTTGCCTGGTCTTTTTCCAATTTTCAGCTATCCAGTCAGCCCAATGTAGCCTCACGGTTCTGTGTGTAAATGCATTCTGAGATGCTTTTCTGCTCACCTCAGTTGTAAAGAGTGGTTAATTAAGTTATCATAGCCTTCCTGTCAGTTCGAAAATGTCTGGATTTTTTTTTTCCCCACCACTCAACTGGCTGTTATCCATGAAAATTCCAGAAGATCATCAGTTTCTGAAATACTCAAACCAGCCCTTCTGGCACCAACAAGCAAAGTCGTGGGATCATGGGGAAAGGCTTAATAAAATATCGAAATGAAAGCAAAACAAATGAGATGCAGCACCTCACAGTAGTCCAAGTGCTTTAGAGATCTGATTACACATTGTGTGAGCTCCCTCACTTTGGAAATTCCAGCAGTGGTCACTATTGTATTAAAACTAGTAGGTGGTGCAGTGTAGTGTTTTGTGATTGGCTGTTCCAGCCAGAGAAATAAAATTCTCTCACCTGGTCCCTGAAGATAACATTATGGAAAATCTATCACCGCCAAGCACGCTATCCTTCCAGATCTGGCAACTTAGTCATTTTGACACACTATAGCACTTAGCTACTTTATCATATAGAGCCGCTTAGGGGGCTGTGCACACACACACACACACACACACACACACACACACACACACACACAGTCCTACACACAGAAACTGCACAGCGAGAATTTATGGGTTTGAAATCTTGGGAGATAATTTTATCTTATGAAATATGAGGTTTGAAATAAACCAATAGAAAACTAGATCTTACTTAAGAGATTAGTTTTAGATGAGTATTGTGTGTGTGTGTGTGTGTGTGTGTGTGTGCATTAGTGAAGCTGAAAAATTAAACATGTTTTAAATAGATTGTAGATACTACCTTTTATTATTCATTATTTAATATTGATATTGATTGATGTTTTACTTAAGGGAGATAAGGTTACACAACATCTCCATAAGCTCTTCATAACAACTGACACAAACCTACAGTAAGGTAAGTTCAGTTTTGATCTTTGACATGTCATCATGTCATCATCACATCATCAAAATCAGTCAGCCTGGAAATTGTCGTAACACAAACGTATGAAAAGAAACAACTACATCACTTGATTTAGGTGTTATAACATCTTTATAACACATGATAACAGGTGATGCATATTTTTAAAATATACTTCACTCTAAATAGTGTTTTGTAACTATCTTTCTAACTGATTTTCTAATACTGCTTATAAGGTAAGACTTTACTTAAGGTAATTGTTCATAACTGTTCATATGCTGTTCATATCAGTTGTCATAAACATAAAACAGAGTTAGTTAGGGTTGGTTTTAATGATTGACATGTCACATGATCAAATCAAAGTCAACTGATATGACCTTTTCATACAAGGCAGCCTGGGAAGTGTCATAACTCAACCTTATGCCAAGTAAAATGTATGTCACTATGTTCTCAGGTGTTATGTCAACTTATGTCAGCTGACACTCATTTTTGAAACATACTTCTCTTGAAATACAGTTTGTGTAAGTCTTTACTAATTGATTTTAATACTATTTATATGGTATCACTTTACTTATGTTCATAGGGCTGCATGACACCTTCATAAGCTGTTCATAACACAACTGGCAAGTCAGCAATGAAAGTGTCCTAACACTCACTTCACTCAGGTGTTAGGTCAACTTGATATCAAAAATGAAGAAAGCAGTTGTTATGTCAGCTGAGGCATATCGGAATAAGTGTTATAAATGTTTACAGGGGTTTATGTCACTTGTTCCGAAAGGTAGCACTTTATGTAACACTATATGAAGGCCATATGTATAATGACCTATGAATACAATCATTACCTGCTATAACGCATTCATAACGCATTATTCACATTGTTACAATTATTTATGAAAAGGCATTACAGTTTATAGCAATGTTTATAATGCACTTATAAATTGTTGCACGAAAGCATTATAAGCACTGTTTGTAACGCATTACATCAATACTGAAGAAATTATGCCCTTAGTTTATAAGTGCTTGGTTTCTTTGGTAATGGTCTTATAATATGTTATGAGCACTACTTATAATTCATCATGTTAACAACTCATAATGCAAAGTAAATATTGTTATAAAGTGTAATGCATTTTCATAAATAATTGAAAAAAAAATATGAAAAAAGCATAATAACAATGTGTATAATACCTTATGAATGCTTTATAACATGATATGAATATGTTCATGATATTAATATGTTCATGACCATCATAGAAATTGTTACCATGTTATCTTTTATAGTTAGCATTTTAAACATGTCCTCAATTCATGTGAAATGTCTTTAATTCATTATTTATGCGATAGTTTTATCTTCAATAAATTATTCTGGGGAAAAATATAGACATATGTATGATATTTAAAAAAAGTTGATTTAAAATGTGAAAATTATAAAGTGCAACAAAACAAATTTATTCCTAGCCTTTGGACACAAATTGTGATTTCACTGAGCAAAATAATCTTCATTTTCAGTTTAGATATTATCATGCAGCTGTATGTGTTCTGTGTGTGTGTGTGTGTGTGTGTGTCTGAGACACAAGGTTATACTTACTGTATGGCACACACTCATACTGAACTTCCAAGTACTTGTAGGTTCCGGGGCAGGGGTCTGGAAATGCATCGGGGCCAGCTACGACTGCGCACTGTGTCCTGTTATTACATCTAGAAAAAAACCAAAACATAATAAAAACGTTATTTTCTGTTTCTTAAAAAAACAGTGTGTGTTAACACACTTTTGACTGTTCAAAGTTTTCAAATATGTTCAAAGTTTTACAATAAATTACACAATCTTCATCAGATACTGTTATTTCAGGCTAAATGCTATTACGGAAGCCTAGAACTGCAAGTTGTGAAAAAAGTGTTGAAAGGCAAGGCCGTTATTTTGACTTAATATCTGGTTACTTCAAGATATCATGTCATTATATCATAATTAACACTCTGCACTGGAAGTATTATAAGTACATAAGTAACGCTCACCCTTGCAGTTGAACATATCAAGAGAAAATAAAGACACTAGCTAGATTTAAATACGTAGCCAAATTGTTCAGCAAAGACTGGCTGAATTTTTGTCAAGAACACAAACACAACGTGGTAGATTTCGACATGAAACTTGGGTAGTAGATGATAATCAACATATACACTTTCATTTCCCTTTGACTGTCTACATGCTAGAGGTGGGACCAAGTAATTGTTTTGTAAGTCACAAGTAAGTCTCAAGTCTTGGCATTCAAGTCCCAAGTAAAGACAGTCAAGTCCCAGTCAAGACAGTCAAGTCCCAAGCCAAGACAGTCAAATCCCAGTCAAGACAGTCAAGTCCCAAGCCAAGACAGTCACGTCCTAGTCAAGACAGTCAAGTCCCAAGCAAAGACAGTAAAGTCCCAGTCAAGACAGTCAAGTCCCAAGCCAAGACAGTCAAGTCCCAGTCAAGACAGTCAAGTCCCAAGCCAAGACAGTCAAATCCCAGTCAAGACAGTCAAGTCCCAAGCCAAGACAGTCAAATCCCAGTCAAGACAGTCAAGTCCCAAGTCAAGTTACAAGTCCTTTAAGTTTCAAGTCCTAAACATAAAGTCATAATGTGCTCTTTACCAAATTTAAGGCCAGAGCAATCATCAGTATAATAGATTTATAGTAAATTTAAAAATAATGCAGCCTTTTTTAAAATTGGTGTTCATCATTTACTAGACAAACTTTATAACACAATGGAAATATATGGGAATTTGAAAGTTGCATTACTTTGACTATAAAAAATGTATATTTCATTTCAATTTCACATGAGATGAGGTGTAGACTATATTCACTATCTCAGTTCAATTTGGCTTTACTTTGCTTTGTACAACTTCAAATGCTGAACAAAATTCGAAGTTGTTGTTCTTGTGGCTGATATTGTTGAACCACGGGTTCTACATGTTGCAGCCCTTTTGTCAGTGCGAACAACACAATCTTTGTAGGCGAAGGCTACTCTCTTTAGGAGGTATACTAGCATGGCATTTATATTTAGCATGTCTACCCCAAAGTGCCTCTGTCGTCAGGGAATGAGTGCTCTTTCAACTCTGTCATTGTCTAGTGCAAGCTGATTGGCTTTCAGACTGGCTGAACGTTGACCTTGGAAATGAAGACTGATGCTGGTTTGCTGAAAATGAATTGGTTGTTAGGAAAAAGAATAGTTGCTTCGCTGCACACTTTTAAATGTATAATTTTAACTTTAGGTTTTGAGAATGTAGCAAGTCTTTCCAAGTCAAAGGGCTTGACTCCAAGTGAAGTCACAAGTCACTGATGTCAAAGTCATGTCTTCTTTAATTATGTTGAGTCGAAAGTCAGCAAATTTTTTACTCGAGTCCAGGTCATGTGACTTGAGTCTACATATGTTATTAGATGTTAGCTTTTCTTTCTTTTCTTTTTTTTTTAAACACTTTTTAGACTAAACAGTTTCCAGGCAACCAAAACATGAGACTGGGCAGCACACTGGAAGGATTTTTCCACCCAAGTAGCAAAAAAAACCTGTATTGTTACATGGCACATCATTTTTAAATGTCATCCGTCAGATGACTTCTGAATACATGAACCAGAAATACTGCATCGACATCCCGCTTGTCTTTTTCTGTTAAACTCCTCTTTAAAAGGGTGAAGAAGACAAAAAGACCATCAGGATCCAATTCACAACTTCAATATAGCAAGAAGGGATTCAACCGTGATTAATAAAGAAATATCCCACTGGCTCAAAGTCATAATAATGTCATTGCTTCCTATCCCATAATACGCACACACACCTTGAGTCATTACTGAGTGACTGACTAGTTAGCATGAGGCTAATGAAGGGGAAGAAATGGGCCGGGTGTGTGCTTGATGGACGGTGATGGTGTGAATGTCAGCAGTAAAAGCAGTGGTTTGAGAAAAAGGAAGATGGCACGATGGAGATAATTTCTGCCACGAGGGCCAGAGTTTTCTTTGGATATGAAAGTGTGACCAAATCACAGGAAGGACTGAGGCAGCCATGTGCAAAATCCTACTAATCGTGCCTCACTCCCTACGTATTATCCACGCACACACACTCTCACACACACCACAACTGAATAGCTATTAACATCACCACTTTCTCCTTTTTATTATTAAATGTTAAAATACATTACGACATAAATGCCATAGTCAATTAAAAATAATTACTATATGCACCAAAGGTACACATATATTTTTTAAATACTTCAGTACTTCAATATACAGTGTTTCATAATTCAGGACTTTAGTATACAGTGTTTCATAATTGTCTTTACTAATATGGTATGTTTATATGATAATGATGTCCATAGGGCTACATAACACCTTCATAAGCACTTTTTGGCAACTGACACAAACCATTTTTGTTGTTCGATATGCCACATCATCAAATCATCAAAGTCAGCTTCCATAATGTTCTAACACAGCTGGCATAACAATCTTATGCCAACAAAAACCTATGTCACTTGACTTAGGAGTGATATAAACATGGCATCAAAGAAAGAGCTTATGGATGTGTTATGTAGCCCACATCCATATCATCCTTAAGTGTTACCATGTAAACATTACCATATCTTTATTTTTTGTTTATTTTTCTAATATGGTCTGTTTATATGGTAACACTTTACTTAAAGATGATGTTCATAAGGCTACATAACACCTTCATAAGCTCTTAATGACAACTAACACAAAATTAAATTAGTTTTTGTTGTTTGATATGCCACATCATCAAATTCAGTTGTTGATTTGTTGTTGATTCTTTTCCTCTAACCCGTCTCTTGGTGTTTTATTCCTTATTTCATCAATTGATTAAAACTGGACACTGCTACTGGCCAGGCTGTATCAGTCATAAATCTGCTTGTCCAGACATCTTCTCATATCTCGCATATGGCTGTTCCTCATCCCAGGCAGTCGTTTCAAGGTCACTGAAGGTCAAGACAGCCTAGTTTGCAGCCCCTCGCTGTACTATTAAAGAGTTCCTGTGCACTTTAATTGGCATTGATTGCAGAGAGGTGATCAATGGGCTGTGGAGTGAACGAGGAAGATGAGTCTCACAGGAGACACGGCTTTAATGAGATGTGGGACGGAGCCCATCACCGCGAGTACTTTATGAGATCACGAGCAGGCTGTCAGTCGGAATCACAGCAGGTGCTCACAGTTAAGTGGACACACGTTTAAGCACACACAGATGTTTAGGCACGGGTACACACACGGAAAATCAAGACAAAACATGTATATCTGCACATACACACAAACAGTAAATCAATAGATTACTTCCAGAGTTCATTGAAATGTCACTCATGCAAGCAAAAGGTCAAAGCTCTCTCTCTCTCTCTCTCTCTCTCTCTCTCTCTCTCTGTGTGTGTGTGTGTGTGTGTGTGTGTTTCATCCTCACTGGACCATACAAGTTGTGCTGGAAGATTCTCAATCATACTCCCCACAGGGGACACTGGAATAGGACTGCTAAGGCACACTGAAAAAATTTCCTCAGACTACTGTCTCAGTGTAGGCCATACTAAAGAGACACTTGATCATATAGGTGCAGCTAAAACAAGTACATAGGAGATATGTTACAGTTAAGCATAAAAGTTCACACACTTTTAAAGAGAAAAAAAAAAAAAATCCAAGAAACTAAAATGTGGGTGCACCTCGGAACAAGAGAGCAATCAATAACATGAGAAAAAAAAAAATCAGCAGAAAAACAGTTTTAAAAAGAACTTTTGCCAAGATTATTTCAGTGTCTAGAATGGAGATGTCAAAGAGAATTGACTAGAGGGGTCAAAAGCTGTCCAGAAAATATGAAAAACCTTTTGGAGCTGATTTCATATTGTTGACATTTTGTTTCATTTGATAATAAAAATACAATATCAAACCAAACACAGTAAATGGCTTTTCAGAATATTATTAAAATTAAATTTCTTTGTCTCTTTCCTAGGGGTGTACAAACTTTTTATATTTGACCGTATATGGAAGTAGACAACACAAAACTAGATTTACTTTTGAGGTAAAATTTTGAAGCTGGTTTGAATATTTCAGAAACCGCTGATCGCCTGGGATTTTCACGCACAATTATATCTAGAGTATACACAAAACAGTGCGAGAAACAAAAAAACATCCAGTTCTGCAGGAGGAAACACCTTGTTACTAATTGAGGTCAGAGGTGAATGGTCAGAGTGGTTGAAGTTGAAAGGAAGGCTATGGTAACTCAAATAACCACTCTTTACAACCGTGGTGAGCAGAAAAGCATCTCAGAACGCAAAAAACGTTGAATCTTGAGGCGAGTGGGCTACAACAGCAGGGTTTCGCTCCTTTCAGAGACTACAGCGGGCACAGACTGTACAGTTAATGTTTGGAAAAAGACTGGCTATAAATATATATATATATATATATATATATATATATATATATATATATATATATATATATATATATATATATATATACATATATATATATAAATGAAACAGATTTTCACTGACTCAGTCGATCCCAATAACCAATATTATTCCATTTACCTCACACTTTTTTTCCTTTCAATAAAACTTAATTTGATTTAAAAAAATAAACATTAAACTGTAGAAATCAGAGTTTACATTGTAGGCTGAAAAACCATTAACCACCTTAATCTAAACTATTCAACCCACTTATGTGTTTTTATTTTGCCTGAATGTATTCACTGATGAAATGGTCAATTGTTCCCTAATCAAGACCTCATTTTTTATTCATTTTACTCAATGATAAAAAGCTGTGGAGTCTTTTGTGTAATTCATAATGTATTTTGCTCCTGGCACACCACCACTCAGCATGGACCCAATTGGTTAACACATCATGCACCATTTTGCCACAAAGGCAGGTTTGTAAGGGATCAGGCTACAGACCTAAATGAGCCTTTTACAAAAAAGCTCTGTGAAGATTTTATTGGATTAGGAGTCCTAATGAAGCAATCTCTGTCTTCATATATAGTCCCGGATTCCTAATTTCAACAGCCAATTAGTAATAAATTATCTTTTAAGTGCACTGGCTAAACATCTGATCTCCCAGATTACTCAGAACACAGTGGGCTCCCTTTTGAGTCTGGTTTCTCTCAAGGTTTCCGCTCACAACCCACCCCCCCATGTCGTCTCAGGGAGTTTTCTTTCCAACGTCGCCTCTGGCTTGCTCATTAGCGATCTAAATCTATATCCAGATTTCTATGAAGCTGTTTTAAGGCAATGTCTATTGGTAAAAGCTTAAAAATAAAAATGAATTGAATTAGAAATGGACTGAAACACCTTTATATCAACATTTTATGACTGCACTCTAAGCAGCCTTAAAATGTAGACAATAAAATATCGCCTTTAGGCAAAAAAAAACTACTGTGCAGTCAGTTCTTTTTGAAGGATGTCTGTCATTTTATTTTTCAAAAGAATAGTAACCACAAGGAGTGTGATGGTTGGTACTGTGATGGAAGGCATGGTTGGTATTCAGTGCTCCCGATTTAATTTAGACTAATGTAGCAAAAAAATTAATGGTATCTCGCTAATGATATCTGTATTTCAGTCATAATCTTTTCCTTAAAAATACTCCTAAAATGTCATACAGACCTGCAAGTGTAGTTTAGTACACAACGTAACTTCCTGTAGTCTATCAGAATGATAAAAGGAATCATTGTGCAGCTTAAATACTGTAACATGAAAGGAGCAAAGGAGCGGCCATCTTGGAATTGTTCCTCAGTGTAGTACTGTATCATTCAAGATACAAAAGGGATAGTAATGAAAATGTAAACCTTCATTAATGCACAAAGTCTAGAAACTAAGCCTTTTGGTTAGTTTAGAGAAAAAAAAACCATAATGTGACTTCATGTGTTTCCACCCTTAAAGGTGTGGTTTATAAAGGAAGTGGACAGGAAATGACATATATGGATTTGGTTACTCACATGTGGCGGAGCCAAGTCTTCTTTAAAGTTTCTATCGCATAATGCAGATGAGAATAGGCATATCATTTGGGGGATTAGTACTTTAGTGAGTATATCTGAAAATAAATACTTCAGTTCTTAATCAGTTTAAATTTAATTGAAACTGGGCAGTTGAAGATTGGAAAAAGACCAGGTGATGTTTTTTTTTTTTTTCTTCCAATCTTCATCTGTCTAGTTTCAGTGAGCCTGTGCTTACTGTAGCCTCAGTTTCCTATTCTTGGCTGACAGGAGTGGAACCTGATGTGGTCTTCTCCTGTTGTAGCCCATCCGCCTCAAGTTTTGACATGTTGTGCACACTGTGAGATGCTTTTCTGCTCACCATGGTTGTAAAGAGTGGATATTTGAGTTACTGTAGCCTTTCTGTCAGCTTCTATCATGTCCTCTGGTCTCTTTCATCAACAAGGCATTTCTCCCACCCACAGAACTGCAGTTCACTATATATATATATATTTCCCATTTCCATACCATTCTGTATAAACCCTAGAGATTGCTGTGTGTGAAAAACCCAGATGATCAATTGTTTCTGAAATACTCAAACCAGCACATCTGGCACCAACAACAATACTGCACTTTTTTTTTCCCATTCTGATGTTTTATGTGAAGCTTTTGACCTGTATCTACATGATTTTATGCATTGCACTGCTACCACATGAATGGCTGATTGGATACATCTTCTAAGTACTTGACAGATTTCAAGATTTTTGGGTGAGATAGACTTGTATCAGTTGTTAGTTACATTAGGTTTGTTTCTGCAGTGAAAACTAAAGAAGCTTATGTCAGACACCAAACATGTCTAAGCTAGTGACTATAATTTGGGTAAAAGAATAATTGTATACAATTGATTTTTTTTGCTAATTTATCCTTTTAGCTGCTGATATATATATATATATATATATATATATATATATATATATATATATATATATATATATATATATATATATATATATATAGATAGATAGATAGATAGAAAGCAGCAGCCTTATTCAAATGAGTCTCTTCCACTAAGTTGACAGTGGCTAGCACAGTAAAGTCATACTCCAAATCAGACACTTAATAGACTTGATAGTTAGCTCAGGAATTGAGTCAGGTGTGTTAGGTTCGGGGGAAAAAAAAACCATGAAATTGCACACAGAGCCGAGCCCTCAGGACTGCTGGAAGGAACCGGTGTGTTCTGTGTTTTAACAGCAGGCGTGGGATGAAAAGAATTCAATTTAAGCAAATCAGTGTGTGAGCGTAGGCACAATTAAAGCAGTACATCAACATGATCACAACGGCACACCGCTCTACCTTGGCTTTGATTTGATTTGTATGAAAATGTAAATGAAGGGATTAATTGACTTATGATGGAAAATGTGGTAGTGATCCTCTTTAAGGGCTCTGAAGGGAGACGTCTCATGTGCTGCTGGATGGTGGTAGTGCACTTTAGAGCCAGCAGAACTCGCTAGTGAGCAGAAAGCTAAAAAAAATAAATAAATAAAATATGCGTGCCTTTTCAAAGATGTACAACATCCTGTGAAAATTCCTTTCAGTAAAATTAAATCCCGTTTAGGTCTTATTCAGGTCATGTTTCCGCTCCCCTTTCCTCTGTTTATGACCACCTTGAGGTTATGTTAAAGAGCTGACATTAAAACACAACCTCTTTAGCTTTTCTGTCTCTGTTAAGTGTCAAATGCTTTCGTTTCAGAATTGAAAACTCGGGTGAGAAAAAAAAATCCTAGTAGGAGGAACTTGACATTTATAATGTTTTAATCCCAAATGGAACAGAATACAGACAGAGGAAGAAAGCGTGCATGTTTGTGCTTGCTTGGTTGTTAACTCTTATGTTATAATGTTATAATTTTTTGGTCTTGCCAATTCCCACCCATGAGCTAACTCTCCCCCAGATCACATGACGGGGGTGGGGGTGGGGCAAGCATGTGTTTTCTCTTAGAAACTTAAAGCCAGCTAACTGCATCTTTTCAAACTGTTGTTCATGATGCATCACAGGGCATTGTAACACACTTGGAGGAAAGCGCTATCCGCCGTCTTCCGCATACATGATCTCACGTATGGCTAGTGTTGCTGTGATTGACAGGGGAGAGACAGTATGCTCCTCCTACACAGAGAGCATGGACCATTCATGCCACTCAGGAATGACTTGCCCCAATTTTAAATTTTGGACCGGCTACTTCATCATTTAATCAAGTAAGATTTAGAGACAAGCTTTCATTTAAGTCTAATTTTCTGTACATTGTGATGTACACATTTTCAATCCAGTGGCATATAAATTCCTGCAGCACTTATAATGGTAAATACTTATTTGGTCATTGTTATGGTTCTAAACATAATAATGTTCTTCTTCCAAATCTTCTTCTCTATCTGGTTCTGTTTGTGCACAAAACTAAATAAATCATCATTCACACACCAAATGAGCAGATTATTGACCTTGAATCGAAGCGTGTTTATTAGATTTGGTGATATGTGATAATCCGATTTCAAACATCGCACTGCGCTGTTTACTTGAGCACTAGAATACGCCGGGACCCGCTGAGATCAGATAGTGATCAGATTATTACTGTGCATGTGCTAGGCACTCTTTTTGGGGACCAACAAATGGAACAAAGAACAAAACACCATAAACACCCTGCATGAGGTGTTATTTCTGCGTGGCTTTTATGGATCAGCAGGAGCCCGATAGAAGAACTCGACAATAAACAGTCAATGCTACAACAAAGCATGACTAATACACAGTGTTCCTTTTCACGGCAGTGCTGCAAGTAAACATGGCACTTTAAACCAAAAATTTAACCATTATTCCAACACACACACACAATTCTATGATAAAATGTTCCTTTCTTACAGTAAATGTTCATTGCTAACTGTCAGGATGTAAAATACAAGCTCAATACCTATATTTAAAAACACTATTGCATGAGTATGTGTGCATATATACAATGTCAGCCCAATGAGGCCCAAAAATGATTTTTGAAACATCTCCTGTATATAAAGATTATAAAGAGAGAGAGAGAGAGTGTGTGTGTATGTATGTGTGTGTGTGTGTGTGTGTGTGAGAGAGAGAGAGAGAGAGAGGAGTATCTGATGGACAGGTCGATATCCTCCAAACCATTATAGTTTAGTGATTGCTGTGCACTGTGTGTGTGTGTGTCTGTGTGTGTGTGTGTGTGTCTTCATTCATTACGGCTCCCTGCTGAGAGACTGAGCATCCATCTTCTGCAGCCAGGACTGTCACCTACTGCCAAAGCACTGGCGCACACAAATACACACACACACACACACACACACACATACACACACACACACACACGAGCACACACATACACACACACACACACACACACACACACACACGCTTCTTCTGTAGTTATAACACATTATATAACATATACATTAATGTGCAAGTTGGATTTTTTTCATTCAAAGATGGCCAGCTATTCCAGCATTTACGGTACACATGGAGTGAAATCTGTAATTATCACCTAAACAAAAATACACTTCACACACAATATTTCCTGATTAGAGCCTTAAATGGAAAGATCTTGTGGGACGAGAACCTCACAGCAACATGAGCTTCCAGGATCACCTGATGTACCAACATAAACTGGGGGAAAACACACACACACACACTCACGAGTACCTATAATTACTGTAATTCTACCATTTCCACCAGGTAGAAACTAGCAAACCTTTTGCAAGATGTCGACCTTGAGTGTTATAGGATGTTTGGATGTTTGAAGCTGTACATCAAAACTTGAGGATCCTCCATTTTCAAGTTCAGGTCCACACAGCACATTATGGACAGGAAATAAGACCTTGCATGTAAACATCTTTACTTCAAGAGCGCACCTGTTCAAAGGTTCAATGATTTGTTCATTCGGTTTGTCAATAATAAAAGGGTTTTTTTCCTTCTTCTTCTTTCCTCAGACCACTATCTGAAGTTGTCATGGTGACAAATTGACCAAATGACATCACCATCTTCGTCTTGGAACCAAATCAATTTTGAGAGCAGGTGGTAAAATGGCTACCAGGAGTTCTCTCTTCTCCAGCATGCTCCATGATTAGAAGCCACCAAAGTTTGTCACCACTGTACCAAGAGATCCCCATCTCAGTGTTTGTTTTGCTTGTAGATTGATCGTTGACTGTCCCCTGTCTACACTCGACACATTTCCCAGCTCGGGGAATTGAGAATGCAAATACAGCAAAGTTTCAGCTTGATTAAACCAAAAACAAGAAGAAGAAAAACAGGAGGAGTTTTCAATCTGTTTTGAACACTGCAGGATTTTTTTTCGCCTCTGCATTGCTGACAGTGTTCAAAGAAAAGCAGATGCTGTGAAGACACACAACAGCAGCTTCTTACTTTTTGGAAGGGGTGTGAAGAAATGATATCTCTGGTGCAACAACACGTAAAGTTCAAAGGTGTTTCTTACTTGCAACGCTGAAGGCACGAATGTATCAGTACTGCAAAGATGACAATTATTTATGACAATTATTCAGCCGATAATAAAGTTATAGTTACTACAAAATAGCTTTATTGCACAAAAAGGTCAGATTATGAGTTATAAATAAGTTCCTTCACATATATTCTAGTCTCTGAATAAAACTAAACTGCTTCTTCCTTGTTCAAAATGTTTTAGGTCTCTCATTACAAACACACAGCTTGTCATATCTGTTTCAAGTAAGAGTTTAGTTCTCTTCTAATAGGAACCAATCCAAGCGCAAAAAAACAACAATCAACCAATCTGTTAGCAATACAGTAGGTCCTCTATACGATTTTCATGCACAACTGGAGTCTCTATACAGAATAGTGTGAAAAACATAAAAACATCCCATGAACGGTAGATCTGAGTGAGGAAACACTTTGTTGATGAGAGAGGTCAGAGGAGAACTGACTGGATGGCTACAGTAACACAAATAACCACTCTATACAAACATGGTGAGCAGAAATGCATGACGAACATGTCGGACAGTGAGGTGGATAGGCTACAACAGCAGATCAACACATCGGGTTCTACTCCTGTCAGCCGTGGGCAGCTGGACAGCTGAAGATTTGTGAAGTTTATCCAAATATATTTGGAAATGTCCAAATTCCAAATAAAATATATACTGTACATTGCATATAAAGCACTTTTTTATTTTCTCCTAGTGAATATAATATTATTATTGTATATGTTGCTCAGTCAAGATAACCCATTCTGACCCATAACAGACAGATAGTTTAAAATATCATTATTTATGTATTAATTCATTTATTAAAGTCTTTTAAAGCTTTTTTCTGGGTTTTTCTTCACAGCTCTCACAACTGCTGTTGTTTTCCTTGGCCGACCTGTTTGACATCTGGTTATTAGTACATCAGTGGTTGCTTTCTTTTTCAGGACATTCTAAATTGTTGGATTGGCTATGCCCAATGCTTGTGCAATGACTCTGATCAATTTTCTCTCTTTTCTCAGCTTCAAAATGGCTTGCTTTTCTCCCATAGACAGCTCTTTGGTCTTCATGTTGGTTTATCTTTTTTAACAACAAATGCAGACTTCACAGGTGAAAACCAAGGCTCAAACCAAGAGCAGACATTCAGAGCTATTAATTGTATAAACAATCAATCTAACAGAGCACATCTGGGCAACAAGAAACACCTGTCAGTCACACATTCCAATATTTTTGATCATGGGAAAAATAGGTGGGCTCAAACAAAAGTTTGTTCTAAGTTTAACACATCTAGATGTAAATATCAGGAAATTAAATCCGATATTCTGATCCATTGTTTCATACTTATTTTTTGATCTCAAACCCATATGCCTTCAGTGTATAGCAAAAACAATAGAATTGGCCTTGCCGTTCCAGTACTTTCAGAGGGGACTCTATATATTCTGCAATATATAGAGTCATGCACTTCTTGTTTGTAATAGAAAGACAGTACAGCGCATAATGCTGAGTGTATATAAATTTGGCTATATAGAGGCTCAAACCTTCCACAGAGGTCCATGAGGCACTCTGAATAGTAAGACCTAATCCAGGATTTTCTTTTTCCTCACTTTAGCTGCTAAAAAGCATTAGTCATTACGAATTTCGTGTTTTCAAAACACTTCACACTGTTAGCACAGTGCTCTATGTGGACCAAACTGTAAATACATTGTTTTCTTGTTTTGACACAAAATTCATTTAGTGAACCCAGTCTTCAAAAACCTTGCATATAATTGTCGCTTGTTTTGTACCACCAGGCAAACAAGGTAGCCTAATTTGCAAATGTTTATCTATTTTGTTTGCATCAACACTGATTACATTTCATATAGTTTACACTCTGTTCAAAATGGCGTCACTTTTCCTCCTATATTATTTACTAATACTTGTACGAACGGCCGTGACTGAATTGGTTAGAGAGCTGCCAGTTTTATTCGTGCATTTACGGACATCATAATGAAATGTCATATGTATACAACATAATGTCTGCTGTGTTAATATACTTAATATAATTCCACTGTATGTTATGTGCCCACCATATGCACACCCACATACAAGTCTTTTTTATTTCCGAGTGGCATTCTGAAGCAAAGGTCATTTGAACGGATATACACAAGAACACAGCAGAGGCTTTAGTGTGGAAAAAAAATATATTAATATTGTCCGTACACTCTGAAAGGAAGATAATAGTGTATTGAAAAACAAATATTTCCATCTGGCATTTATCTATAGCCTACTGTATGGCCTAGAAGACCAACCTACTATGTCATATTGTGGTTCATGATATGTATCATGATATATAGGTTTGCTAACAAATGGCCAGCAAAATAGTAGAGCTGCATTTATTTAAAAATAAATTTAATTAATTAATGAATTAGTTAATAAAAAGTATATACAAAAAAAATATATGCAAAATATATATATGCATATATGCAAAAATCCTTTTATTTTTATATTTAAAAACAATTTATATTGTTTTTAAACAAACAATTTTACAATTTTTAAAGATTAAGTACAAAATTTACATCAAATCAGCTGCTTCCAGTCAGTTTAAAACAAAAAAATCTGTAAAACTCCCATTGTGACATCACTCATCAATATCAATATCAATATTATACCGCTAGCTGTCACTGTGTGTGTGTGTGTGTGTGTGTGTGTGTGTGTTTCTTAGCTTTAGCACCACTCCTCTAGTTTCTAGCGCTGATTAGAAGTGATGTTGCTAATACATTCCCTTTTTTCCCCTGCAGCCCTGTTTCTACACTTAAGCCTTTGTAATTATACTCTTCCGAGCGCTCCATCCGAGCCCATCGAAACGTGTGCTCTTCAATCAGGAGTCAACGTGCGAGCGACATTTTCTGAACAGCGGTTTATAATTGTGAGGAGAGAGCTTGCGAGTCTAAAGCAGGTTCTCATTAAACAAACATGGTTTGGCGTATGCAGTGTGGAGGAGGGGAGGCAAAAGGAATGATTTGATTTGGTAATAAAAAGGCAGCTCTCTTTGTTTGAAGGGAAGTGAGAGTGAAAGGAAATGGTAATGTGGAGACAGAAATGGAGACAGATTTAAATAAAAGAGACGACATCAAGCCCAGGTGTCCCAGAAAGAAAGAAACACAAACACACACACACACATATATATATATGTATAAAGATTGACTCATTCTATTAAAGATGCAACCGATGAACCATGAAGTAATGAAACATGACTCATGTGTAGTAGTGTAGCAGGGAGAAATGTAAAAAAAAAATAAAATAGCTGATTAAGGAAGGCACATTGGTGTAAATTAGCTACACACCATTGTCAAACCAGGCCCAATTAAAAAGAAACAGTGACAGCGATGCTACAGAATCCATGCACTCCTTTCCCAAAGGGGAGCCATCAGAACACACGCTTCTCCAGCAGCGTGGCTGCAGCACACATATTTGCGACAATTTCTTCAAGCTCATCATGGTGCGCCAGCAACAATTTCCCAAGGTCCCTCCAGACAACGCTTCCGTGACTCTGATCTGAGCTGGATTTGACATCGGGATTAATGTAAGGTTAGGAAGACTTCAGTCCTGGGTCAGCGTTTCAGGTCAAGTCTTTGGAGATTCTCTCCGTCAAAGCTGGACTTGAGGACAGGAGAGGAATTGAAAGATGGCTTAGTCACTCGGAGACCCCAGAGACCGCTTTAGCTACTGCGCAATAGCTGACAAGGTCAGTTTCTAGCTGAAGAGCTCACAGAAGTGTGAAGTACAAACCAACCTTTGCTTTCAGTAAAGCCGAAGCATTCTCGTGCATGAAAAGAAGCTGCCTTGATTGGTCAGACAAAACAATCAAGTAAAAGTCAGATTTGATGAGTTAAAAAAATGCTTACACAAGCGTGAGCCACATGAATAAACACACGCTACACCTGCTCAGCGCAACTTACCATGAAGCATTGTAATCTCGTCGTATAATAAACACTGCAGTGTCAGTACGTTTCAACAAACACACCCCATCTGTTTTGTCTTTTAATGTTACATAGCTTTCCTGAATTTAAATACTGAGATAACAATATCACACATGAATTCATAACAAAACTAACATAACGTAACGTAAAGTAACATAACGTAAAGTAACATAGCATAACAGAACATTAGCTTTTGCTGCATGAACAAACACACACGCTTTCGGATCTATACGCTGTACATCACTAAGCCTAATGAAAAAGCTGACCGATATTACATGCATATTCATGATCTACCGATTCTCTATAAGGGCTATAACGTTGACTAGACTGAGGGATGAAAAAACACACCCAAGCCCCTCAGCAAGGTTTTAACCTATAGATTTGCTATCGACACACTCCTGCCATGCAGCAAATCCAAATATATAAATGCAAATCAGTTTTACTTATCAAACCTTACACACCTACACACATACTAAAAGAAAATAAAAAGTTTCCAGTGTCCAGTAAGTAGTGATTCAGGCTTCAATGATCTTGAGGCTTCACTTTAGATCCGGTGCCTTTTAACTGCACAACTGAATGGACTCAATTTGATTGGTGGCAGGAAAAAAAAAAGCGCTTAACTGCTAGCTGTAAATCCCTCCTTTATTATTCTGTTAGGGCTATTTGATTTTTTTTTTCTTCAGAAATGCACTATATAATCTGGCCAGAGAGGAGATATAGTGCCAGTTTGACCACTCCACATGCTTGAAAATGGAAAAAAAATAAGAAAGACTATACACCCCAGAAAAACACCCCAAATAGTGGTCTATACATCTGTCAGTACACATACAGGGCAATAAAAAACTGGAGTGATATTTAGAAGTTTGCCAAAGAAAAATATGCTTTTTACGTGTTGTTCACATGAAAAGAATTCATTGGTGCATGGGATGTAGTTCTTCTTTTTTTTTTAAACTTCTGTTCTTTAAAACTTCTTGTATAACCCTGTTGTATAAGACCTGGTCTTATAAGACCTAAGCCTTAACAGAGATATTTCTAAATAAATTAATTAATTAATTAATTAACAAACATATAATGAAAATATTTTTAAAAATTATAAATTAAAAAAAAATAATAAATATTTTATATATAATTTTTTATAAGGAAACTGGTCTATTAACAGGGCCTACAATGTCTTTCAAATAAGAAGAACAGTACTTGAAATTTGAAATCACTCTGGCAACAACAATTGCATGCGCAAATTAAGACAAAACCAAAAGGCATGTATTAAATTTGTGTAAGTCTGTTTATGCCCATCTGAAGACAAAATAAAATTGTACTGAAGTTTTTTTTTTCTATTAAATTACATCTTGGTATCTCAAAATAACAAGAATGTTTCTGTTCACGGGAAATGTGTTTTTTTTATTAGATATTTGCCTCACATTTCAACTCTCACAGAAAAAAAAAAAAAAAAACATTCACATGCAACTTTTCTGCAGCACCTTCTATGTATTGAATATCAATGTTCTGACATAAGCGTATATCGTATAACAACTTTTAATACTTTAATACAAATGCTTTGTATGTCATGTTCTGCACCAATGTCATTTAACCACGCCCACCTCTACCACTACGCTGTTTGAATACGATCGATATGTAATAAATAATTGTACCTCTTTTTTAAACATACTGAGCGTAGCCCACTTCATGCATAAAGTTTGTGCTTTTCACAACATAAGATTAGACTTCACGTGCTCCTGAAACTTCTCCTCTTCTCTACAAACACAATCAGGCTTGCACGTCATGAAGTAACACAATATGGTAACGCAGGTATTTTTTTAATCTGGGTCGTTTTTAGCCTGGAAGCACTTTCGGTTTCTGACAACACAGAGACCTTTTGAACTTTTTGTGCAGCATTACCATGTTTGATTGTGTTTACAGAGAAGAGAAGTTTCATGAGCCTGGTTAATGTAATCATACATCATGAAAAGCACAAACTTTATGCATGAAGTGGGTTATGGGTTGCGTGTTCACATCTCTGATGCATTCGAAGAGACCATTTTGAAAAGGTTACATACATGTTATATATCTTTACATATAACTTGTGAACATAATGCACACTCATGTTTACATGCATACTTATATTTTGCATTCATACAGTGTTTTGAATAGTTTTGTGATGTGTCTCACCATCTTTAATCAGCATAACGGGGCATGTGTTGTATACGTGGGAGTCTCTTTAAGCTTCGAGCTCACTGAGGATATAGAAATTTGTACATATTGTACATATTGTTTCTACCACCTACTTTGCACATGACATACAGTAATTTATGCAATTTGTAAATTATTCGCAAGACTGCCACTAACTGCACTCACAACTTATTCAACTGTAGATATAAATTACCCTTTTAATGTGAATTCATCTTAGTAAAATCAAGTCATCTATGTGCTCTGAGTCAGCTTTGCAGCTATGCCAGTTCAAATATATACATATACACACTATATATACACACACACACACACACACACACACACATATTATTCATTCATTGTCCATATCCACTTATCTAGCTCATGGTCACTGTAGATATGGAGCCAGGAATCAGGAGTACAGCCTAGACAGTAAGCTTCTGCATCACACAGCATCACACACGCACATGCACTCCCTCACACAGAGGCGAAGATCGGCTGAAACCGGACTACAAGGACGAAACCCACATGAAATATGGAAACTGTACAACATTTTACATTGTCCAGAAACAGAAAGAGCGCAAGACTGAGCCTTGGACCCAGAATGTATAATACTATAGCTGTGTCCGAAAGAGAAGGCAGCTGCCTTGATACCTTGCTGCCGATGTTGTCTCATATAATTAAATTAAATTAAATTAAATTAAATTAAATTAAATTAAATTAAATTAAATTAAATTAAATTAAATTAAATTATTAAAATAAAATAAAATAAAATACATGACCAGTAAAAGCTTTTGAACACCTGATATTTTATCTTTTTTTTTTTTGCTCATTTTATTAAATACTCTAAGATTTGAAAATTCAACCAAACAACAGGTATAAGAGAAGCAGAAAGTATTAATAAATATCTAATGAATTGAGAAATGCTAATAAAAATTAAATTTTTATTGTATTGAAAAAATCTTGATGTAGTCTAATTGGAAATGGCCACAATGTTTCTCGTTCTATAATTAGGCACTTATATCAAACCACCTATTTATGTTTTACAGTTAATACTAGCACTGCCTATGAGTTTAATGGATTTACCCTAAAAGTGTTCCTGGTTTTAAGATTTTAAAAAAGACTTCTTTCTTAATTTGCTTTTCTGCATCATTTTGTTTGGTATGTGGCAGTAGTAGTGATTATAATAAATAATGTTCAAAAACCTTTTGATTGCCAATGTGTTTATATTGTATAGAGGAAATGGGCAATGACCCATATTCAACAACACGGTAACCTATCAGGAGCTAATAAAATTATATTCAAGTTATATTATCCGATGCCAAATTTCCATCCGGATCACGGTATCCTCGTGTGAAAACTTCACAGCTCTGCTAATGCGAAGCCGCAGATTATGTCACTGCCCGGCAGTCAGGTTTCAAAAGAGCTCTTTGGATAGATACCAACTGTCCAAACAATCACCAAGCCTAATAGCTTTTTAATCTGTTCATGTGTAAACGCTTCCACCCACAAGGCTCCCGTCAAGGCTCGGCCAGGGTGGGCTGGAGAACCCGAGTCAGGCCCGATTGATCCGCTCTGAGGAAGAGTCCGCTCGCAAGGGCCAGTTTGAAAAATTATTTATGAAGCAGAAGCAGGAATTTCTGTGTTGCTGCCAGAAAGCCGGTGTCGGACGTGAGACGGCTGAGTTGCTCTGAGAGGAAAAAGCGCCGTGATTTAGAAACTGGAGACAAAAGAGAGCTAAACTGCAGCTGAAGACAAAATGCAGCCTACCCAGTGGAAGACAACCTTGTTTACATTGTTGAAAGTGTATAATGGTGCAGTGTGTTTGCTTAGGTGTGTGTGAACATACATTGTCTTTTTATGGCTGAATGTTTTTAACGGGTCATAAAAAGTTCAGTACAGTCTTGTTGAAATAAATGCACTCCTCTGGGCTGAGTTCCCTTTAAAGGACTCGACACAGTGGATTATTAAACGACGCATACACACACATATGCACCACACAAGACGATGGACAAGGGGACCAATGGGACGTCTTAGAATAGTGATGGAGTGTGTGTTTGTGTCTGCGTGTGGCCACACTAAGACCCCACACAAGGAGTCAGAGAGGTACTTTTAACTGGAATGCGGATGTCCAGATGCAGCATAGCACCCGAAGACCACTGAACATACCTTCACTCACACACACAGAGGACTTCAAGCACACTATTCCATTCGAATTGAATGTATCCATAGCAACCCTAATGTCAGACTTTAGAAAGGTTGGCCTTCTCTCTCTCTCTCTCAACCACAGTGCCGAATTCCTGTGCAACAGCTACCATTAGGGACGTGAGGGACAGCTTTAAAAGCTAATTGCTGATTCCTGAACAGTGGACTACACGAGATGTATATCTTCGTAATGAAGCCAGGGCAAACACTGAGAAAAAGGGAGAGACGGATAATAGTAAACAAAAGGACCAAGGGAGGAAAACACCCAGCCATATTCGAATCGCTGTTTCTCAATGTTCTCACCACTAGAATAAATACAGAAAGAAAAAAAGCAACATATTTAAGAATAAATGCCTGAAGGAAGCCAAATTAATGGGCAATAATGAGAGATCATTTGTCTCTATAAAACGAAATAAGAAAACATATTCAGGAATGGGCTGATTAAACTTACATGAAAATTGCCAGACAAGAAAATTAATCTCATGAGGCAAAAATATTAGATTTATTCCCTCGATTAAAGCTATTTGCATCTTAAAATATGACTTTTTGCAATTTCATACTTTAAAAACGACATTGCAAAGTACACCCTACAGCCATGGCGCCAGAGCCTCACTTATTAGATAAGCTTAATCAGACCCCCACAATGGCAATTTGTCCGAGACACTGCATCATTGGCAGGCTCTTGGGTTTTTAGTGAACTTTAAATGCAGAAGAAAAGGCATAAAATGTCTCGGGCCTTCCGATTAAGTTTAGCTCCAGACTGTCAATGGAAAATTGATAATGCAGTGTAGTCTAGGCTTAATCAGTGTCTGGAGAACTGGGTCTCAGACTTTAACACAGAGAGCCTGAGTGGACAGATCGATGTGGGTCTCATCAGGGGAGCCTGAGGACATGAGACAGGGATAGACTGGACGCTGAGGTATTGATAGGCTTTAGCCAGTGCAGTATCATGGGCATGCTGTGGACACTACAGGGCTTTAAGGACAAAACTTGACTGAGCCTGCACTATCGACATGGACATCTGTGTTCTCAAACTCTCTTTCTCACTCTGTCTCTATTTCTCTGATAAACGGAGAATTTTCCACTCTGAAGGATGCACTGTGTTTCAAAAGATAGATGAAGTGTGACATAACATTGCACCAGAGGACAGGATATTCTTCGTTAAGGCAAATGATGAATATGCTGTTCTTCCACAATGACAATTTAAAATGCCTGGAAGACACACATTATTTTAAGGCACTGTTTCCCAATTTTGCTCCTGTTAGTCCCCACAGGACTGCATGCATAGTGTTTCTCTACTCTAACAAACCTGATTCTAATCATCAGCTCATTAGCAAGCCCTTCATTAGGTTAAATGAGTGCGTTAGAGAAGGGAAACACTACAAAGTGCAATCCAGGGTGGCTAAAGGGGCAGGATTTGGGAACTGAATAGAACGGAATGTATTACACACAATATGGCCAAAACTTTGTGAACACCTGACCATCACACCCATATGTGATGGTTGAACATCTCACTCCAAAACCATGTGCATTAAAAGTGAATTGGTCCCCTTTTTGTTGCCTTAATAACCTCCACTCTTCTGGGAAGGCTTTTCACTAGATTTTGGATCATGGCTGTGGGGATTTGTGTCCATTCAGCCACAAAAGCACTGTCAGACGAGAAGGCCTGGGGTTCAGTCGGTGTTCCAATTCATCCACCACAAAGGTGTTCAGTGGGTTTGAGGTCAGGGCTCTGTGCAGGACACTCGAGTTCTTCCACTCCAACCTTCACACACCATGTCTTCATGGAGCTCGCTTTATGCACAGTGGCAATGTCATGCTGGAACAGGTTTGGGTCTCTTAGTTCCAGTGAAGGGAAATTGTAATTCTACAGCATACAGAGACATTCTATACAGTTGTCTGCTTCCAACTTTGTGGCAACAGTTTGGGGAAGAACCACATATGGGTGTGATGGTCAGGGGTCCACATACTTTTGGCCACATAATGCAGCACCACTGTCAACAACAGGAATGTATACAATGGAATGGAATGGAACATATTGGGAGGTATTCTATAGAATGGAATTGAATGGAATGGGAGGTATACAGTGAAATGGTATGGGAGGTGTACAGTTGAAGGAGATGGAAATGGTGAAATGGAATAGAATGAAATGGAATGGGATAAAATGGAATGAGAAGTACACAATGGAATGGTATGGGATGAAATGTAATGGAATGAGAGTTATACAGTGGCATGGAATGGAATGGGATGGAATGAGAGTTATACAGTGGAGTAGAATGGAATGGAATGAGAGTTATACAGTGGAATGGAATGGAATGGATTGGAATAGAATGGAATGGATTGGAATGGGATGAGAGTTATTCAGTAGAATAGAATGGAGTGGAATGGAATGAAATGGAATGGAATAGAATAAGAGTTATACAGTGCAATGGAATGGAATGGAATGGAATGGGATGGGATGAGAGTTATACAGTGCAATGGAATGGAATGGAATGGAATGGAATGTGAGTTATACAGTGCAATGCAATGGAATGGAATAGTTAAAGGTACTTTGGATAGTTACAGGTTCTAAATTTCAAAATTTGAGCTTTGAAGGGATCCTCTCTTACAGCATTTTACATACAACATCTGTGTACCCCCAGCAGGACATAATGAAGAACACTGTTTTAAAAGTGTATATAAAAAAAAATAAGCTCTAGATAGAATAAACGCTTTAGAAAAAATGACTTGATCTGCTACCCCAAAGATTCTTTGGATTTGTAGATCCCTACAACAGAGGGTTTACCTCTTATAAATATCAGAATGTTTCTATAGAGAATATTCTTAGAAAGCTAGAATAAGAACCTTTCAGAACCTTTTCTTTGAGAGTATAGAAGAGAATAGAAAAACAGAAAGCTGTGAAATGTTTATGTGACAGCAAAAGAAAGAAACTATGAGAGAGAAAGAGAGACTCGGTGTGAGGTACCTGACTGACAGCAGCTGAAGTAAGATAGCAGGCAAACCTGTAGGCTACACACACACACACACACACACACACACACATACACAGTCCATGGCAAGATGGCAAGAGAGGTTAAAGTAGCTCCATACCGCTGGCCCCATCCAGGGCTTCCATTCATGCCAATTTGTGAGTGTGTCAGAAGAGTTTGACAGGCTTTTAACTTCTGCATTCAACCCTAAGCCGCCTGTGACACACATTCACATTCTTCTCTTAGGTGAAGAAAACCACACAAGTGTGTTCCTATGTGTGTGTGTGTGTAGGGTACAGGTGAAGAAAAGCAAAAAAAAAAAAAAAGCACCAATAAGGGTCAATCCTTTCAATACTATGATTCAATAGCTCTAGACTATAAGAGCCTCAGTGCCACTTGAAAATTGCAAAAGCATCACAGTCATCTTGTTCGTCTACACACCAGCATTCCAGCTGAAACACAGCCAAAGCACAAATCCGGTCCACAATACCCACAAAGCACCATGGCTTTACAACAGTCCAGCATTTTGACCTTGTGTGTGAACTAGTGTGTAGGCAGCAGGGAGGCCGGAGAGCTGTAGAGGGTGTGAGGACTCCCAGTGAGGTGGTGCAAGAAATGCATTGTGTGGCTGCTGTCTCTATTCAAGGTAAGAAGATACATCCATTGATAACTAAGTTTTCCTTCACTTCTCCTTTATCTCTTGTCCTTTTCTTTCTGTCCTTCCTTTTTGCATGTTCTCCCTGTGCTTCAGGGGTTTGCTCAGGGTACTCCAGTTTCCTCCCCAGTGCTGTAGGCTGATTGGCATCTCTAAACTGTCTGTAGTGAGTGAATGGGTGTGTGAGTGTGTGTGTGTGTGTGATGGGGTGTCCCCTGCCTTGTGTCCCGAGTCCCCTGGGATAGCCTGTGTAAGATAAGTGGTACAGAAAATGGATGGATGGTAGTTTGACACAAGTTGGATATTAGGTACAAAATATTAAATGCTAGTTACACAATGTTGGATGCTAGTTAGATGCAAATTACAAAATGTTGGAGGATAGTTAACTTCGAATGTTAGTTAGATGCTAGTTAGACATTAGTTACAAAATGTTGTATGCAAGACAAAGACAAAGAGCTGACTAGGAAGTAACTGGTCTGGAGTACGCATTGTAAAAGGGTACTAAAACATTAGTTGTCAAAAGATCATGATATTTAGATGGCATAAATAAAAATGTTTATCATGATATACCCTGTTTTATGGATCAAAATACTGTGCTATAATATATTGATCATATCGCCCACCGCTCCCCAGATCCCCTTGTTCAACCATTTCCCTCCCTTTTTCATCCCGCACCTTCTTTTAAGTTTTCTGTCTCAACCTCCCTGTTTACTTCACTCACTTTAGCTCCTCTGTGCTCTCTTCTGTAGCTCTTTCTCTCTTTTTCCCTGCTACATCCATGCCCGTGTTGCGGGAGCAGTTCCCCGCTGGTGCTGATTGAATTAGGCTCATGAATAAGAATGTGTCTCTCTCCAGAGTTTCCAGCAGAGAACTATTGACATGCACAGCTTTGGCATGCTCTGCTACTAGCATTCAGGCCTCACTGGGGGCTAGCTAGCATCACAACAGCATGCAGCAGGCCAAAGGCTAACCTGCACGAGCTTGCTAGGCTTCTCCCAAGTCCACTTTTCTGGGGTAGGACTAAAGAGCAAAGCTTGCCTGAAGGAGACATCTAGCTAAGAAGAAATGACAGGGTATGCACACATCTAAATGATCTATAGTATTTCTCACAGAAAACATTTGAAACACAAAATGCTACATGTAGGTGTTTATGCTAACCACTTACATAAGGGCTGAAGAATGTGACTCACAAAGATGCACTGCTCGATTACTCATCAATATCAGGTGTTTAAAGGATTAGTGGGAGGTAAGGAAAAAGCATTTGTAAACAGTTCAGAAAATGTTGAGTCAGGCATTGTAGAAAATTCTAACTAAACTTATTCATAGATGAAAGCAGTTTAAAAAAGAAGTCCTATTGCCTATTCAAAACACATTGCGTGGGATTTGTTAAACGTATTGTATATTCTCCACTATGCATTTATACAAATATACAGAAAAAAAATACAAATATGTATAGCCCAGAACCATATAGGCTGCCAAATATCACCATACCACCCTTCAGATGTGCAGTGTGCTGCACAGGAAGAAACATTAAACCATGATCGAGAACTACTAGTCTCACCATAACCAGAGGAAAAAAAAAAAAGAGAAGAAAGGATACACACTGAACTATTATTCCCAGTGTGTCTCCTGCATCATGGCTCTCCTGCCATCTCCCCAGGGGTGCTACTGGATACAAACGCAAACTACAATCCTGAAACCCAACACAGGCTGGCAGCTACAGAAGACAAGAGCAGGTTGAGGAAGAGAGAAAATGACAGAGGATACAGAGATAGACGGCTGGAGAGAGAGGAAAAATGCGGGAGTGATGCTCAGATTGGAATGCATCCCAGACAAACAGCTTGAGTCACTGTTTGACTGTGATGAGGGCACCTACTGAGGGTGTACACAAACTCGCAAACTCACACACACACACACACACACACACACACACACAGCTCTTGTAGACACCAGCAGGTTGTTTCTGCCCCCAACCCCAAACGCGTTGCTTGTGGGAGCACCCCCTGCAGCGGGACTAAGGGCAGAAATGGTAAAAGTCAGAACAATGGGCTTAAAAACATTACCCACAACAATAGAAATGGCAAAGAAAGCCATGTTTTGATGCTAGTTAGATGCCAGGGGTGAACAATTTTATGCTATTTAAATGCTAAGTACAAAAAATTGGATTCTTGTTAGATACTAGTTTCAAAACGTTGGATTCTCATTAGATGCTTTTTACCAAAAGTTGAATGCTAGCTATAAAATATTGGCTGCTAATAGATGCTAGTTATAAAATATGAGATGCTAGTTATGGTCTTAATTCTAAAATGTTAGAGTCTAGTTAGAATGTGATTGCCAAAATGGTGGACGCTAGTTAGATGCTAATTTAAAAAACACTGAATTCTAGTTACAAAACATTGGATGCTACAAAAATCAAGACTGATAACAGCATATTTAAAGCTAATCAAAGAATCCACCAACCAGAAATTCATTGCTTCACCTTGAATACACTACTGTAACTTTACTTTAGCAGCCATTTTGGTGAATACCAGCCTATCAGAAATGTATGTGTAATGTATAGTTATATATTCTTGGAAGAAGATACCATACACTCACTATTCAAATGGTTAAAATCGTGACAACATTGTTGCTAAGCAGCTGGGAAATACAGACCCTGAACATATGCTAGCTAATTACTGAAGCTAATGACTTAGCTAACTAGTTAAGGTATAATGACACTGGAAATGAGATAATACTGTTGGGAACATCAACATTTCCTTCAAACGTGTTGGTAAATTACTCAGAAAAGATTCTGTTAACATAAATCCTACGTAATTACATTTAACATATGCCCTGTGATGGACTGATGTCACATCCAGGCTGTTTCTGTTCATTTATAGAATTATCCAATGAGCCAATCATGTGGCGGAAGTGCAATACACGAAATCATGCAGATACAGGTCAAGAGCTTCAGTTAAAGTTCACGTCAATCATCAGAATGGGGAAAAAATCCCCCTTGGCATGGCTGTCGGTGCCAGATGGGCTGGTTTGAGTATTTCCTCAAAATGCTGATCTCCTTTTATGTGCAACATTCTCTAGAGTTCACACAGTAGGCTGCCAGCCACAAAAAACAAATCCATTGTGAGGCAGTTCTGTGGACAGAAATCCCTTGTTGATGAGAGAGGTCAGAGGAGAATGGCCAGACTGGTCCGAGTGGACAGGTAGGCTATGGTAACTTAAATAACCACTCTTTTCAGCCGTGGTGTGCAGAAAAGCATCTCAGAACACACCGAACCTTGATGACGAGGAGACCACATCACATTCCACTCCTGTCAGCCAAAAACAGGAATCTGAGGCTACAGTGAGCACAGGATCACTGAAAAACGACTGGAAAGGCGATGTTTTTTTCCAAATTTCTACTGTCCAGTTTCATTGTTCTGAGAAGATTTATTTCTGAATCATGGATCTACCTGCTCTCACCTGTACCAGCTGTTTGGTCTCAGTTAAGTAAACCTGTCTCGCATTTATTCCCAATATCCTCGTCAGTTTTGTGTCTTGAATGTGTGTTAATGTTACAACTGACTACTAAATTTGAAAAATCAGCTAGCCAGACTTTTCAAGTCCTGCTCTATTAGACTTAGAATATAAACAGCTTGTGAAAGGGCATTGCATATCTGCTGAGAAGGAATAGCAAACGCAAACGCGGACACAGACACGGGCCGACTGTAAATTATTTATTCAGTTTGTTACAGGTACTGATTTGCCTTGAAATGAGATGCAAATAAAGTGAGTTTCATTTTTATGAATCATCCATATCTAATTTCATTTAAAGTCCAGCATTTTTTCCCAATGAACAGATTAGCTGTAATCTCTGATTCAGCCTGAGCTCGGAAGAGAGATATTTCGAGAGTAAAGAGAGAAAGAGAGAAAGAGAGAGAGAGAGAGAGAGAGAGAGAGAGAGAGAGAGATGGACAGAGGGAGTTGCTATGTGTGTGTGCATGTGCGTGTGAATGTGAAGAGGGGGGTTATGTGAGGAAGAGCGTCATCTCCCAGGGTCCCTTTCACCACCTGCTCTGACTCAACAAGCTCTTTCATTGCTCAGGGACAACACACACACACACGCACACACGCACACACATCAGCAGATGACTATATAGCAGACTGAAGAACGTGGGATAAGGATCTAAAAAAAAAACAGTCACTAAATGATGCTTGCAGTCTATAAGGCTAGTTACTTCAGGCTTAGCTGAAACCTCATGTTCTCGAGAATTTACTACAAGATGTATGTGTTAAAGGCCCCAGGGTGAGATCAACTATAATGGAAGAGCGTAACTGCACTGTTGTGCTCCTTTGACCTTTTGGTTTGTCAAAACAGAGAGCTACATTGAAGAAAGCTTATAGTGTGTGACCACGGCCCATTTGACGGAAATAGAGCACAACTTATTAAACATTTTGTGTTTCTGTGTGTCTGTCACTATGGCTAAGACAGAAAAGAGAGAGAGAGAGAGAGAGAGATAGACAGACAGACAGAAAAAAGTACAAAGAGCTTTTTTATGCAATGAAATGAAAATTCCACAAAATAGGCAGTGAGAGTGTTATTATGCTTATTTGCTTTCCGGGTGTGAGGTATGTCCTATTGGGTCCAGTCGATAAGCAGGACTACAATAGATGGGAAAAACATCCCACAGAGTCTCTGCATGCCTAATATAAGCACAAAGGAAAATGCCAACACATCATTATAGGGCAGAGTCACTGCTCATTCAAAAAAAAAAAAGGATTCGAAATACACCGCAAGCCAACGAACCCAGAAACCAGAGTAAATCAAATGACCAACAGTGCAATGAAAAATTATTTGGAACTTTAAGGCGCTGAAACTAAAACCGAGAGTCGATTTGAGAGTATATAAAATGCATCTCTTCACCGTCAGGGAAAGATCACGGCCGAGTACAGACGACTCACTGGCCATAGAAAAGGGAAGATGTAAAAACTTGGCAGATGCATAGGCCATTTAAGCCCAGTGAGGCAAGACAGAGGTGCACTTAGTCTTTCACTGAGAAACATTTCGACACAAGGAAAATATCCCTTAATAAACGTATAGGGTGCATCTCAGATTTCCGCCAGTTGCTCTAGGAGGAGAATCTGCAGATTGTATTGCAGCTGTTGCTGTAAAGTTTGATGATGTCTCCCCCCCTCCACACCAACCCCCCCAACAGAATGACCAATACTGAGATGAGTAAGGAATAAAACATGGTGACGTGTACTCTTATCGGAAAATAATCAACAACAGGGTGACCATTTCCCAGAGTGTTTCATTCCTCTTACACCACAGCCAACACTGACAATTTGTATTTCTTAAAGAATGGCATGTACTTTTTATCCATTTATAGTTACGTATAATGTTGTGAAACGTCCGAGAAACAAGTTCCTGTTACCACTAATGTTATGATAGCTATAAACTGTCATTCTTTTACCAGCTTTTCTTTTTACTCTCTCTTGAAGATAATAAGTTTGTCATGATATCAAGAAACTGCAAAGCATAAAGCTCTACCTCCTGAAGACTGCAGAGCGTTGACACTGGAGACTCCTTCCAAAAATTCTATATAAACAATAATGTCCTCATAGAAACGTCACTAAAGCATCAATTACCTACGTTTTTAATCCATTTATTGTATCCGCCATATGGAACTACCATCAAAGCTGCTGTTAAAGAAAATTAATCAACGCCTTCTGACTGATCAGAACTGAACATTCAACACTGCTGAGTGAAGATAAAAAGAGGATAGGGAGTAAATTCATAGGTCATTTGGTCATGTAGATCTATATTATATATTTGCTACAACATCAGGTGTGGTGTTTATTTCAGACTGCCTCATAACTTCTTTGGCAAATTTGCCTTGAAATCCTGAACTGAACTGAGAGAAAGAGAGGGGAAAAAAGAGAGATAAAAATAAAACAAAATCAACATTCATTTCATATTCTTCATTGTAGCTCCTTTGTTATTTATTAATAGACAATACAGTGAGATACGGAGTGTGTGTGTGTGTGTGTGTGCACGCACACACATGGGATTTAGGCTTAAACTCTAGTAATAATGACAGAACACCAGAGTGCTTTTATTACTGCCATGTTTACTTTGCTCCTCAGAGAGATATACCCATTTCTCCTGTCAAAAGCTCTTCTCTCTGATGCCTCTTTTCATATCTGTCCTTTTGCCTGCCAAACCAACATTTCTGCTTTTTAAATTCCATTCTGTCACATAAACACAGCCTGTGATATGACTTCTCAGCTAAAGATTCTAGGTTTGGGTGACATTTTCTGAAGTTTTTGCTTTAAGGACCTTTTGGCTCAAAAGTCTTTTACGTGTTCTGAGAACTTTTTTTTCTTTCTTTCTTTTTTAACATAGTTACGCGTCTGTTTTATATAGAACACTGTAAACAGTGTTCAATCATATTTTACAGTATATACATACCCTAAAGTAGGTATGTCTTAGGAAGGTTTTGGGTCACCATGAGCCACCAGAAAAGCTTCATTGTGTCTCGGCACAGATTCTATAAGTCTCTGAGACTGCCATATAATACTAGTTATATCATTTTTATACTCATCAAACCATTCAGTGAACCTTTGGATGAGGACATTGTCTTCCTGGAAAGCGACAAGTGGACCCAACCCATGTCAGTCAAATGCTTCTACAGCATAACACAGCCACTGTTTTTTTCCTTTAATCTGTCACCAGTTTGCATTTCCTTGCTTTATATACTTTTTCTTTATTTAAACAATTAGATTTTTCACCAATATGTGGCAAAACTTCAGATGTCTCACAGGAAGTCAAGAAAACAAGGGCAAGAAGAATAAATAAAAAAAAAAAAAGAAAGGATGAGTCAACACAGAAATCTTGAGTATAAGTGCCCGAATCCAGACGAGGACAATTTCCCTGAAATGAAAGATTTCGCTAAAACACCTACTGAGCATGGTAATTCACTGGTGAAGTAAATCTATTGTCAATGAAATAACCAATTTGTGATGGACTCTGCTCCGCATGTAGTTATGCTTTACTTATCTCTTAGTGTTGAGGTGGTGGAAAACACATATTCTTGAGAAGAGTAAATGTATTAGATCCTCGGGTAATTATCTAGAGAGTTAACTGATTTGTTGTTAGCTAGCTTTGTAACATTAGTAGTACGATACCTAGCCAGCTAGCTCAATTTGTCCAGAAAGGTATCTATCTTGGGGTAACCAGCAGTCGGCCATTAATTTGTCAATGTACGCTATAAACACTGAATGTATTCTAGCTATACAACAATGTTTGTGCTTATAGTATAGTTGGATACATATTTTATCACCTTGGCTTCTCAATCTCACTGGAGATTCAAAATCATTTCCTGATTCGATAATCCTGGGATGGTCAACAATGGAAAGTTCTGGAACAGGGTGTAAAAGCTATTCAGAGGATGAGGAAAAAGTCTGGGGGCAGTAAGAAAGACAAAGCCTAGAGATTCACATTTTGTCCTGAGGGTATACAAACTTTTTCATTAGACTGTATACTACATGTTCTTTACAACTCCCAAACCTTCATACATTAAGTAAGTGTTGGAATTGCAAAACCACTGCAGGTTTTAATCCACTTGTGAATATCATGTTCGAGCTCAATCTTTTTTATGATTTTTAGAGGCTGAAATCTCACAAACTCAGAAGTATTTTGACCCAGTTTTGATTCCAGGCATGCGATGAGAATTAGACAGATGATGAGCCCACAATTTAAATTCTGGGAGCAAGCCTACATTCAGAAACAGTTCTTCTCTCTAAACCTCCTAATTTTCTTCAGAGATTTGTTTTTTAATGCAGCCTGCATTTCTTTAACCTTCTGAGGTTTGATCATCATTATATGTCTGAGAACTCATTAGATAGGGTTTGCATCAAATTTCACTCCCTTAAACCACTTTTTGGTCAAATGTGCTGTAGCCTTGCTAATTCAGGGTCATTTTTTAAAATAAATCTGTATGAATTTCAGGAAAGCTAAGCAGCCCAAAGTGCCTAGATTTTTATTTTTTTTGCAGTGAGACTCATTACAGAGAGTCTAGACCTGAGGCTGTATTAGCTCGAGGCTGAAATTAGGCCCATATGGTATATGTTGACCTCTGGATCCCAGGGGTGCACAGGTAGTCCCAGTTTTTATACATTTCATGTGTGACCCACCCTGTGCTGCCGTCCATTCCTTTGGCGTGTGCGCAATTCTGTAATTATTTCAATATTCCCGGACTCGAACACGAGTCACGTTCAAACAGAAATGCAGGCCTGTGATTTATATGATGGATGTGAGAGAGTTCGTCTTATTTGGAGAGGTCATACGCAGTAACTCAGGATAATTACATCAGATCAATGCAGGGACTAATTCTCCTTATGCAGAGATGTCACTTGCTCACACATCCAGTTTGCAGAAAAACACAAACCAGATGGCTTCGAGAGCGACAGAGCCTCTCAGCCATTTTCTTTTCCAATATATCACGTTTTTCGGAGGAAATGCAAAACCCAGACGAAGTGCGAGATGACAAAAGGTAGTGGTGTGTTTGCTCTGCTTCCTCACATCCCTAAATGGGTGCTAAGACCCATTCTGTTTGGGTTTGGAGAGAATCTTGGCTAGGATTTTGGAAAAAGGAAATGCCATCCTGTTTTGAGTACGTATCGATTTACAAATGTTATATCCATGGACGGATGGAGGGATGAAGTGGGTTAAGGATGAAAAGGCATTTCTATCTCCAATCTCTCCTTTTCTCATCACAGTCAACTTCAAGGACAAGACATGCCACAAATATCCTCAGATGACCAAGACGCAGTACTCTCTCTCTCTCACACACACACACACACACACACACACACTGTCTCTCACAAGTCAATTTCTTGTCATTCTATTCAGTGTACACTGGGATGAAATATCAGCCTACAAAGACTATGGTGCAGCCTCTACGACGATACAAAGCCACAAAACTAGACACAGTTTGTCTGTCCTGACTGATACATCAGTTGGCCAGTAAAATTGACCAATATTACGGTTCTATGGATTTTTCATCTTAAAGCACATCAAACGTCACTTCTATAAGTTGCTCAGTAACTACAGTGAAACGAATAGGAAAGGTATGTAGTTATGAGGAATGGAAATCTGTAAGTTTTTGTCCGTTTGTAGCTTCTTCAGTCATCTTGAAAAAACTGAAGAAAGCAGGTGTGCCATCCAAGCCCTGGACATGATCCAGAACGCAGATATACGACGTGTTTCCAACCTCCTCAAGTTCACCAACACCACCCCATCGCTACACTTCCTGCACTGACTTCCTGTAGCTGCCCGCATCAGAATAAGGTCTCTGAGAGGGTTTTAGCTTGATGGTATTCTTAGACCCTTGTCTGTTTGTATTAGCATGAAGATATGGTTTCAGTGGAGACTCTAATGCACTTCTTTAAGTCAAAAATGCAAAATGTAGCAGGCAAATACCATGCGCGTGGTATCGTTAAGATCCGAACTCGTGATCATATATACAGTACACTATATGGCCAAAAGTATGTGGACACCTGACCATCACACCCATATGTGCTTATTGAACAACCCATTCCAGATTTATTCCCTCTTTTTGCTGTTACCATAACCTCCACTCTTCTGGGAAGGCTTTCCACTAGATTTTGGAGCGTGGCTGTGGGGATTTGTGTTCATTCAGCTACAAGAGCATTAGTGAGATCAGGCACTGATGTTGGGTGAGGAGGTCTGGGGTGCAGTCGGTGTTCCAGTTCATCCCAAAGGTGTTCAGTGGGGTTGAGGTCAGGGCTCTGTGCAGGACACTCGAGTTC
>CM040481.1:2968917-3008397 GCA_022758105.1 Pangasianodon gigas
CCTCCACTCTTCTGGGAAGGCTTTCCACTAGATTTTGGAGCGTGGCTGTGGGGATTTGTGTTCATTCAGCTACAAGAGCATTAGTGAGATCAGGCACTGATGTTGGGTGAGGAGGTCTGGGGTGCAGTCGGTGTTCCAGTTCATCCCAAAGGTGTTCAGTGGGGTTGAGGTCAGGGCTCTGTGCAGGACACTCGAGTTCTTAAACACCAAACTTGGTTAACCATGTCTTCATGGAGCTCGCTTTATGCACAGGGGCATTGTCATGCTGGAACAGGTTTGGGCCTCTTAGTTCCAGTGAATGGAAATTGTAATTCTACAGCACACAAAGACATTCTATACAACTGTGTGCGTCCAACTTTGTGGCAACAGTTTGGGGAAGAACCACATATATAGGTTACGGTCAGGTGTTCACAAACGTTTGGTCATATAGTCATATAAAAACTGATGGTGGAATATAAGCACAATCACCGTAAGTAGTCACAATCAGCTTGAATAATTGTGAATATACCACAGCCCAATTTTAAAATCAGATTGGTCAGAAGATAATGATTAATTTACTATAACAGCAGCTCTGACAATAGTTAATCTTCAAGAGTAGTTGGCGATCTAAGACTAATAATAAATGGATTACGGAACAAATTATTAGTTATTTAACAAAGAAAAACATATAATACTTGATATGGTGAGGTTTTCTGTAAGGATATGTTTATTTATCATTTTGGAAAGGAGTCTCCAGGGTCAGTGCTTCATCACAGTCAGTTTCTGTAAGTTTTCTGTAAAAGGAAAGTCTTCAAGAGTTTCTCGGTAACATGACAAGTCATATTGTTTTTTTTTGTCTTACTAACTTTAAGAGGAAAAAAGGAGGCAGAGATGGAATGACTAACATTCTGTAAGTGATAACATGAATGAACTTGTTCTGCAGATTTTCCACAATATTATGTGTAACTATAAATGGATAAAAATATATGTTTTTTGTTAATTCATAAAAAAAATAATTGCTAGCAAATTGCCAGTGGTATAAAAGGAATAAAATGTTTCAGGACCAGTTGTTTCTGCAATTTCTTTTACTTAATTCGACCTGTAGTGTATGCATGTGTGATGATAGAGAAATGTTTCTCATCCTCTGCCTCCTTCTCTCTTTCAGAACCACACATTTAAGGAAAAACTGTGATAGTGGGGAAAAAAGGGATATTTCAATGGAGGGTTTTATGAGACGCAGATCTGGCAGAACACTTAAAGAAAAGTCTCAAGCATCTGATGTGATTTAGTGCAGGAGAAACCAACTCCAAGAGAGAGCTCTGCCTGTCTCTCCCCCTCTCTCTCTCTCTCTCTCTCACACACACACACACACACACACAAGCATAAAGATGAAGACACAAGTACAAGTATTGACGCCCAATCTGTCTACACCCTCCAACAAAATGACAAAAACGAAATACACTTTACATAGAATGAGAAAATGAAAAGGACTTGCTAATTCTGTGTGTGTGTGTGTGTGTGTGTGTGTTTGCAGGGGGGCAGACGACTCATCACTGCTGCCATCGTTAATGTAGAGAAGAAGAAAACAATCATGGCTTTTGTATAATTGTTAATAGAGCTAATGTGTCTTATTGAGACAATTAAGCTGGCTTTTAAAGTTGCTCTTAATACACGACGTGTGTGTCTGTTTGTGTGTGTGTGTTTGATCCTGCCATGCTATAGGCGATATATGGGTTTGCTATTGTTTGTAACTACTGCTACTGAAGACCTCTGAGTCTGGAGAGAGAAACCGAGCGTGAATGTTGATTTCAATGATCATTTTCAAGTGGCATACTCCAGCACAGCTAGGTGAGTGAGGATACAATCAGCCATGACAATAACATTAACATTTGAGACCCAATCATCCAGAAATAAAATGTATTGAAATATAAAAAGAGTTGTCATTTTTTTTCCAGACTTTCCTCATCTGTGGCTATGCACAATGCAAACGTTCGGTTCTACTCCATCCATCAGTGGAAAGGGACCACCACAGGATGACTGCAAAACATATTATTTGGGTGTTGGGCCATTCTTGGCATGGCAGTGTGTGAGTGTGTGGCGCTGATATAAGTGTATCAAGAACAGACACACCCAGAATTTTTAATGGGTTATTTATTAGACACACCAACCTTGCTGGTCCACCTTATAGGTCCAATATTGCTAACAAGAAAATCCTCTCATGCAGAGAGAAAAAACTGAATTTTATCACTAAAATCCTAGCGTATGTTGGGGGATGAGTCTGTCTTTTTTTTTTTTTCTTTTCAAAAGTGAGAAAACATCAAATCTCCTCCATTTTACCAACCCGGTAACACAGTCCAGCCTTCTTGCTTTCCATTGGCTTATAAGACTGAGCCTTTTGAAGTGCAGAGGTACAGAAAACAATCAGGTTGTAACCTTTATAATTCTGAAGGTTGTGACCAGAAAAGTGTGTTTTCTACTGGCTCATAAGACTGAGCCTTTTCACTGAGCCGAAGTTCACCTACATAAAATCAGCACAAATTGAAGGTAACCACTACTAGAAGCAAATGTGTGTCTTTTTCACGTCCTGGGTCCTTTCCCCTTCGGTGAATTGGCTTTTCCATTTTATTTCCATTAGCATTCGGTCTGACTAGTGATTTAGCTGAAAAAGCATCAAAGTATAGTCGCATGTCTAATGCTGGTGTACTATAGCTAATTGTTTCATAAAATTAGATATTAACATTTCATAGATTCATAGATATTAATCATTAACTAGCTATGAAACTAGGGCTAACTATCATGTTAACTGTAAAAACTAAATAAAATGCCACCCCCCTCCTTTTTTAATCATAAAAAATACATGAAGAAATAAATAGCAAAAAAAGATATTGTATGTTCCAATTTCAAGCTAATTTTAAATGACGTTAACAGTATCATGAATAAAGAAAACTCGAATGTATTTTAGTGAAGCTGTGATAATTCAGAAAATAAGACACTAAGGTTCGAATATGTTGTCTTTAGTCATTCCTTTGAGTCTATATTACTTTGAAAACAGAATATCGATATTTCTGCAAAATGTTTTCTGAATTCGGGAAAACTGGGTGAAAAATGAGGTTGTGTTTCATTCACATTAGTTTCTTATTCATTTTAACCACAAACATATGCGTTCATAGGAAGAGGCCATGGTAGACAAACTTTTCCTGTCATTTTCTCATCATTACGTGTCTCACAAAAACCTCTAACAACTTTTAAAGATGGGATTCGTGAACAGTTTTGAGTCGAGTAACAATATCTTTCTCCAGAACGCTTATTGCGTCACAGTGTTCAAAAGATTGCTTTCTTGGCATACACAAGTGCGTATACATGGAGGTGCAGAGAACAATCAGATTGCATCCTTCAAGATTCTGAAGGCTGTGGCCAGAAAAGTGTGCCAAAGATATCAGACATGCAGTTACTTTTTAATGATACTCTCTGGATGGAACAACTGTTTGATCCATCATGTTTCAACAGAATTATGAAATTGAGAAGAATACATGTGAATCCGCTCTCAAATAGTCTTGCATTTAGAATACACATTAGGAATAGGAACAGATTTCAGGAGCAAATGCTGCCCGGTGATGCTGACTACCTAGAGAGCTGCCCTCAATTAAAGATCTGGACAGGAGCGGTCCTTTGATGCTGACACATTGGCTACAGTCACTTACTGACCTATATGCTAGGTTTACCTGATAAAATGATGTTAGTGACTCCAACATATTCATGCGTGAAATAAAAATACATCTATTTTATTCCATGCTGTGAAGAGAACTGACAAATGCTGCAAGAAAAAAAAAAAACTTGATGTCTAACACTTTTCCAGTCTTTTCACAGCATGGAGCTAAGGATTTCACCATCCTGACTGCAAAACGGAGCCTGGAAACTATTTGCACATTGATTCATGGTCAGAATAGTTTCCCCTGCACCTTAAATCGTGTCTGACACACACACACACACACACACACACACACACAAATCCCCAGCTGTGAGGAATCATCCCATGACATTTTAAACAGCTGTAAGGGAAATCAGGCCAAACCAACAGGCTCATCATCTACGAAAATATCTTGGTAGTGAAGCCTGTACATGGTGCTCACAAACTAAACAAAATTAAATCTTGAATATGCAAATGCAATGTAATATTTGCTAAAATACTACCAAAATTAGCTGTGGAATTATTATTATTATTATTATTATTATTATTATTATTATTATTATTATTTCATTTTATATTCGCTTATATCTGCATTATATCTGCTTGTTTAGTGCAGGCATGCTGAAAATCCCAGTACTTAAGACATCATGTTGGAGTGTTAAATCAGTATTGACAGGTGCGAGTCCTCAGAGGTGCTGACGGCCTTCACTTCACATAAGCACTACCCTTTGATATCAGCACCTCCGGTTAGCTTTGTGATGCTGGATTTGTGTGAGTGTGAGTGTGTGTGTGTGTGTGTGTGTGTGTGAATGTGTGTGTGGGTGTGCGTGTGCTTTGTATGAGCGCTGCCAGGAGAGTGGAGATAACGCAGGCAAAGCCAGTGCATGCGGACAGGTGGCCTGCGGCCCGGAAAACCAACCCGATATCCCACTGGAGTTGAAATTCACGCTAGGAAGAGCAGTGCTTCCGAACAGAGCTATCAGATAGCAAGTCCATCCAACTCATGTTTTAGAAAGAGCCACAGCAACAAATTAGTTCACACAGAAAAAAGAATGATCCAGGTTTAAAGTTGGCCCAAGTCCTGCTAAACATTAGCTTCTGGTTCAATTATGTAAAAGCTAAATCTGTTAGGAGGTAAACAAGACACAAACGACTAGACAAGAGAAAAGAACCGTGAGTTAAAGGATGTTAAATGAGGCACGTGTCTCTACCCACATGCATATGCGCCATTTTTTTTTTTTTTTTGAGCTCCAAATCCAGACAATGTTTGACAGAAGATCTCTCTCCAGCTATTCACTAATGTAAAGCTCAGCTTTACCAACCCACAGGAGTTCTTTTGAAACGCTTTTCTTTCTGTGTGTGTGTTTGTGTGTGTGCGTGTGTGTGTGTGTGGATAGTTCCTTCCTTGTCTTCTCTCTAATAGGCTTACACGGTGTGAAGGATCCTAGCAACAGCTGCGGCAAGCGTTCGAGTCCGGGGGCGCCGTTAGCCTATCTCGCGTGGCGTTTGTTCGCTTTTCATTCCCTCACATGCTAATGAAGCAACATGGTGAGCTCTGTTTACAAAAAAAATCCCAAAGATAGTCTGCTCACTCTGTAGTCAAGACATCATACACAGTCCTTAGCCACATATCAATAATGCAGTAGGAGTTTAGGGCTTGTATAATAGCCTCTCGCTTGGGTTTGGGAATCAGAACAGGATATTTGTTGTTAGTGCTACTTGTTGGCTGTGGTGTTGTTTTTGTTGCTAAGCATTTGTAGGGTTTGACTCTTCCGGGTAGATTTATATGGGACACAAAGGATCAATTATCTCTAAACACACACACACACACACACACACAGTCTCTCTGTCTGTAACCTGTGTCTAAAGCCAAGTGTCTGTTTTAGCAGGCTGGCTTGCGCTTTACAGAGCAACGCCAACAATCTGCATTCTTGTTGTCACTTGTTGTCTTTCTGCATCACCAGCTGTCAGACACACTGCTATGGCATAGTTGCGTGTGCTCAACCATAAGAAACTTTACTTGCCTTTTACTTGTGTGTGGTTTTTACACAATATCATTTACTCAACACTGAACATGGATTTCACACACCACATTCAGAAAAACAAAGCAAAACCCAAAAAAAAAAAAAACCCTTGAGGAAGTGTGTATTTTAGTATCTAATAATAAACTAACATATATATTACATACAAATTATGTCAGGTTAGCTTATATTAACCACCTAGCTAGCATTAGCAGTGAAAATGATAGACATTTGTGTCAATGATAGACATTCTGTTTGGTAAGTCTATATTAGTACTGACTGTTAGCAGCAATGATAATATATATATATATATATATATATAGGTACACTTACATCAAATTCCATTTAAGGTCTATATTCGGGTTGCAGCCATATTCCGAATGCAATGTTTATATGCGTACAGGCCTTGGAATATTCCTGTATACATGGTTGTAAAGTATGCCTGAGTTGCCATTCCTAAATACCTAGTCTACAGCTAATTATCTGTTAGCACCCACAATTCCTTGCGGACTGAGCATGCGCATATATCTCCTTTCAGTGGATCTTCTGAATAAGGTGTTTACATGCAACAAATTTCCGAATAAAACAGGCATATTCCAGGGGTGGGAATCGGAATTTGGTGAATCAGAATATTGGCTTAATCTGAATCGGGCAATCAGATTGTGGCGTTTACATGATTCAATACTAATTAGAATATTTCCAAATTCTGATTAATATCGGAATATTGATGTGCATGGAAACGTAGCCACATGAACTTTCCTGGCTTGCCAAAGCCGCTCAGCACAAACTATCTCACCCATGAAAACAAGTGACCCATGCAACCAAATCCTAATAATTTCATTAGGCCACGTCCCCAAGTTCCCAACTGCAACAGAGCAAGTTCACAATCCGAAACTCAGCTTCAATTTGAAAAGTGGCCTAAAGCTTTAAAATGTGGGATTTCTCAGTTTAAACTTATTGATGACTGTAAGACCTTCAGAAATCCAGCTGCAGACCTGCATTAATCATCACACATCCCTGTCGAAAATCTGGCTGCTCTTTAATCCGCTTTTTCGCAAATCTTCGCTGGACAAATTGATCTGAATGTGTGCAGTAGGGTAGTGTGTATGTAGGGTTTGTTAGACACGTCATCGCAAACATTTGTCCGGTAACAATGAGGTTGTTGGCCAGAATGTAGATTAATAATGATTTGAATCGATACTGAATAAATAGTTAAAGAGATCAGCACTTCTGTACCAGTTTGCTAAGAGACTATGAAAACCAACAGTGGCATCTTGAGTGGCATCTCTACAAAACCCACAAGCTATTTACACGTTTCTTTCTGCATTCTGACGTATAACGTGTGCGTGTCTGATACCTCTGGCTCATGATCTTGTAAGCGTCTGGAAGGTAGCAACGTGTGTTCTCCATCTGCGCAGGATCGGCGTCGCAGATCTTGTCATCTGTGCGTCCGTAGTTGGCGCTCTCGATCATGATGACATCAGTGCCAGGACAGCGCAGCTCGATGGGGTAACTCTCACACGATAGCTCTCTCCGCACCACGGCCATGGGCACTGGGGCACGGCTAAACGCTGCACACACAAACACAGAGACAGTGTTATATTACTACTATTACAGAAAACTAGGGTAGAAACAATGTAAATGCACCCCACAATGGTCCTTCAGGTCCTATTATGTACCTTAACAATGTTCCTTTACATTAATGTTCCACTAACTAAAGCTACAAGGGATGTATCCTTTAGGGGTGGCATGCATTATGTCTTAAAACTCCATTTAGTGGCTTAGTAGTTTGATCCCCAGTGTATAAAATGTTAAGTTACTTCCAACAGTGGTCAGTCCTTAGGGTGAAATCTTTTAACTTATATAAGTTGTAAAGGTAATGCATCTCTAGGTCCTCTAACTAAAGATACAAAGATGGGTAGCACCCTAGTCACAAAAGCACAAAGTAGGGTGTTTTTGTTTTTTTCCCCTGAGTGGCTCCATTAAGAAGCAAAGAACCTCTGACGAAACTTTTATTTTCTTTCTACAGTACAAAGATATTCCAGTTTCACACTTATCTGGGGAATACTACCTGGAAAACTAGAAGAATACATTTCCAAGACATGCTTTTTTCCTGCTCATACTCTATATACAGTCTTATGGGAGAAAAAAAGAGGTTCCGGCAAGGGTAGCCAAGCAGTCAAGAAGCTAACACAAATATTACTTCATATCCCTGTCAGAAATCCTGTCAGGTTAGCTTATATCAACCATGTAGCTAACATTAGCAGTGAAAATGATGAGGCAAATTTGGACATGACTTTAAAATCCTGTCAGAGATCTTCTTCGTTTAGCTTATATCAGCAACGAATGTTAGCAGTCTGAAGTAGCATTTTAGCAATTATAAATATAACTTTAAAAATCCTGTTAGCCACTGAGCTACTCTTAAGAGTGAAAATGATTAACATTCATGAATATGACTTACAAATTCTGTTAGAAATCCTGTCAAGTTAGCTTATGTTAACCATCTAGCTAACATTATCAGTGAAAATAATAGACAATTAGGAACACGACTTAAAAATCCTGTCAGAAATCCTGTTTATTTGGCTTATTTTAGCAATAAATGTTAGCAGTGTGAATTATTAGCATTTTTTAAAAATATGACTTACAAATCCTGTCAGGTTAGCTTATGCTAATCATGTAGCTACTATTATCTGTGACAATAATAGACAATTAGGAATTAAAAATCTTTTCAGAAATTTGGTCATGTTTGCATATAACCATTTAGCTAACATGAACAGTGAAAATGCTAGACAGCAATTATCATGACTTAAAAACCCTGTCAGGAATCCTGTGTGTTTGGGTTATATTAGCTATAAATGTTAGCAGTGTGAATTATTAGCATTTATAAGCATGACTTCAAATATCCTGTCAGGAATCCTGTCAGGTTAGCTTATGTTAAGCATGTAGCTAGCATAATCAGTGAAAATAACAGACATTTATGAATAAGACTTCCATTTTGTTTCGTTTATATTAACACCTCTGTATCTCTGTACCTCTGTACCTTTAGTCAGTTATTAGCATTTATAAATATGACTTACAAATCCTGACAGAAACCCTGTTAGGTTAGCTTATGCTAATCATGTAGCTAGCATTATCAGTGACAATAACAGACAATTAGGAATTAAAAATCCTTTCAGAAATTTGGTCGGGTTTGCGTATATCAACCATCTAGCTCACATGAACTGTGAAAATGCTAGACAACAATTAACATGACTTAAAAATCCTGTCAGAAATCCTGTTTATTTGGTTTATATTAGCAATAAATGTTACCAGTAGCTTATATTAACCATGTAGCTAACATTATCAGAGTAAAGTATGTAATTATAATAGTTTTTATTAGCACCTCTGTATCTCTGTACCTCTGTAGCTTTAGTCAGAGGATCTAGAGATGCACTGTAGCTTTACTACTTATACAAGTTAAAAGTGACAAATGTTTGTACCTTTTAGTGACTTTAGTGTTTAACTTTAGTGGGGTTTTTTTCCCCTAAATCACTCCATTATAGCTATTACTACTATGACTGTTTGTTGCTGGTGGTGTGTGTTGTTTTGCAGTCACAGATTGAAAGATGAGACAGATCAGCAGTAGGAGACATGATTGAAAACACTTTCATACTTTGAGGAGTTAATAGATTATTCATGACAAAGCTTTTTTTTTCAAACTTGATGATGACACACGATGAACAAATCACACTCGATGCTAATGTGTGTGTGTGTGTGTGTCTGTGTCTGTGTGTCTGTTTGATTGTCTCAGTCCGTTAGTATTACACTGTACATCTATCTGAGCAGTCTAATTTCCCACATGCTGCACAAACTATTCATTCTCATCTGTGGCTACAAGCACCAGAAATCATTTCATTTTACACACACACACACAAAGGTTTGTCTTACTATCCTTCTGAGGACCATCCACTGAAATAATTATAAATGCAGGTAATTAATGCTAAATCTAACTATAAAATTACCTTCTCTAACTAAAAGGAAATCTTTTGACTCTTTTACCTTTTTAAAAAAAGCTGCAGGTGTAAAAACAGCCCCCACACACAGGCACCAAAAGACATTCACAGAGCCATACATACTGTGTATGAGCCTCACAGTGATACAGTATTAATCACTGGAGTAGAGCTCTTAAAGATGGCATTAGTGTCTCTCTGTTTCACCAGACACTTAAACATCACCTTCAGCAAAGCACTCAAACGTACAAATTGCCTCTTGGCAGACACAGTTGAAATTACAATTAAAAACTGCAGTAAATTGACAACAAGCTCAATGTACCATGAATGTGCGTAGAAAGAAAATGAGAGTGTTGCAACTTCAGAACCTCTCGTTTCTCCTCCCCGTGTTCATTTTCACCAATCAATTGGCGCGTGTTAGTCTTTCGTGGTGTGAACATCTACAGTTTGTTATGGATCAATATGCAACACTGAAAGAAAATATGTTCACAGACGCTGAAAATTCGATAACAACTTAGCTTGCAGATGTTCGTCTGGCTGGAAAAGTCTTTCTGCAACTTAAGGCTTCGTTTTGAAATCAAGATATGATCAAACAAACAAGCAATGGAGGCACGGCGATGGAAGACAGGAATGTTTTAAATGCAACTCTCTGGCTAATATTTTGGCCATATATATATATATATATATATATATATATATATATATATATACACACACACACACACACACACACACGAAATTGGGGTCGTAAGTTTGATACGCCTTGCAGAATCTGCGAAAAGTTAATAGTTTAAAAAAAAATTACAGGGATCATAAAAATTGCATTTTGTTTTTTTATATATTACTGCCCTGTATAAGCTATTTCACAAAACAGATGTTCACATATAGTCCACAAGACACAATAATAACTGAATTTACGCAAATGAACCAGTCCAAAAGTTCACATACGCTTGATTCTTAATACTGCGTGTTGTTACCTGGATGATCAGCGACTGTTTTTATGTTTTGTGATAGTTGTTCCTCAGTCCCTTGTTTGTCCTGAGCAGTTAAACTGCCCACTGTTCTTCAGAAAAATCCTCCAGGTCCTGAACATTATTTGCTTTTCCAGCATCTTCTGCATATTTGACCCCTTTCCAACAGTGGCTATATGATGTTGAGATCCATCTTTTCACACTGAGGACAATTGAGGGACTCGTACTCAACTATTACAAAAGGTGCAAACATTCACTGATGCTCAAGAAGGCAACACGGTACATTAAGAGCCAGGGGGGTGTAAACATTTGAACAGGATGATTGGTGTTAATTGTTATTATTTTGTCTTCTGGGAAACATGTAAATAATGTAGCTTCTGAAGGGCAGTACTAAATGAAAAAATAAGATCTTTAAACAAAATTATATATACATATATGCTTCTCTTCTATAATGGGTGTTACATAATTTTTAAGTAAAAATACATAAATAAATAAATAAAAATTCAAAAAGAATTACTGTACCTCTGTGATGCACTAATTCAAAATTTTTACATTTGAAACAAAAGGAAGGAAGAAAAATGTCAAAATGTCAAATAAAAAGTAAAAGAAAGAACAGAGGGTAAAAAATATTTAAAAATAAAAAATAGCTAAGGGTAAAAATATTATTTTACAATTTTTTTTTGTTTTGTTTTACGGCAAATATACATGTCTAATCTAACCTTTAAAATTATGCTGTAAGTGTCTGAAACATTAAAAGTCCCTCAGACATTATGGAAGTTGATTCCATAAAGATCTAAAAATCTGAAAATAAAATAATTTCTTATACAGTGTTCAAAAATGGATAATAAATAAATAAATAAATAAATAAGAAAGAGTGAGTTTCTATTTAGCTACAAATTACTGAGTTCTGCTTCCAACTTTATATTATGCCGTATAATTATTAAAATGTTAAAATGTATGACTATCAGTAAATGTTTGTATTTTGCAGTTTGCTCTTACAGTAATTTATGTGCTACAAATAAGACAATATTACTAATGAAAAGCTTGTAATATATACATTGTTTTGCATTGATTAGTACTTAAATGTCTGAAAAAAAAAAGGCATTTCCTTGAATGGTTGTGAGTGCTGTACATGACATGCAGATCAAAGTATGCGTCACGGTTTATGCCCTCTCTGCTGACCTGTGACCTCTGTATTCATCACTGATCTGGTCAAGCTACATGACCTTCACAAGATACCCTGAGGGGATGGGAGATGAAGTTATGCATTCTACAGTGAGTACAGAAGTAACCCAAGTCCAGCTGTGACCTCTGATATTAACACCCAGGGGTTAAACTAAAAGGCTACCGTAGAACTGAGCTTATATTTGGTTTGTCTAAATGGCAAGCAGAGCTGAGCTCCGGTACTTTAACTGGGTAGAAACGTAAACCACAGCAAGGCGAGCGTTCTCTGCTGTGTGTGTGCATAAAGCAAACCGGGATCATTGCTCTAGTTTTAAACCCTTACTGCATTTTTACTTACTTTTCTAGATAAATTAAACCCTTAGGACGGAAATATAGTTACTGACAAGTTGATTCAATACTTCACATAATAACACATGAATTAAAAATGTACAGTTTCTTACAGGCTTAATTTAACTAACGGTAATAGCTACCTTTTAATATGTGCATATGAGAATATTGGTATCAAGATGATATGAAAAATATAAGATTCTTTTCTGGGAAAAACAGGCAATGTCAGCCATAAATCCACAATTTGTTTCAATTATTAAAATTATTACTAAGTAGGAGTTAACAATTTGATGAATAATATGTTACTATTTTTTACATAATAACAATAACAATAACAATAACAATAATAATAATAATAATAATAATAATTATTATTATTATTATTATTATTATTATTATGAGTTATTTTTATCTATCTATCTATTCATTTATTTATTTATTTATTTATTTAACATTTAAAAATTAAATCGAAAATTCCCAGTGACTTGATTTTCCTCTCAGTCAGGGCACTTTGGAGAAAATAGAAAAGCTCAACATCAGTGCAGCCCCTCGTATGTGTGTGTGTGTGTGTTTGTGTGTGAGTGTGTGTGTATGTGTGTGAAAGAGAGAGAGAGAGAGTAATCAGCCCCAGATTAGTGAGGTTTCAGTCAGATTAGAGAGGTTCAAATAATTTGGGCTGAAGAAAATCGCTCTTCTTGTGGTCATTACAAACTGAAGCAGCTCTCAACATTCAACTGTCCTCTCCTCCCCTCTCTCATTCCTCTTGCCCTTCCACCCTGAGACCAAGAGTGACATTTAAAAGTCATCAACACAATCTTATGGGCCACACACACGAACACACACACACACACATACACACACACATCAGCCCAAGGGCCTGGCCTTCATTATCTCACACAAAAAGGGAGAAAAACTGTCGAAATAAACGGCTGAGGGATTTACCTTCTTCTCTCTCTCTCACTCTCTCTGTGTGTGTGTGTTTGTGCATGTTGAAAGAAGGACCACAGAGGATTGATGGCTGTGTTTTAAGACTCTTTCTGCATTGTGTCATGACTGACAGCCTCAGACAATAAGAGCGCAGGCCGTCTGTTTGTTCCTGAACCACTCAGTTTAAACAGATTGCAGCAGGAACGCAGCTCTCTTTTACACTCATCCCGCTAAACACACTTCAAAGAGCGTCTCGCACGGGGCGTCATTAACTTGCACCATTTTATAGTGAGATATTCTTAAAGGGGAATAAACACTCTCACTATTAATATAAACTTTAGTCACTCACACAGTCACATACTTCTATAATCCATATTATTATTATTCGAAGAAAACGGCACTAATCACAGGAATCAAACTTTTCTTTAATTCTTCCTCCTACACCTGAAATCCTTAAACAGATTCGTTTTTGGATTTTTTTTCTTTCAGCTTTGTGCTTTTATCTTGTAAGCCATTTATTTTTCCATCTAACAAACATTTTAATATATTTACATACCAAATAATGTTCTAACAAAAAGGCCCTGCAAAAACTATTTGACTGTCTGTGTGTGTGTGTGTGTGTGTGTGTGTGTGTGTGTTTGAGTGTGTGTGTGTGTATAGGGCAGCTGTCTTAAGCCTCTTTCATACCCAAAACGTGGGACATTATCAGCATGCTTTATACCGTATATGGTAATGTTTAAACTTTGCACCACTTACACTATTTTACTTGGAAATTATATTTTGTCCTGAACACGACAGCCACCAGCTCTTTCATTTATCTCATTTTCTTCTCTTTCCGATGACTTTTGTTGGTCCTGCTATCGTGACTTCACTGTGCTAATGTTTAACGTTTAAATCAGCTGCTTCAAAACACATCAGTGTGTGTTTCTCAGAAATATATCGTGAACGCTCATGATAATTTCTCATTCTCATTTGCCCCAGTCGACTGCTTCATCAATCATCCTGGGACTTCAGCTCTGCCTTGTGTTCACACTTAACCCCTTCTGCTTTAATTAGTGTTAAATCTTTAGTACAATGCCTGAAAGGTTAAAGTCACTCATATAGTATGAATGGAGCTTTAGACGCTTTATCTTTCAACGTCATTGGCTACCATTTTTACACCTATTAATATCATCTCGCGTTAGTTTTTAGTATGCTGCACACGAGTTATATAATATCACGTGTCTATGTAATGCACTTGTTCTAATATGTTATGGTTTCTGTAGTAACAACCAACACAGGGACTTATATGGTGGACATTCCACAAAAATGGTTTTAGAAAAAGTGTGAAATTGTTGATACGGTGAAGTTTTGCGGTCTAATTTATGAATAGACCACATTTTTAATATTCATTTTTGGAAGGAGTCTCCAGTGTCAGCACTTTGTAACAGTCAGAGGTAAAGCAGTAATTAAGTTTTCTGACTTCAGGAAGTCTTCAGGACAGAGGACTTCTGACAAGCTGTTTTATTAAGAGAAAAAAGAGAGGCTGTTGAGGGACACACTGTTTACAGCTAATAACATAAGTGATAACAGGAATTAACTTGTTATGCATACATTCGAAACTGCAGTATCAGAGGAATAAAGCGCTTCAGGCCGTGCGGCCCTGTTATCGGAAAATAATCAACTTGGGTTTGTTCACATCGGGCCACAACAGACTATCTCATCATTGCTTATTTTACTATAACAGCACATCCTGTCATGTTTTATTCCTTATTTACTTGTTAGTTTATTCGTTGATAAACTAATATTTATCCTGAACTAGTGGCAGCTATTTTGCTGCTTCTGAACACAACTAGGCTACTGTTTGTTAAGTAACTAAAACTAGCAGCTACACAAGCTGTGAGATCATGTTACGTTAGCTAGCTTATTGTACCCACAGAATGTTCTGGAAATCTACCAACATTCATACATATTTGTAAATATAACCGTTACTCTTCAGTCCAAGTGACAGTTTGGTCTGCCATGTTGATCAAACCTTTTATGGACCAGAACAGGATTGCTTATATCAAGAAAGCAGACCTGTCAAATTTTACATTTTCCGCATTTTACCATCAGAGTATGCTGATTGAGTTAAATAGACAAAAAGAGTCTTCATTTTTTTTACCCCAATAAAATCCAACAGGATCCAATCAACATATGAATTTGGAATGACTGACAACTGCATAGGTGTTTTGTACTCTCTGATATTAACTGACTCCACTGGAAGCCCCGCCCCCTTCCATCCATTTCACATTAGTAATGTTTTGGCTGGTGCTCTCGTCTCAACTCGATTTTCCCACTTGAAAAATGCACTAACGCGACATCCTCACTCTCTGTCAAGGTTAATGGAGAACATTTTGAGTACATTAAAGTGAAATAAAATCAATTAATGCGTTCGACTGAGTGAACATTGAGCTATGTACAAAAGTTAACATCATATTTATTAGGGATGCACCAATATTTTACCCATTTTTGGTGAAAAGAGGCCAATCATTATACACTTTCTACAAGGGACATTATACAAGCTATTTATGTATATGTATTATGGAGAAGGACGTACAAAGTACTGCTCTCAAATTTGCCACGATACAGATGCTCAGAATGAGATAGGATTTATGTTAGAAGCTGTCCAAGCATATTGCCTATCAAGGGAGCAGCCTAATGATTGAAACACAAGCACTGCTTCCATTATATTATAGAGTTTAGGCTCAAACCAAAACTATAATACACTGTGAAATCCCTGTGTAAAAAAGCCATGGCACAAAATTCAATCCTTCATTGTAAAGTCATCATTTATGAAATCGGGCCGCTGAACAGATTTGTAATCTGACACCGTTTTTGCATGAGGACCACCATGGGGAGACGTTTTAAATTTTTAAGGCGACATACTGTAAAGCTGTCAAATTAAATTAAACCCAGGATGAGGCTGAAATACATGCAGCCAGTATTATAACTCTTCCCTTTCTGTCTTTCTAACTGGCCACAGGAGTCCGTATGAAATAGTGCACTGGATTTAAGTCCTCTCAGGCAATATTAAACATATGGAACCCATATCTGACTCGTCATCTGCTGCACAGAATGGGTTTCTCATTTCTGCCTCCTTTTTAACTATACAGGCTTCAGATTGATAAACCAGACAGAGTGAAATTCTGTGTGTATGTGTGTGTGTGTGTGTGACAGTTTAAGCTCATCACAGAGACATGGTAAATGCTGTCGCTTTGTTCACACTGAACAGAAAGCGAGTGAGTGTGTGGATTTGTATGACGAGTGCATAAGACGATTTAAGCTCATCAGACAGACATGGTAAACAGTGTCTTTACCTCTTATCGTGAGGTTCACGCTGTTCTGTAGAGACAGAGTGTGAGGGAGAGCTTGTGTGTGTGTGTGTGTATTAGGTGTGGGTAAGCCAGTTAAAACTCAGCAGACGGGAATGATAAACACTGTCTTTACCCCTCGCCGCTGCGTTCACAGTGTCCTGCAGAGGTGCTGATTAATTAACGCGTGAATCAAAGTGTCCTGATTATAGAGGAAGCCGAGTCACCCACCTTCTCAGAGCTTAACGGTCCACCAACATAGTCATTTAAACCACTCTTCTGCGGTTTCGCTATAATCTTAGGTTCACACTTGCAAGGGACAAGTCTCTCATGTCGCTTATAACTGTAGCAACCACAATCACTTGTGATTGTGCACTTCAAGCTAACTAGTTAAACACAAATTGAATATACATATTACGTTTTAGGCTTCATATTAGCTTCATTGGCAGATTAGCAGTGCTGGCTAACTGCACTAGCTACGTACAGTCATCAGCGATGCACCAACAATCACTGCTACTTCTTCCAAGCTTTGTTTTTCTTTGTAATTTCTCTATATACATTTAATGACAGGTCATACAGTATATGTCAGTATATGACAGGTCAGACAGTATACTTACATAACTAATTGCACCTAGGAACTAGGTGTTCTAAGAGGGGAACTAAAGAAACGTCGGACCACATGTACCACATGATTGAAACAAGGAATCATTTGTGCCAATTGTCTGATTTGTCGCTTTACTGATTCATAACTAATTCGCATAGAATTGAAATAAAATCTCGATTTCCCAGTGTGATGAGCAGTGCTTTCTCGTGATTTGTTCTTATAGCTCCGTATGCTTTTGTTAGTGTTTTGGTTTCATTGTCTCCTCCCCTCTTTCTCTGTTTGCTGTCATCAGTGTCTTGTTTTAAGTTAATCATGATGTGTATATATTTCCAGTTTACGCACTTGGTCCTTCTGTGTTCTTGCTTCTCGCCATCTAATTATGTGTTAGTTATGTGGGTGTGTTATTGTTTGTTATTTTATTAGTATATATTTATTATTAAAAACCTTCACGCACTTGTATCCTGAATGAAACAAAATGAACAGTTCAAGAGTTTTGGGATGATTAAGAGTTCTTGGCTTCCTAAAACCTGAACCTATTTCTGAGAAGGTAGCGCTCAGTTACAAGAGTCTACATAATACCTTCTTCAAATGGACGACTAAATAACACTATGGGTTTTACATTTAACATTTTTTATAATAATTACACTAAACTAGCACAGACACACTCAGAAAGCACTCCTCAATGCATCGGATCTGTTCCGAGCGAAGGCAAAGCTCAAGACTGGGTTGGAAAAATGTAAACCGAAACCCAAAACCTGAAAGAACCTAGCCAGATTCAATTAATGACAATATTGCATCAGGGTTTTTTTTTCTTAACATATATCAGAGTCACATAATGGTGATGATGTGTTACAGCTTAACAAGTGATATTAATTAGAAATAAAATGCACACTTCCAAAAGCTCTTCAGTGTCTCTTGAACCTGAAAACCTGCTGAATAACACTGCTATAAGTTATAACACTGACAATCATAATTGCACTGTAGCAACAAAATTGTATATGTATTTTCACTGTGCCCTAATGTGATTTTTCACTATTTATGAGATTTTTATGAATATTATAGCAATATCATAATATCATTTCACTGACCTGTATGTTAACGTGACTTCAAAATTGATGAAAGCTGTTATTTTATAGCACCTATTATCTGGTGGACTAAGCCTTTATGAATTCTTACTTAGGTTTATATCAGCTGTATGGCATATCATGAACACTACCCTCAAGTAAAGGTTATTTATACAGTTAATGAGGGCAGGACACAGGAATGTAAACTCAGAGTGTTATTCATTAATGGTAATCCAAGTATCATAGTGAAAGCTTCAAGTGGAGGTCAGAGCACAGGCAGGTCAAAAAGGAAGAATCAAAACAAGAACGGAGGTATGAGTCAGAAAATCAGAAGAAGGAAAGCAATCAAAGTGAGACACGGAACAGGTGAGCACAATCAGTAACATACCAACCAAAACAACAGCACTGTGTCAGAATAAACAAAAGAACATGACATGAATGTAGAGCTCACTAGTATGCCAAGAAATGTGCTGAAGGAGAATATGTGCCAATAAATAAAATGTATAAAAATATATTCAAATGTAATGAATTTATTATCAATTAAAATTTATTTATCACTCTTTCTGTTTTTCCCCCCTTGTTTATCATCATGATTTGTCTTCTTCTCCAACATTCATGTCTGCCTTCTTCAACTTGAATACACGTTCTCAACATTCTTTCCAGCACACCAAAAATGCATGTCTGACCCTTGTTAATCAGTCTCCACTGATTGGTTATTTAACCGGACCCTCGAGCTGAAAGACGCTAATCAGCCTCTATTGACTGAATCCAAAAACCCTCCCGAGCTCGTCTGGAAACACAGACAGCGGGAGAGGGGTTGATATTTTGGTTTGCTTGATTGCTGAAAGCAGAGTGACAGGACTCTCACACTTGACTGATAGCTTCTGATGGCTTGACCAATGAACCAACTAAGCTAATTAGCTTCAATCTGTCTGCTGAACTAGCTCTGCTCTCACGCCCTCTCTGCCTTGCACAGGCTATTTGTTTTCCTTCCGCCTTTCCAGCATTGACATTTCTGAACATCGTGGCTGGCCACCGGAGTGAGAGTAACCTTCGAGGCAAGAGAACGTGTTCGCCTCTCCTGTCAGTCAGAAGAAGCAAGAGGGAAATTAGCCTAGCGTGTTGGGAAATTAGCCATCGGCACATCGTGGGAATAGAGATGCATGAGCAGGCGTGCAGGCGAGGATTGTGTGAATAATAATTTAACCACTCCGGATCGCACCTTGGCTCTGCTAACTTACAAATGCACGGTTTCTTGCTAGGTGAAAAAAATGACCATTAGCAGTCTGTCTTTGTGCTAGCACAGCTAAAACTCAAGAAGTTTCAATATGAGGTAAACCTCTGGTCAGGGCCAAACAAGGAAACTTTACTAATGAAAGGTTTTAGTGCTTTTTCTGACGAAATTTCAAGCAAGAAATACATTATAGATGTACAAAATGTATAATTTCATCCATACTATGTGTGAAGGCCTGGGAAAACCCTTCACATGATGAACCTTTGACATTTTCTATAGATTTGAAAACAGATATTTCTCTTTTGTACAACTGTAACGTAAAGTCTGGTTCACCCCAAAAGTGAAAAAGGGAGAAAATCACATGTAAGTATTCCATTCAGATTCCGGCATAGGAGCATCGTAGACATTTTAATAGCTTTTATCAGTATTTATTAGACAAACTGAACTGATTAGCTTCATGTCTGTTTAGCTACAGCATATACGCAGCTATGCAATAATAAAAGAATGACTATGTGAGGAAATCACACTTAGCTAGCGAGGTTTTAGACATCTTTACACATGTTTAGGCATTTGTTAAACTGGCTCTTTACATAATATGATGTTTGCATGAAGAAAGCCTATGCAAGATTTTATTATTTATAAATCAAAACATTTTCACGTCCACATTTTGGTGAAATATATTTATGGGTTCTCAAAGTTGAGATGTCAAAATAGGCAGAAAGACAAGTTTTGCTGTATTTTTTGGTTGATTTCAACATCAACAGCAACATCTGATGGGTTTTCTCAGACCACCGCACATTTTTCATCATTTATATGGGAATTCATGTGACATTAGATCTAAAGTATGGTAATGTTGGATAGGATTGAGCAGATGGTTTTATAATAAATCAATCAGCACAATCTTATTTATACGAGACACAATACCGCACCCCTGGGGCTCCAGTAGCCACAGTCCTCTGTGTGTGTGTGTGTGTGTGTGTGTGTGTGGATTGAGGGGGTGTTGGCAGTGGTCAGTCCAGCACTCTTTGGCAATTTCCCCTTCTTTTATCTTCCTTTTTCATCTCTCTCTCTCTCTCTCTCTCTCTCTCTCTCTCTCTCTCTCTCTCTGGCATTCTTTCTTCAGCACCTTTTACCTCCACACTGCTGCAGGAATGTTATCATCCAAAACTAACACCACACAAAGGCACACACACGCATACACACACACACACCGAGCAATTCTGGCTTGACTTTTAACTTCCTTGGACGGCACTCAGAATTTAATTGAGGTCATCTAAACAAGATATGACAGAGAGAGAGAGAAAAAAAGAAACGCATTTCCGCTCTCTCACACACTACATTCAAGCCACTCCAAATTTAGCTCTCACACATCCGATACACATCGGGGACTGGTATGTGAAATATCCATAGCAAACAGGGGTGTGATTACATATTAACACAATGGTGTACCACAGTATTAAATATGAATACCACAAATCCTCTTGAGAATGTTTCAGATTTTCCAATTACATCAAGTGTTTGAAACTTTATTTATATAGCAGCGTTTTGCAGCATGAGGTGCTGAAGATTTTAGAGCTAAAAAATGAATACAAATAGAATAACTTAAGAAATTTAGCGCATTTATATAAACTCCTGATTTGCCTTGAACCAATTGAGAATTCAGTAACACTGTGTTGATAGCCTAGAAAAAACAGATTCGTTGATAGGTTTAGTTGCAATTGCGTAAACAATATAGTTAGTAGTTTTTAGTTGATAGTGTAAACAATATAGTTAGTAGTTTTTAGTTGATAGCGTAAACAATACAGTTAGTAGTTTTTAGATAGCGTAAACAATATAGTTGGTAGTTTTTAGTTGAGAGCGTAAACAATATAGTTAGTAGTTTTTTGAATAGCATAAACAATATAGTTGGTAGTTTTTAGTTGAGAGCATAAACAATATAGTTGGTAGTTTTTAGTTGAGAGCGTAAACAATATAGTTGGTAGTTTTGGTTGGTAGCATAAACAATATAGTTGATAGTTTTAGCTGATAGCCTAAACACCACAGTTGCTCGTTTTATTTGATAAACAATATTGTTGACGGTTTTAGTTGATAGCGTAAACAATGTTTTGCTACTTTTTGCAACACTGCTGTTGACCTATTTGGGTTTCATTGTCTATTTTGTCTATTGTTATATCCTATGTAGGGCACAAACAAAGTCAATAGGAAGCCATTTGGGATTTGCCCAAGAAGATGGCGGGTTCTACTTGGATCACCTGGAAGAAATGTAAAATCAAAACATTTATATTGTAGGTAAATAAATAAAAATAAATCTGAAACATGAAATTGATTCATTTTCAAAAATGTATTCAATATTCAAAATGTGATGTTGCCACTTAGATCCACCAAAAAAATAATGTTTAAAAAGATTAAGAAACTTTGGCAGGTCGTTCATTCTGGTCAGTTGCTACTGGACGTTTCTGTATGATTAAATAGTTTGTGCCGGCAGAGATATTTGTGACGGCCAGATATTAATCAGTGCGACGGTGCTTGACTGATTGATGGTCTGCACCAATTTTAACCTTACTTGTATGTCTGGGCTTGCATGGTCCCTGGGTAAGAATGGTAACCCAGTAAAGCTGTACTTAGGTCTGGCATAGCTCATGTGGTGGTGGTGGAAGTATGTGAAGGACTGTGGGTAATTTGCCACATGTGAAAACATGCTAAAAGCTCCTGTCAATTTCTACTACTTCAGATGTCGCTGCTGGTCAGTTGCTATTGGACATTTCTGTTTGTGTTTCCAATTAGTCTGAAAAAGCTCCAGAAGCCTGTTCTCTAGCCTGTAGGGATGAAAACAAAGCAGAGTACTGCGACTGACAAGCCTCTCCTGGCAGATCTGACTCCTCCTGCTGATATTTTTAACCAGCCCCTCATCCGGCAGTTACAAAGCCGTGATTTGATACCAATTACAGCTCAAAGCCCCTCATATTTACTTACATAATACAGACCAGAAATTAGCAATACATGCAAATTAAACGTGATTTCATGCGTAATCATAGCTCCTTTGTCTCAGCGAGCATCCAACAGCATGATTCCAGGGCTGGTATGCAAATTCATGTGGCTGTCACTTTACTCGAGTGCTGCCAACAAACTAATCTGACCCATTTAGAAAACAAAGGCTGGAAAATAGAACTTCCATTTCATCTATTTAATCTACAGAGAAGTGGAAATAGTGAAGGAGGAAAGAGGTGTTAGAGGGGAAACTGACACAAAATTGATATTTTTGGGCTGTAACCACAAGACTGGGCTGTAAAAATCCATTTAGCTATATTAATATTAGTTATTAACAGCATACTTTCATGTCATGTCACGTGACAGCACTGCAATCCTGCAATCATTCCCCACTGATCTGTTGTCGGCTCCCTAATGGTGCATGGTGTTAGGATACTCGGAAGACACTAACTAACCAAGTAGGACTTGATTAAGGGCTACTAACTAAACCCTGAGCACTCAAAAATGTATTGTTCTGACTTTGGTGAATCAAAGGATAGACTCCAGCCAATAAACAAGACTCTTTAGTACTTCTCTCTCAATATTCTCCACTCTACAGTACTGTCTACCAAATACAAGATTGTTTTACCACAGTCATGCTCTACACAAGCAACCAGATTACCTCATATTAACCTCTGGATCCACAATAATGCTCTGCACATGAAACAAGCCTCAGCAGGCACTCAGACCAATCCAATCCAGGTAGCAAACTGATTTTGGGCCAATGTTGGGCCAACATCAGTCATCTCTTGGAACAAAATTGTCTGTATTTTTTGCACACTGGGCCAATGTTGGGCCACCAGGCACAACATTTAAATCCACTTTGCCGGGTTGAGAGAAACAGTGGCAGGGTTGCTATGAAGAGTGTATCTTTTCCAATAATTGGGCCAGTGTTGGCACAACGCTGTAAAGGGAAGGCCAACATATCCACCCAAAACAGATGTTATATCAACACTGCTACCTGGGCAAGCTCTGCACATGCTTGATACTTGTTGCTATGAAGATCAAAATTATGAAAAATGGATGATGGATTCATACAATTAATCCAACTACCATAACCTTGGGTTTACACCTGCAGTAACACCAGCAAAGTGGCCAGAAGTCCTTCTTTCAATGTGAGTTGGCAATTTAATGCAAAAGGCTTTGTAGTGTTCAATTCAGTCAAATAGGTCTTTCTGCTACAAATCCATGGCAGTGATCACCAAGAGCCAACATTTTTCAGCTCCCGCTGACACTAGCATGCAGCGATGCCTTGTCCAGACATTTCTCTTTTTTGGTAAAGATAGGTGAGACACCTCATTTTCAGAGGGAAGACATTGGTTTGTGGTCAAATGAGTGGTTTTGCATATATTTTGTAGCTAATATGCAGTTTGTACAGTTCTATAATATATTCTAGCTACTTGCCATCAAGGAAATTCATACAAAAGTCAGCCAACTTAAGAAAGGATCACCTGCCACTACTAATCAATTTGAGATTATTTTGGAAATATTACTGCTGAGTAGACCTAACACAATATCTTTAGGGATGAAGCAAACATACAGGCTTTCACTGTGTGTTGGAGGGAATTATAAATGAAGTAAAATTATTAAACAAGGTCAAACCGAAGGCGCATACGACCGCTACTAGTTTCAGCTCGACTAGCTAACTTTGTCTACTTGATCAAAGTTACTTCACAGCGAAAAGATGGTATAGAAAAACAGAATTAGCTGAACTATGCTTATAACATATTCAAGACAATAAACGTACTGTATGCACGGCTCAGAAAAGACTAGCTAGCAAACCTTTAGCATGAACATCTGTGGCATAGTACAGATGGATTGCTATACACACAGTTAATTTATTTTATTTTAAATCTACAAAAGTGTACTCTGAGGTAAATCTGTCTCCTGACACATCCGTTTGTCACACCGTGCGTCTGGGAATTGAAAATTTTCCCAAGTATAGTCATGCTTTTCTACTTCATGTTTTTATGCTAATATTTCAGATCCAGACTGACGTCTGCCTGTGACTCAGCATCACAGAAACAAGCTGTACTGCTGTCACACAAATACAAACAACAAACAACAAACAACAAACAGGCAAGAAAGCTAAACTCCCCCTCGTCGCCCTGGCAGATTTTTCTCTCTCTGTCTGTCTCACTTTGAAGCCGAGTGTGTGTGTGTGTGTGCATTGTCTTGCAGTGAACAGATCTTTGGGACACAAACACTTCCCTATGGCCAATACTGCAGCGAGAGGAGAAGAGAGAAAGAGAACAGAGAGCGAGGGAGTCAGAGTGAGAGTGAAAGTGAGAGCAGAGGCCCCTGCACATCAAAAAACGTATTTTTGGTAGGAATACAACACGGTATGGCGTGCTGTTGTAGGAAAATAAGCTACAAATCTGACTATTTTATTCTCCTTACACGACCACAGTTTGCCAACAATTACATTTTTATTAATTAAAGAAAAACACATTGTAATTTTTATCCATGAATAGTTACATTTATTTCAGTTACATTTATAGTTACTTTCATCCATCAATTATGCGGTCTGTGTGCAAGACCAGATATAAGTGTAAAGGAGAAAAGAAGAGACGACAGGGAAAACATGAGAGAAAATGTAATTCGAATCTCAGATGATTTAGTACTTATTAAAGCTTTTAACTTGTCATGTTGGACAACTTTTCAAGGACCCACAGACACCGATTTCAGTCCTCCAGCGGGGAATGCACACCTGTGCCTTGTCTCCTGTCTGACACAGTCCTGCTTTTGTAGGTTTTATCTCAGATCTGCCTCTCTCTCTCTCTCACACACACACACACACACACACACACATACACACACACGCGTGTCACACACGTCTCCCTCTACAGTACAGGAGGTCTGTCTCCATTCTTTCCCCTTTCTATCTCTCTCACACACACTCACATTTGCATCCCTCCTGTTTTCCAAAAGATACAAGGAGAAAAAAAGAGCATGAGCTGGTCACAGGGAGCGAGAGAAGGTCGGCTGATTTCCTCCACCATGGTTCTTCTTTTCCCCCGGCTGCATTAATGAGGAGATGAATGAGGTGCAGCCGTTCACCTTCAGGCAGCATGAAACAGTTTCCTTCAGTCCGACACCACACTGGATTCCACACGATACCGTCTCAATCCTCTCTCTCTCCCTCTCTCTCGCTCTCGCTCTATCTCTCTCTTTCTCCTGCCACAGAAACTGAGTCATTTTCTATAACAGCAGCTCTGATAGTAGGTCTAATTGCAAGGAACTAAAAATCACTGACATTTAGTAATGCACTCACTCCAATACGTTACTGTTTCTATAGTAACGACTCACACAGGTACTTGTACTGTGGACGCGCCACATAAACAAATTAAAACCCGTTTATAAATGTTGATACATGTAGGTGAAGTTTTTAGAAGGAGTCTCCAGTGTCAAACACTAACTTGTTTCGAAGCGCCTTAGTATAAGACACATAAGCATTCGCTCTTACTGGAAAAGAATCGACTCTAGGGTGGGAATAGTAACTCTGCTTCATGATGGACTGCATCACACCAACCCGTCATCGATTATTTCCCTATAACAGCACGCCATGTTGTGTTTTATTCCTTACACATATAAGATATTACTTTAATAGTTCTTCATATCATGTCTTGAGACAGTGTTGTTTTTTTATTATTTTGTTCTTTGGATTGTTGTCTCATTGTATATAAAATTCTATTTTTGGATTTTTTTTTAAGAAATAAAGTAAAATAGAGGTACCATGGGGATTCAAACATTTGTACTTGATTATACTTACAACGGAATGAAGACTGTTAATACTAAATCCATCAAGGATACTGAAATTGACAATTTATTTATTTCACTGACTAAAAAAAAATAATAGCTACACTGATAAATTATGTAAGGCAAATGAAAACAGAAACTTGTTTTGCGGATGTTCTACAACAGTACTAGAAATGAATAAAAAATGAAATGACAATTTATCTTTATTTATTTCACTGACAAAAAAAGCATAATACCTACAGGTCGTAATTTTCTATTCGCGTGATTTCTAAAAATAAAAACCTCAAAAGCCTTACAGATTCTATCTCTACTTCTCTGCTTTTCCCCTCTTCACTCTTTTCCCTCGATTTTAAATCCCTTTCCCTCCATCGATCCAGACTCTTCTTCTCATCCTGAACTCCGCTATCCACCCACTGAGACTACACCACTAATTATCAAGAAAATCCACCTTAACGACCGAACGCCATGCTGAGTGCTGCTACTTGGCTCTAACAGCAACAAAACAGGGAAGGAAAAACAATCAATTACAAAGAGGCAATGCGCAACAATCCGAGGTGTGTGTGTGTGTGTGTGTGTGTGTATGGTCCACGGGCAGGGTTAGGAAAGGGTCAGGCGTGGAGTATCAGCTAAATTAGCCACAGTAACAAACAAAGCAAGGAACAGTGTTGGAAAGCTGATAAATGCTTAATCCTCTCCACTCCTCATACACTGCTACAGTTCTCCAGCTGAAAAGCCTTATTGTTCAGCACAAGAGCCGAGCACAAGCACAAGAGCCGATCGACTTTATTCAGGGAAAAGGGTTTCAGTCGCGAGTTAGTTAAAGACGTTTAATCATTTAAACACCGCAATCACTATAATCCTTAAATTACACAAACACAACACATGCTTCAAATAAACAGGTATAGTGTATAGACACACTCTAATAAATGCACCCATTCATTCTAAGGGAAGTGGATTAGCTTGATATTTGAAGTCGTTCCACTTTCATGTTTAATTTTGAACTGCGTCATAAAACGAAATTACCGCACACATGATTCAACTTAAAAAGCGCTTCATGATTAGCTGATGATGTGAGTCAGGTTCGCTGCCAGTCAACATTTTGGACCTATATTTCAGCACGTTTGGTTAAACTTCAAGAAATGGTACATTTTAACCCTGTACTGCCTACCATTGCTCTCAAGCAACAGATTATTTACTAGGCCTTGAGACCCCCAGCCTAAATAAAAATAAATATTTAAAAAATCATTATTCAGGTACTTTAAGCGTCAGAATGAAAGCATCAAATATTTTTAGGGTTCAAATCCAAAATGTTTTATCGCTTACTTATTTAATATTAACATGAAACCTTGGTATTATAAAGTTCTGAGTTTATATTATTAAGCCACAATGTTTGGATTTCAAAAAATACAACTTTATTTTTTTTTTATTCTTATTTTATTTTGTTTTATATGTTTGAGGAATATTTTGGTGTAAATCTTTTCACATATATCCACTGGCATATACATAGCATATTATTAATATATATATATATGTACACACACACACACATACAGTAGCCTATATTAGCTCATTTTTATGCCAAAAAAGTCCAATTTTGTAATTTAAATGTCTCGAATTGTTTTATTTTTGTTTGTAATAGTGAATTAACTGGAATAAAGCATAAAAAAAACTCCAGGTGAAATTCTAACAACTTTTCACTTGTAGTATATATCAAATTATGGGAAAATATTAAAATGTTTACTGTAATTTAATGTTATCCAAACTGATCACTGACTTCCCGTCAGACTTAGTTGAAAACTAAGTTAGTAGTTGGGAGTTGAAACAGTTTCCAGTGTGTGAAATGATGGTAGCTTGGCAAATCTCACAACCTGAAATGAAGAATGTCTAGTGCTACGTAATCAGCACGTTTTCCAAGTGACAATATTACCTAAGGGGAAAAAAAACTTCTACTCTAGTATTTCCAAATACTATTGTAAAACTATTGGGTCAATTTTGTCAGAACCAGTCAAGTAATGCTAGTTTACAGCTGCCAGTCAAGAGCTTTGCTTTCTGAATCAGCATCATTTCATTCAAATGCACGAGGAAAATGTACTAGACGACATTTAGAGCCCCAGACTAATACAGAAGTGCCATAATCTTCTCTGCATTGCTGTGTATATTCAACATATTGCCTTCTAGTGTAGTGTGTGTGTGTGTGTGTGTGTGTGTGTGTGTTTACAGCAATAAGGTAATGCAGTCAGGCCTGATTGAAGCTCAGTGTAAATCTCATTGGGTTTGTGTATGCCACATTTGCATGAGAAGAGCATATGTGCAAATACGGGTATAATCCCCATGATATGAAAAATCATAACCACAGGGCTGTGTGTGTCTGTGTGTGTGTGTGTGGGTGGGTGTGTGCATGTTTTTATAGCACGGTGGGAACTAAATAATCCAGACTGCATTCTTTTTGTTACTGATGTTGAGGTTGCTCAATGCTGAGCTTGTTGCCAAACGTTTGGTTAGTGTGATTTGGGCTTCAGTCGCTGAGACTGGCGTCTGGCTATGGATTAAATTTCTCCGATATTAGGCATTAATGTAGACATTTAATTTATACTAGCTAAGAGCGCTTTACAGTCCCTGCAGCTCAACTGGTGGGACTAAAGTCTATTTAGCTAATCGGCTTTAAAACCTGTAAATGTTACAGAAAGCGCTCGGATTTCTCCTTTGCTTGTTTTTCATCACTTCAGATTCACTTTGCTAAATTTGATGAATGATCTCGAGTGACCCAAATGTGTATCAGCAATTACTGGGGAGCCAGAAGCATAGATTAAAGATTTCCCGTAGTGCCTGATGTGCTGCTAATATGTTATACTATGTGATTTTTAAAAATAGCATGAGATTAATGGTAAAGGACAACAACATGAAGCAGCTAAAAAATAAAAATCTGCAGGATTTCCAGGTGCTGTAATTGAAAAACCTCCAAATTTATTTCTGCAGATGTCGATCTCATTTTTAACATATCTTTTATGAATAAGGTTCCAGAGTACACATCTTAATCACATATACTCCACACACATATATTTGGATTCATGAATATTTGATTTCTAGACTTTGTATTATGAAACTATTAAGAACGAATCAACGTTTTTTTTTTTTTTTATAAATTATTGTATTGAAAAAAGGAATGAAGTTTATATTTTAGTGCGCGCCAAGAAAAAGAAAATAAAAAGCTGGTTCTTTGCTTTCTCATTTTCATTTTTTTTAAAACTAAAATACAAATGAATGCAACACACAATGTCCAAGTCACTTTGGACATACACATTAGCTGAAAGATAAAAGAAAAAGATAAAAATGTAAATTACTGCATGGGATGCTTACATTACCATTGAGGAAAGACAGAATTTCTTAAAACACATAGACATAAGCAGTAATTAAAAACAAAATAAATAAACAAATATTTAAAAAAATAAAGAAATTAAATAATTATTTAATAATAATAATAATAATAATAATAATAATTAAATTATTATTATTGTTATTATTTTTATATTACTTTATTGTTCTTCTTATACATCGTTTTACTTGTAAACATCTACGTGACAACAGAGAGGCTGGATATCAGGTTCTATATCTAAGAATATGCATAAAATATATAAATGCATTTCCGTAAAAATGATCAGCCTTAAGATGCAAAGTCTCTTCTTTGATCAATTCATACCTTGTATATTTATTAATATATAGCCTAATTTATTAATTTTTTTATTAAAGTGGGCAATAAACAAGAATAAGAACGTGTAAATAAACATGCACCCTGTCTAATTAATACACGTTTTGTGCATGACTGCTTGTGTAGATCCAGGCGATTTTGACACAACATTCATTATTCATCATTCAACGACAAAAAAAAAAAAAAGAAAAGAGAAAAAAAGAGAGAGGCTGGTACGGGAATGGCAGCTTATAACAGCTACAATGTAATTCAATTGTTTTGCAGATGTTGTACACCATGAAAGGTAACAATAAATGGATAAAAAGTATTATATGTTCTGGTTCTTGAAAAATAATCAACTTTGGGGTGGTAATAGTATCTCTGCTTAGCATATTATCAATATATACAGTATATTAGCATGTTTTTATCACCCCACCACACATTACATCCTAAAGTGTTTTATTCCTTATTCCTTACATATATTGAATGAAAAACTCTTTTTTTTTAAATCACACTGTCTTGGTAACCACTGATCTCTAACCATGATTTCACCAAAATTAACCAGTTTCATTGCCTCGACCTTTGTTTTTTCCCAAGACTAAGATGAATCTTGATGAGTATGATGGAATAAATTAAAATATATTTAAATCTATTCCTGTGCTGCTGTGTTGGACATAGGAGGTTTATAAAAATCAAATACTTGTCCGTATACTCAGACATACAGTTGTTCACCAACCATTCCCTGACTTCCTACAGATTTGTAAAATAACAATTTATCTCAGTACACAGCATTTTCTTTTCATCAGATCAAGGCTATAGCTGCCGAGCAAAGCAAAGCATTCACCCTGTGTATGTGTGTTTAAGAAAAAAAAACAGAGAGAACATTTTCACTTGCAGGTCAGGCTTCATATTTTGCAGCACTAGTTAGACTTGGGCTTCAAGTTACAATTATGTGTCTCTAGATGACAGAAGAATGCGCAGGGGTGTCAATACTTTTGCTGTCATCACAAAATTCAAATCTACGGATATGCAATTTGGAAACACCCCAAATCCTGTTTAATAACAAATGACATTTGCATATTGGAACCTGATTGGTTCTTATATTTTGTGATGCAAGCAGTTTGGGCCTTAAGTTATGACAAAAGGAGAATGAGCAGGGAGTGCCAATACTTTTGCTCTCGTCGTGACGATCAAATTTGTGGATAATGCGAATTGGAAATGGCTCCGCTCCTTCGACTGGTACGCTGTTTAATAACAGAAAATATTTGCACAGTGAAACGTTATTGGCTCTTATATTTTGTGATGCAAGGAGTTTGGGCCTCAAGTATGTGCAGGGGTGCAAGTACTTTTGCTCCCATCATGAAATTCAAATCTCTGGATACGCAAATTGAAAACACCCCAACTTCCACGTGTATGCTATTTAATAACAGAAGCTATTTGCAGATTGGAAGCTGATTGGCTCTTATATTTTATGATGTAGAAAACCCTTTCAATACAAACCCAGATTTCAAATGACCTCAAATCTTTCAAATCTTTCAATTACTATTTGAAGTGTTCCGTCAGTTTTGAGTCAAACTCCTAATGCTGATCAACGTGGGCGCGAAGTTTTCTCCCCACTAGGCGACATTTTTGCCTTCACGGTTACGCCTTAACCGGAGCATCTATAAATATTGTGTGTGACACTCCAGTGGCTGAAAAAAATCAATCCAGTTTTTTTCCTGAGTCAACCGTTATTAACTTTCCATTCTTCCGTTGTGTGTGTTCTGCTTTTTTTTCCGACAGTTAGCCCTTTATTCCCATTACCTGCAGTCTGATTACATATCGACTTGCACGGCTTATCGTCACGATATTGGTGCACACACTGAGACAGCATGTTATATTCAGTAAATGGATTCCGAAGTGCAAGTCATTATAAAAGAAACTGTTCTGTGTTTGCGTCTTTGCTTAGAGATGGACAATATTACATACTGAGCAGTGTGTGTGGGCTGGTTTTCATGATGAAGGACCGACGGTGGCTCTCTCTTTCTCTCTGCTCTCTTCGATTGTCTCCAGTATAAACAGTGTGCAAGCTTGTTGACCCTGCAGTCGATACGGTGCCTCATTAACCATTATTAGTCATGTATAAATGTTTCGAAACTGAACAAAAGTCGCAATGATCTATCCATCCCTTTGGAAGACCCTCGGTTTTCATGCTATATTCTTTTAGGAGAAGAGGAATGACAGGGATTTGGCAGCGAGACACACAATAATCTTCGAAAAGCTATGTTTTTTTTATACAGGCGAGTTGAGGGGTGTATTGATTTCAACTGTATGAGAAAAATGAAGAATAAAAGGAGGCAGCGCCGAGCAAGATGTATCGGGGGAATTAGAGTGGAAAGAGAATTGAATTAGAATACAAATAAAAAAATTATGAATGTTTGACAGTGTAGTTGAGGGCGGGATTATTATATAGAGAACTCTATATTCCTGTGTATATAAAGTGTGTACGTGTGTGTTGAAGGTAATGAGGATGATCGTGTCAAGCTGACAGCAGTGCTAGGCTCCTCAGGGCAACGCACATACACAGAGCACTGGTAGATATGAAAAGCAGCACTATTGTGTCATGTTGGAACAAAAGCATTCATTCAGTGCCATCTGTGCTTTATTCTGTATCCCAACTCTACAAAATAATGTATATCTGCAACATCCAGCACACAAAAAGCCTGAAATGTGTTGAATTGCAGCTCAGGCTGCAGGCATCTGCAGTGCCAGTCAGTTTGTTTACCAGATGTCAGTTCGTGGAAAAGAGAGCAGTTTTGGAGTAGTGGAGTTACTGATGTGTTTTCTCTTAAGGCATACAAGCTCCATCTTCATTGATTTACTGCTACCTATGACCAATTTCCTCTGCCTACAATATACTGATTCCAGTCGTGACTTTTATAAAAGTGCTCTGATCACTTCCCAACAACTTTCATTCCATATAAATGAAACCCCACAAAAATATTCATTCATTCGTTCATTCAACAACCACGCTATCCTGGTCAAGGAAAGTGGTGGATCCAGAGCCGGTACACTGGGTGTGAGGTGGGAATACACCCTGGATGGAACACCACTCTGTTGCAGCCCAGTACAACCCAGTAAAAAAATAATAAATCAGAACCCATAATGGGTTCTTTGGCTTGTTCTTCTAGGAGAACCCTCATGTAGAACTATATACCAGAATGTTTTTCTATTAGAAAAGGAGTAGAAACCTTTACGAAGCAAAGCAGCCAACTTTCTGAAGAACCCTTGAGAATCCCGTTTAGGGAAGAATTTAGGTTTATGAAGTATGGATGGTTGAATTGATGAACAGATGGATGGATGGACGGGTGGATGAAATGATGGATGGAGGAGTTGATGGATGCATGGATGGATGGATGGAGGGGTAAATTGATGGCTGGTTGGCTGGATGGATGGATGGATGGATGGATAGAGGAATAGATGGAGGGACTGATGGATGGATGGAGGGATTGAGGGCTAGATGGAGGGATGGAGGGGTACATGGATGGATGGGTAGATGGATGGGTGAATGGAAGCATAGATGGATGAATGTATGAGTGGAAGCAGGGGTAGATGGATGGGGATAGATGGATGAATGGATGAATGGATGGGTGGAAGGATGGAGTGATAGATGAATAAATATGGAGTCAAACATAGATGAACTATTCCCAAATGGAGCTAAGTATCTCTCAGCAATAGAAAGAGTGTGTTTAAATGGAGAATTATGGCAGGAGTTTAACATACTGGTTACTTTGATATCATAACTTATTCATTCATTCATTCATTCATTCATTCATTCATTCATTTTCCTTCTGTTTTTCCCTTTATGGGTTGTGATGGCAACAGGCTGAGAAGGTCAGCTCCGCATCTATGGGTAGTGACCGTAAAGAATAAGGTTGTGGAAATGAGGTTCCTCCACAGGGTTACTAGGCTTACTTTCCGTAATAGAGTGCGGAGCTCAACAATCTGGGAGAGTCTCAGAAATAATGGCCCCTGGTCAGCTTCCCCTAGAGCTGTATTAGGCCCAGCTGGAGAGATTGTATCTATAGCTGGATATAACAATTGTTTTCCTTTAATAATCGCCCATAAATCAAGAATGAATTATTAGACTGGTCTAATAATAATACATTTGTATTAAACAGATTTAATTATTAAATTTACTTGGTGCTATCAGTCTTTATTATCAATATATTATAACTCTAATTAAATCAAAGTCTGTGTCTTAAAAGTGGTATTAAATGTAAATGTTTCTGACAGGTACTTATCACAGCTGCATATTTTTCTGTGGCTAAATCTCAAATGATGCGGTAAAAACGTGGTAAACCATAAATAAATAAATAAATAAATAAATAAATAAATAAATAGCTAGCACATTTTCGATATAGTCCTTTTACAAATCGCTTGTCTAAGTGAAAGGCTTTCATATGCAGGACATTTTCACTGTTGATCTCCCACACGAACCGTTTGAACTGTTTAACTATCTACTTGTTTAAAGTTAGCCAAGTCGAACCTATCGCAAACGACAATGTCGACGCTGACACAATATATCTTTAACCATAGCCTCAATTCCTAGACTATCTGATATTAAAAGGCACTGATGTGAAGTTGCTTTGAGACAATTAGTAAAAATAAGGACAGGAAAAATGCAAAATTCAAACAATTTACGCAACTATATCTAAGGTTAATGTTGGTGTTAGGGGCAGGGTTAATATTCGTACGTTTTCTAATGACTTACTGGTATGAAATTGAACTAAATCCAACCGCACTTCTGTCCTTTGTTCAAATTCATCCAATCTAAATTTCCGATGAGACCAGATTTGACAGCAGGTTATGTGGGCGGAGTTTCCTTAAAGCATCACTGCACAAAGATTGCTGATAAACGGTAGAGCAAGCATCACTCTGAAGTCTGTTTGGTTAATCGGACCCTGCTTTGATTCGATCAGATCCCTGGAAGCTATGAATGCCTGAACACATCCTTCAACTGAAATTTACACAAGTTCACCAAACAATAAGCTTTTGCAGTGCTGCATAAATAATGAAAAACAGGTACAATCTGTTCACGAAAAAAAAAGGTATGCCAATGACAAGCGTGAAACACACAGCTCTGGGATTTAAAGCAGTGTTAAAATGGAGCTTGACAAGGAGCCGTGAACTTTCAGAGCCCACTGTGAATTTAAGTGAGGCACCAAGGCACATACTGTGGGTTGTGAAATATTAAACCCAAAAGGGCAGAACACATAACCTGAATTCAGATCACTCTGCTCCAGACTGCCCCAAGAACCATAGTTCAGCCTGTTGCAATTCTCTGAAACCTTTAAAGGGCACGTGGGCTGTGTGATCCATAAATAACCACGAGTCTTATCTTCGTTGATGATGTGACTGCCAATGGATGGATTCGGAAATCCGGAGAATCCGGAGAATCTTCTTAGAACCAAGCAAATATGTCAAAACTTCACTGGTTCAGAATTTCACCTTGAGCTGTGATATGGTTTCAAGGCTCAAAAGTCAATCATCTCAGCAGGAGAGAGAAAAAAAAAGGAATAAAAATCAACCAACTGCAATGGATTTGCCTACATGAAGCGAACATGATCATATTATTCATGGTTTCACTATGTATAAATAGTGCAATCGTTCCTGCAAGGTTCATCTAATATATATGTAAATATGCTGAAATAAAATCTCCTATGTTGCACTTTAGCTTTATAGTAATTGGTTTATTTTGAATCTTGCACCATGCCCTTCGTTCATTCCTGCACCGTCGTTCACATGTTTTTTAAAAAAAAAAACATCAGAATATATTTTCTAATTTAGCCCAATGCACCTGGAAAGGCAGCAAGTGAGTATGATATTAGAAACAAGCTGAAATATTGATAAGACAGAACACTGAACACGGGAGAGAGAGACAGTCATCAGCAGACGCAGCATCGTAAACACAAACAACCATTCCGTTTTACACTTCGCCGCCAAGATCAATGCTTAATTTAGCAATCTCGCCATAGAGTGACGATTTCCTGAGAAAATGACACCACCAGACGTGTCGGCGTTAATAAACTGGATACCAAACAACCCCGTGGAATTTGTGTGTATGCGTGACTGAGGAAAAGTTTTTTTCTCTTGTGACTGAAATTCAAAATTGTCCCATCAGTCAGTGTGTAAATAAAACATGCCAGGGTGTGCTGTTATAGGAAAATAATCAATGATGCAGTGGTGTTATGTGGCCCAATATGAACCATCGCAGAGTTGTTTACAACAGCCAATATGCCAATCCTAACCATTTTTTACTGAGTAAACAACGGCACATCCTACTTTTTATCCATTTATAGTTACATTTAATGCTGTGGAACATCTGTGACTATAAACAGCCCAAAAAAATTGTAGCTTGTCAAAGAGCTGTGCGATATGATATTGTAATCATGTAATTATGTCATGATTATGTCACTAATCTGCAATAACGTCAGTATCGTCAGTATTTTAAAAAAAATTATTACAAACTAAATGGAAATGAAAGGTAGCAGTTGATTTGATGTCATTTGTTTACTTAATCTTTAAAAAGTACAGATTTTTTTGTTACAGTTTAATTTTTTTCAGCATTAAATAAAAGTATCATCAATCTCAGTTTAACAAATCTTAATTTTTACAGTTTGGCATCAGATTATTAGCTAAATTATATATGGTGATGCATATCATGTATTATACAAATGCCTTTAAGTATTATAATATGGACTCTCTCAGCCCTAGCTTGTCGTGTTACCAAGAAAACTCAAAGTGTAAACAAGTCTGTCCTGACGTTCCTGTGGCGCAAAATGTACAGAAGTTACAGCTTTACTTCGGATTTTTACTTACAACTTACTGTGAATGCTGTAATTACAGAAACAACCACACTAATACAAACCTGTGATTTGCCACACAGCTGTAACTACTGTCCGAGCTGCTGTACTAGAAAATTATGCTGCGTTCGAGGCGCTGTAATTCCCTGCCTACAACTGGTAAGAACCACCGAAAACACCCCATCAACTTGAAATTTCAACTTGTCTTGGGTACTTGGGGTACCAGTTCCTTCCCTGTTTACAGAGACTGCATCCCTAATACCCTAGGGAGTACGTCGAAGGAGTAGTATCTCTGAATTCTCAATATTCATAAAACAGTTGGCGAGAAATACCTGGACTGTCTACTGCTTCTGCCGAGATTCTGCAGTATGGAAGCAATGGACACTGCGCTATCCCATAAGGCAACAGGACTGGCGCGGAAGAGCTGTCAGAATCAAAAATGGCGGAAGGCAGCACACTGGCTCTCTTTAATTCTTAGTGCTCTAGGTATTTAAGGTAAAGGTTAGGTATCCTTGTTACTTGTAGTTAAACTGTACATATTTTACAACACCTGAGTAAACTGATAACTTTGCGAAGGATTAAACAAGAAAAAAACAGTTGCTCTAATCTGGCAGGCTCTTTAAGTTTTTGCAGTTACTATGACACCATAGGTCACATGACAATGCCAACATGGTGGATGTAGTATGTCTGGATTGTATTCATACTACACACATATACTGATCAGTACGTACCGTATAAACGGCCGAGCAGTAGCTACTGAATCGAATGCACTACGTACTGTCACAGTACGCGATTTCGGACACAGCCAGACTGATGTCAAATCAACATGGCCGCTCACACTGTGAACAGCGTAAAGTCCCAATTATCTATTTTTCAATGAGTTTATAGCAGTATTGACTTTAGATCAGTTAATATACCGACACTGTATTTATATAAATCTATAACATTGACCATACTCATTGCTGTTTTGAGAATCATCAACATTAGAGTTATCACTAATGTATCACTAACGTTAGCCTACGAGCTTGTTGCTAAAGCTACTCGCTGTTGTCCGCTGGCTAGCTTGTAGCCAAGCAACTCGCTATTTTCCACTGTTGTTGCTGTGCTGCAGATTCAGTCCAAAATGTTGCATGAACGTTTGAAGTTATATAGAGGAACTATAGAGGAACAGCACCAACAGGCACTCAGGCCTGTAAGTGTAAAAGTGCGCTAAACGTAGCTTTATAAGAGCTTTACATGCTTTCATGGAGGCACCCGTGTTTTTTTGTTTTTTTTCCACTTCGCACATCAAATGTCCCAGGGTGGGAAATGACATTATTACAACTTGCAAATTACCACTTACTGTACAAGGCGCTATGAATGCAGTATTAATCCACACCTCTCCAAGGAGCATTCAGAATCGAGAAATGAACAGCGCTATAGTGTAAACATGAAACAAGGAAACAAAAAATTCTCCTCTGATATGACCCGGTTGATGACAAATTACAGCTAAACACACACTACATAATGCCCTTTCTTCCTCCACCATAACCACACCGTTCAGAAATATTTCCCACGGTACCACTATATAGAGTAAAACATCAATACAGGTCAAAACACCCTTCCAAAAAGCAGCGCAAGTCCTCTTATTGTTCCGGCGCTAAAAGTTCCCATGCGGTTTGCCTGCCACATAGTGCACAAGTCAATGCTGACCATATTACAAATCTATCCGACAAAAGCAATGGATAGTTTCCGGAGTATTACCTTTCTTTTCTCAGACGTCTAAAACATCAGATACAACCGGGGTCAATTCTGTATTCACACATTTCATTGACAGAAATCCACCCACACGTTTTCTGACTCATGCTTCCCTCTGCTGAATTGAGCATCTTGCAGTGAAGGCAGTTTTATTACACTGAAGAGATGATCCATCCTGCCTCTATCCCCTAGCCAAGAGCCATACCTCCTGTTCTCACTGTTCTTGAGTGTGCCAGCGTTTCTCTCTCCTTTCCTATGTACAATACGAAGCCATATAGACTGAAAAACTACATTAGATAAAATGTGTGTGTTCTGGTGGACTTTAACCAAAAATACTTTTTTTTTTTTTTTTTTTTACAGCCTGAACTCACATTCTAGCATGGAGCGCTCATAATACCACGGCTGTTTCCTGTTTTTAATCCTCTCGTTTTTTTCCTCTCTTTCATTTTTTTTAAAATAATGCTGAGACAGCAGAATACAGAATCCGCCCCCTGAATGAGCACCAGTGATCCAAACGATCAAACATTTTTACAGCCACACTACTCTTCATATGAAAAGAATCGTATTTTATCTGCCATCCCATATTAACCATATTAAATTATTAAAGCCTTTCCGGCATGATCTGAATTCCGGTGTGTTTTATTATGCAGTATTTTTTTATTAAACGAAGAATAACAAGCACGCACAAAGACAAAACTTGAAATTTCTCTAATTAATAACACGACGAAGAGGCATTAGTGAAATTAATTAGACGAGTTTAGAGAACATTCAGAGGCCCGTGCGGTATTAACGACTGTCCCTGAAATAGGAAATTAATTAACAGTGTCAGGCAGGCTGAAATATCCTGATTGACAGAAAACTATTCTTATACATTTCTCCCTGTGAAGTCTGAAGAGACGCTGATGAAGAGACAACCACTAAAAATATGTAACATGATTGTATATGAAATGACAAAGGTGCAGCGGTCAAAACGAGAGGCATAAGAACTGTAGCTAAGCAAAGCAACCGATAAGCCATCGTGTGCGTCTTCTGCGAAAAGTTGCACTCAAACAATGCGAAGCCAACAGATAGTCCACACACACACACACACACACACACACACACAC
>CM040481.1:3015191-3064040 GCA_022758105.1 Pangasianodon gigas
AAGGCCAACATACAGAGAATTACAGTAGGCTGACCGTGCTGTAATAAGAGCATGAATCACAGTTTCCAGGTCTTTTGTAGAGAGAAACTGTTTTAATATACATTCCAAGAACATTTTCTTAGGTACACAATGTACCCTGTCCATCAACAGAAAGGAACCACAACAGGACTACTGCTGACCGGATATTATTTTGATAAGAGACCATTCTCAGCACAGCAGTGACACTGATACAGTAGTGTACTGTATGTGGAAAGAGTGTATTAGGAATACAGCATAAAAGAAGAAAAGTGCTCTAGTCTCTAACTGTACACCAATAAGCTATTGAGAAGAAGACAAAACAAATGATATTAACAATTTTGTAAACATGTCGCATGTAGATACACTTAAAATGCATCCAACCCGTTCCTTTCTTTATTACTGCCTTCACACTATCAAAATTACCATCTTTAAGAACAGCATTCAGTCTACCAAGGCTTCTCTTACTCCCAAAGTGGAGCTTAATCTAAATTCAAATTAATTTATCACTCTCTGGTGCTGGCGGAATTCATTAGCCAAGCTTCAGGGACATTTTCCTGTTTAGCCATCTACTTTAGCACTCAGTTGTAAGACATCTCATAATCCTGTTTTATGAATGATTCAAAAGTTTGCAGGGCAGATTACTCACCCAGAGCCGCAGGACCCAGCAGGCTGGCCAATAGGAGCATCCGAAGCGCCCACATGGCCCCACCCCTTTTCGCTGCTTTCTATCGGTTGGCCAATACAGGCGTGAGATCCAGCTGGTGGAGACAAACTGGACTGAGTTCAGGTTGGGGAAAGCTGTGGACTACTACGACGTCACCTAAACACACACAAACACAAAAAAAACGGCTTTGTTAGTAGAGAAATATCCAATGTTTCCCAACATCTCAGTTCCCCGTGCACTGAACAGTTCATGCGCTATACACACCAGATTCCGCTTATAAACAGCAGGATAATTAGCTAATCTGAGTCAGGTGTGTTACGGTAGGGAAAACAAGTGTGTGGTGCAGGAGGGCCTCCAAGAGCTGGCGAACGCTGAGCTGTTTCAAAAGTGCAACATCCCTGAACAAAAGGTGTTTTTCCAACAGTAACCTGGGTGGTTTTTAAAAGCCAGTGTTGATGCTTTGTATTGAATTAGCTTTATTTAATCAGAAAGCGGGACACATCAGGTTCCTGAGAAGGAAGGCTTACTTGGGCAAGCGTTATTGTAGAAAATAAAATAATTACACGCAATGAATGATTTTTTTTTTCCTCAAGCAGTTGGAGAAACTGCAGGATATCCCAAAAGTGTCCATACATAGGGCATTATGTTTGCCAGCACCACGTCGGTTGTGACTTCGTCAGTGGACGTTCGTGGATGTCCTCTTCTCGGTTGGTCCGCAACACTTCCAGTCTTTTTGAATTTGTTAATAAGTTGGCAAGAGTGTTGTGTCTGATGTGCTTGCCATGTTTTCTGTTAAAGTCCATTGCAACCTTGCGACAGCTTCCCGAATTTCCCCTATGTATGCAGACTTTTGGGACACCCCGTATTTTCTTGGCAACAACATATTATTTTGTGGCCACAGCTTATTTAAAAAAAATTAATCACCATGTTGGCTCAGAGTATTTTTATTATTGTGTCCCCCCATATGCTGAAGCTGAAAGTATCACTCACTGCATGTGTTGTTACCTACATATATATATATATATATATATATATATATATATATATATATATATATATATATATATATAGGTCAAGAGCTTTAGTTAATGTTCGCATCAAACATCAGAATGGGGAATGTGAACTCAGTGACTCGTTGGTGTCGGACAATTTGGTATGAGTGTTTTAGAAACTGATGATCGCCTGCGATTTTCACAAAACACTTTACAGGCAGAATGGCACAAAAAACATCCAGTGAGCATCAGTTCCGAGGGCGGAAATGCCTTGTTGATAAGAGAAGTCAGAGAAGAATAGCCAGATTGGTTTGAGTTGACAGGAAAGCTTCGGTAACTCAAACAACCACTCTTTACATCCATGGTGAGCAGAAAAGCATCTCAGAATGCATAACACATCCAACCTTGAGGTGGATGAGCTACAACAGGAGAAGACCACATCCGGTTCCATTCCTGTCAGCCAAAGATAAGAATCTAAGGCTTCAGCGGGCACAGATTCACAGAAACTGGACAGTTGAAGGTTGGAAAAACACCTCCTGGTGTTTTCCAATCTTTAACTGTTCCATTAAAGTGGCCAGTGAGTGTATTGGCACTGGCTCATATTCATGAAGGGTGCCAATAATTTTGAAAAGAGGAGAAAGAAAATGTACTAGTTGTTAAAGGTTGAGAAACTATTAAGCATCACTCATAGCATTTATTGTTCATTTTATATATTTATTTTGGTTCATTTTAATGGAGGGTGCCAATCATTTTTAATAGAGGGTGCCGATTTTCACAACAATCATTTTTTCATAGTGTACGCTGTTGTCTAGCTTGCCTCGCTGACAGTCTTCCATAAGAGATCGCACCACAGTACGGTTATGTGTTGATGAGATTCCACGTGAGCGTCTACAAACATCTTTCCAAGAAAAGTTTTTTTTTCCCCAAGATTCTTTTGTGCGAAACCCGCATCTTGTGGAAGACTATAATTTCTGAAATAAGAGCGTGAACGCAACACCCCATGAATTTAATCACATTCGACAAATGATCAGAATATTGTTGACGGGAAAGTGTTGATTAGGACTCGTAGCGGCGATGCGTGACAAACATGTCATTACATCATTACAGAAACCTGGTTTGTAGCAGCAGGCGCGCGGCTCGCATGTGAAAAACATTGATCGGCTGTGAAAAGTGTTTAGTTCGTGCTTAATGGAAAGTAGTCTTGCCATGTTTTCCGTCGTCTGTGGAGAAGTGTGTATCAGTGGTGAAAGAAAGTGTAACTTTGGAAAGAGGCGTGGGGGGGTAGGGGCTAGGGGTGAGCACTTTCCTACAAACTTCCTTCCTCCCTCTCGAAATTCCATTATTTTTACCTCTGGCATGAAATCCCATCATCCCACTGCTATGTACTCCACCCTGGAATACATTAAATGCCTTTATATTGAAAGATTTCTGATGTGCTGATGTAAATTTGTTGCTTTGTGCTGTATTTCCTTTGCAAAGTCGATTGTCTCCCTTGATGATGTCACAGGGAGACATTGTTATTGTTAGCACAGCTGGTGTTTAACAGGAGAAAAAAAATTCAACAATCTCAAATAGTCAGGTTTTGCTGTTATCTGTTTTGCTTAAGAAGAAAAGTGTTCAATGTCGTAATAATGAGAACTCCAACGCAGACGTTGATGCAAACGTTGGACTCAATCTTCCAGAATGCAATGCGGCATTACAGTGCAAAGACCCGGCTCGGCTAGTTAGCGTGAGAGTTGAAGATCTGGAAGCTGTTCTGTTTGAACAGAGTGTACAGATGAGGAGGTGAGAGAGCTGGACAGACTAAAGTACTAAAGCACCGCCGCATTGGTTGCTTCAGGTAGAGATGAAGAGAGGGCTAAATCCCACTGGCGCCCCTAACGGCATTGTGGGTAATGTAGGAAGTCGTAGCTGAAAATTGACCAAGATGTCGATGAAAGTCACCTCATAAAAAAAGTCAACTCAGAATTTCATTATAAAATGAATCACCACTGAAGATAAAAGACGTTCCAGGCGGCTTTTTCAGAAATAAGGATCTCCAGAAAGATATGAAATACAACAATCATTGTATTCCTTTAATCTATACAATATATAGCACACCAGCGTCCCAGATCAAAACAAACCCAGATGCGAGGACTGTTCTGTTAAGGCTGTTAGGAAGGCCAGGACGATCAGAGAGCACAGAGTCCCTCTGGGAGATCCAGAGCAGCGAGTGCCACTGCTGAATCCCTGACGTCAGTGTATGTGTATGTGTGTGTGTGTGTGTGAGTGTGTGTTAGGCTTTTTTGTTCCTCGGTTCTGATTCCCTGGCGTCAGCACATGCACTGGGCTTTTTTTTTTGCAGTCTACACCAAAACTGTCACAGGGTTGTCAGGCAGCAGGGGGAGGAAGCAAGTGGCCAACTCAGAACAATCTCAGAATTAAAAAAAAATTAAAAAAATCAAGACGACGTGTACAAAAATCTATAAGCGTATCTATATTCTTTAAATAATAATGAAATAAATACAGAATTTAGGGTTATAAGCGAATCAGCATCTTGTAAAACAGAGTTCTTCTTGTTTCTGTCACTTCAGCTAAAATCCAAGAGAGCATTATTTTACTTAATGTACCCTTAATGTTTTTCATATATTTTATAGTTTGATTTTTAATAATAATAATAATAATAATAATAATAATAATAATAATAATACACATTGTATTATAATGCAATAATAATATAATACGATATATAATAATATATAATACAATACACATTATTATTTATTTACCATTTTTATTTTTTTTATTCGTATATATTTTATTTAATTGCAAATTTTACACACGCTTTATAAAATGCCATAAATGGCATGCAATCAATAAAATAGAAAAATATTAGAAATATTAAATAGTACATAAATATAAGAGAAATAAACCAAAATATAATAATTAATATAAGTCTAATGTATTGTTGTTTTTTTTTATAATACCAGGAATAAAGATAAAATATATATGTAGAGCTAACCAGAACAATACTCACTCACATGTTGTGCTGTGAATGACTGTGAGGGAGAGATTTGTATGTAATTCGATCACTTCCTCCTCTTTCCTGTGGTTTCGTACTAACTTTTCATCGCTCTTCTCACGTTCCCTGAAGCATATCACAACTCCGGCACAAGCAAACGGAAGCAGAATGAGCCAGGTATCAGTACGAAACCTCATTAAGCCCTAATGAGCTTTGGATGTGTTTTCATTTGACACACGAATACAGGGGAAAAAAATCAAATCATATCAATACAGGGCCAGGATTTTTTTGAAAGGACTTCGCCTTGAAGTACGTCTAAAGAGACAAAGACGAAGCACATAAGACAGACACCATCACTGGCGTTCATTAACACATACACAGACAGACCGTCATGCCAACAATTACACACACAAACATCCCTAGAGAGAGAGACGTGGGATTGGTGTGTTTGATAAGTTTGCCCAGAGTTGGCAGTAAATGGCGTTTTGCAGCAGACAGCTTCATTACCCACTCACACATTGGTGCAAACTTTCTAATCAGTGTTTGCTGGCACTGATTCCACACTGAGAGTGACGCCCACTCCCTGTGCTTCAATTAATTGCACTTTTTAAGCTTGATCTGCCTAAACTAGAACGGCAGCTTATGAAGAGAGAGCAGGAATGGGGCATTTAGTGGGAAAAGAGTGACAGAGAAGAGTGATTAGTAAAACAAAGCCACTAAATATAAAAAGGAAAGGAAACAAAAGACATGAGAAATTATAGTTAAACTATCAGAGGAATCGGTCAAAAATAATACGAGTTAATGACACAACTACTGTTCTGGTACTGTACAAATAACAATGAGGCACGAAAGATCATGCACCGTTTTACCTGCAATTTAATTTCACTTTTCTAACTCTAACTGTAAATTTGTGCCAGGGAGAAAAGAAAAAAAAGTTGAATTATTATCGCAAAATTGTGCCTTATCTCATATTTCAGAATTTTGATAACAAGTCAGGATTTTTGAAATGAGTCCAGAATTTAAGATAATAAGTCAAAGTTTGAGATAATAAGTCAGAAGTATGGGATAATATATCAAAACTTTGAGAAAATAAGTCACAAGTTCTGAGGTAATAAGTCATAATTATGAGATAAGTCAGAATTCAGAGATAATGAGTAATGGGAATTATGAGATAAGGCAGAATTCTGATATTATATCAATTTTGTGATTTTTTTAATAAGTCAGAAGTTTAAGATAAGTCAGAATTCTGAGATAATACATCAGAGTTTTAAGATAATATGTCAGAATTTTGAGATAACAAGTCACGTTTGAGATAGAATTTTGTGATAATGAGTCAGAAATTTTAGATAATTCAGAATTCTGAGACAGTAAGTCACAAAATTGAGATACTAAGTCAGAACTGTTAGGTCGTAAGTCACAATAATAAGTGAAGATGTTGAGATAATAAGTAAGAATTTTGAGATAAGTCAGAATTGAGATAATGAGTCAAAGTTTTGAGAGAATTGACTCAGAATTCACAAAATTAATATAGCTCAGAACTTTGAGATAAGTCAGAATTCTGAGATACCAGTTTAAAGTTTTGAGATATTTCAGAATTATGAGATAGTATTTCAAAAATGAGATAATAAGTCAGAATTTTGACATACTGAAAAATATATAATGCCATTTTTCTTCTTTTACAACCTGGCAGAAATGAGCTAGTAGCAGTAGTAAATGGCTTTATAAATGTTCAGTGGTGTGATTTGTTTTTTGAAAGGAGGTAGAATGTAGCAGCAAGATAAAAGCAAGGTCATACTAAAATTCCCAGCCATTTCCGTTCAGATGTATTCAGGGACACATTCTCACTCTGTAGGAAATTTGCAATACACCTGGGAATTGCTAAAGCCGGGCTTCCACTGTACATCAGGCATGAATCATAGTGTTTGTTGCATTCAGTGCAACCAAAGAAAGTTCTGGCTACGACACTTGCCTAAAAGCTTAAAACCAGGCATGGTATTAAAAAATGGTCTTAAAAAAGGTGAAATAGTGCACTTTTGATTCAAGTAAAAGGAAAATACCACGGAAATAATAGAATAGTGCAAATTTCCTAAGCTGTCGGAAGTCACGTTGAATTCTAAGTGTGTCAGAAAGCGTAATCGGACGTCATGTAGCGTGAACAGTGATGCGACCCTGCTGTCGCCTATTTTGCGTGGAAAGCAATTTGCAATAGTACCATCTGTTAAAGCCGATCTGTGACTTTTCCATCAGCAGCGTGGTGTTGTTACTCAGTAATCATATTCATGTGCTTTATGCAGGCTACTCTGATTTAAGGCTAGAATTCTGTCACTGAGAAAAGGCTTTTGAAAACCACATTTCCCCAACCGCCATTTTTTCGTGCCTCCTTTTCTATGAAGCTTCAGCAGACAACACTGCACATATGATTAGACCTGAATGGTGGCTTTGTTATCACCATTTTGTTAGCTTGAAGTGACTAGTGATGTAATTAACATTAATCTTAGGGTTCGAGTCCCCAAGTATGAGCACCTACCCACAGCTCTCTATAATGAGTCACTCTTCACTAAGAACTATTGCATCTACTGTAGAACGGCCATCTCTTAGCAACTAGCAGCACAGTCATGTGACTGTCACTTGTATTAACTCATTGCATCAACTGTGCCATACTGTTTTCTTCAACGTTGCATCCTTGATCAATATAAATACCTCAAATATCTTGTCAATTTGGCAAAAATCTTGCAAATTGGTAACAATTCACTTGCCTTCAATGGTTAAGCTGAGGGGCGGGGTTTGTGTTCATAGCTATTCTCAATTCATTCATATATAATCCAATTAAATTTACATTACAATTTTGTCATCTTCTTGTTTTACATATCTTACAAAATCTGACATCTTTTTTTTAAAGATTAAAAACATACTTTGCTACACATGGCCCTGTTTAGTCTGCTACATTTATTATCCTTAATAAATTTAATTCAGTTCTTCTCATTTTCTTCACTACAAATTCTTTGATTTATTGGATTCTCTGTAGCCTGTCACACTCACACATGTCTGTCAGGTCATGGCTTACGTGATTCAGTCATTTCACCAATCAAATATTGACACATTAAGGTCAGGACTGAAAGAGACGAATTAATGGAGGAAAGCAGTGACTCAACAGAATTGTGACATCGCTAGCTACATACTGAAAATTAAAAAAAAAACAAAACTTTCTCTACAAACCGTCCAAAATAAGGAATAAAACACGTCACTGAGCTGTAGTGGCATCTATGATAACGCTAACCACAAAGAAATAGAATGCATACATTTTATATACATACTTATACATACTATACATGCATATCTACATATATTTTTAGTATTATTGCGTGAATTACATTAATACGTGATTTGATAATTTGCTCATCACTACATATTCTGAATTGAGTCTACTTTTCCTTCATATTTTTTCCTTATTGCAGCTCAGCCTCAGTGGTAAATAGAAATATGTCAGTATAACATCATTATCCAGATCCCAGTCTTCTGATTATCACATTAAAACCATTGTTCCAGAGAATGACATCACGTCCTGTTTCACGTATCCACATGAGTGAGTTCCAATAACACAGGAAAGCTATTGGTACAAGAAATATTCCGACCGTCTCCACAGGAAAACAGAGTTTAAGGTAATTATCAGCACTCAGACGAGTCTCCGTTTTATGCTATAAATGGATCAGATGATCACAGCACAGGAAACAGACGTATTCTCACCTGTAATGGTCTCAGTGGTGTTTTAAATTGCTACTGCACCCATTTTGGCATTGTAGGCCACGTGTCGTATATGCAGAAGAATACTTTATGATGTGACGAGCCCTACATAGGAATGTCCTATGTAGAAATGTTCAAATTTCTGTACATTTGCATCATAATCATGACCTTGATGATGGCCTTGAAATTTGTAATCTGATTGTAAGGAGTGTGCATGAGGGCGAAACTGGGTTACAACCTCTGCTGTGTTGTATTAAGCTGCTATCTGTTGATCAGTATGCGTGTGTGTGTGTGTGTGTGTGTGTGTGTGTATATGTGTGTATGGTGCAGCTGGGAAACAGCCAGAGATGACATTAACATCAGTATAATGTTAGTTATGTGTGTGCGCACGCACACACACACACACACACACACACACAAAATAGCATCCACAAATATATGCATATCCTGTAACATTGTCACTTTATCTGATGAAGCACAAATTCACTAATACAAACTGACTGAATAAATAAAATCTCTTCCCTCGATCTTTTTCTTTTCCTCTCATCATGTCAGCCTCCTTTCTTTTACATTAAGAGTCCCTTAACAAACATTATTTGCTGCACTAATTAACATTAGCAAATGTTAAACTAAGCATTAATAAACCATAATAATCTTAACAAAGTAAGTTATCACGTGTATTAATTGACATTTATGTAAATGTTAACTAAATACACTTACATTGACTAATGGTATTTCAATTCATGACTAAAAATAAGCCCACATAAATTAACAAAAATGAAATGCCAGCAGGAGCGGTGCAGCGGTGCAGCGGGTAGCGTCGCTTTTTCACAGCTCCAGACTTCCTGATACTGTGGAGTTTGCAGGGGTGGAAACTACTTCAGTAATTTTATTTCATTACTACACTTAAGTATTTATAATTTACTCAAATATTACTGAAATGGAATACTTGTACTCTTCCTTAATTGCATTTCAAAGATAAAAAGCTTACTTTTTTACTGCTTATACTGTTATTCAGACCTTCAAAGTACTTTTTATAAATCTCAAAGGTGTCTTCTTGTCTCATCCAGGAAATGACTGTATGCTATATATCAATGCAATGGGCTCAGTTTAGCGTCCAAACATTTCAGTTTAGCATCCAATGAAGTTCATGACTATAAAAACCCTATCAGGAATTGTGCCAATTTGTCATCTGCTCTGACTTTCTCACGCTACACAATGCAGTTCGCACAATAGCTACCCGTCGACCGATAATCCACCGGCCTGCAGTGTAAAACTTGAGGATGTGCGCCCCTGGCCCTGCCTCAGTAAAATGTTTCAATACAATTTGGAGTAAACAAAAAAGCTCGTATACAACGACGCGTCTTCTTTGCCTCCCTAGAACGCCTGAACTCCCTCTCATTTGAAAAGCATGTTGAGGTAATTTGCGTGAATTTGCTATGGTTACCTGGCTAGCCTGTTTTCTTTGCTAAGGTGAGACTAGCATCGATTCTAGCTAAAATAAACTGGCTAGGCAGACAGTCAAATTCTAGCTAATGGCAAATATTGGTTATGGGCATGCTATTTTATTCGTGATTAATCCATTAGCAAACATACGTAGCGTTAGTCATGTATATGACCACCCTGCTGAAAAAAAAACAGAAGCCCTCATAGAATTTGTAATGGTTTTGATGGTTATAATGGGAATTGTATTGGTTTTAATGGAAACTCTAATGGTCCCTGTGGGTCTCTACTGGTAATCTGTTGCCTTCTGTTGGTGCCATGTTACATCTAGCGGATACCACTAAGGACCAACAATGGTAATGTAATGGTTTTAATGGTTAGCTGATGGTTTGTAATGGTATTTGTAGTGGAAACCACTAGAATTTCTGTGATGGTTTCTATTGTTTTTTTTTTTCCAGAAGGGCAGGAAAATTACAGAGATTAAATGTTGTTTTCAGGCAAAATGGCGTATAAAAAAAAAAAAAAGCGAAATCAAGTCACAGGAAAAAATGACACAGTATCTATACTGTCACTTGAGTATAATTTCTCATGACTTTTCCCATCCCTGTGAGTTTCACATGTTCTCCCTGTGTCCGTTTCCTAACAGCTTCCAAAAAAAAAGTGGATTTCTACACTAAATTGCCCCTAAGTGAATTCTGAATGATTGTGTATGTGACAATGCTATGTGTGTATCACTCTTTCCATACATCGGTGTGTTTAAAGCCTTTTAAAGCTCTGCTAAACATGGAGATGTATTTCTTTCCGGTTTTAATGTTTTGTTTCTGTCGCATCTTCAGTGATCATACAATCCTTTTCTCTCGGTCTCGGTCTTTTAATCTCTATCCTCATCACTTTGCCACTCCTCTCTCAAGTCTGTCTACTGGTTTGGAGGTAATTAACAGACCCAGGTGAGGTGATCATGACAACCTGTCACTCCAGTGTCTGTGAATTGCATGATACAGCCACAAACACACAGTAAAAGGGGAAAAGAAAACAAAACTTACACTTTGATTGGACAATGTGTGCTTTGTCTGTCTACCTTTAGTGTTTTCTTCTAAGCGGAAAAATGATTAGTAATTATTCTCATTCATTACAAACAAGAATGCAGACTACACTCTGGGCTAGAAAGAAATCAGCCCCAGTCTCACTTCTTCATACTATTCTGTGTATTTTTTAAATTCTTTTACAATCATCAGTGGTGCTGTTGTGCCTGGTTTCCACAAAAATCCAAAACAATCCGCCTTTAGACATCTGTTAACAGCAAGTCCGATGCCAAAAATTAAACCTCACATTGATGCATGAGGAGATTAGCTATACTAGCACACTTATACCAGTCATTCCTGATAATAACACAGCTAAATAAGCATTGGAGACGTGTATGCGGTGAGTTATAGGTCATCAGCCAATGAAATGTTCTCTCTTGCAAACTTTTCTCTCTCAGTCAATCAGACACACACACACACACACACACACATGTGCGTCTCAGTCATCACCGTGTGATTCATTCTCCTTTCATGCACTGCTTAATTTTTCATCGAGAGCTAAGACAGTCATGATTGTTTTCCCAGACAAAAAAATAGCTATTAAAATGAATTCAAACAGACATTCGTGTGAGCAAGCAAATACACACACACACACACACACACACACACACACACACAGAGGGTTAATATTCCCATATGCGGAGTTGAGCGCTTGTGAATATGAAACTATAAACTATTAAACTATGAAAACTACTAAAAATATGACACTTTGGGGCGAGAACTGTGGCTGATCTTACTTCAGCTACACAGAATGACGTTAGCATAAGCAGCCTGTGAATGTAACTCCATGGGAAAAAAAAAAAACCATTCAAACCACTCCAGAAACTATAGCGTACAATAATGAAACAGTGGCGTCCACAGTATTTTTTAAGTAATAATATTTTACACTTTGACACTAAATAATAGGGATGTATCCTATACCTTGTCCTTTTACTAGTACTTGTACACGCATATATAACAAAAAAAAAAAAAAATCCTATGTAACATAACCCTAGTGTACGTTGCTGTGCTAATCAACAGAGGAGATACTACAGCATCGCCCTACAATACCAAAGTAACTTAATAAAACAGAAAAGATGTTTAAAAGTACTGTATATTTAATAAACCAGCAAGCGTGTTCATTAAAATGAATTGTGCTGTGAATTGTGCGCACACAAACCTATTTTCAAGCTTAGAGTAGTTGAATAAGAGTGCAGAGAAACTGGTGAGAGAGAGAGCAGTTCAGTTCAGCGAGCACTGAGCACCGAGTCATGTGTAATTCCATCCCCCTCTCTGGACAGGGTCTGGACTTTGCTCGAGTCAAGGTGCAATTCACAGCACTCGTTTTTAACGATAACGCTCTCTGATACTGCTTTATACACTTAAATTGGCCACGTCACACCCCCTATTAAAGATACGATTTAACGTCATGACATCTTGAACGTTTTACGGAGCATGAGGCGTTTATTGTTGGTAGCAGCAAGTAACATAATCAGAGCTAAATAAAATATTTCGTGACGTCCCTGATTGAATAGTAGTAGGTTAGTAGTAGGATACTCATTTTGGTATCAGTGTCAGTATCGGTGTCAACGAGTACCAAAAAAACGTACCTGTACTCTTACTCGGCTTGAAAATAAAATGGCATACATGCATCCCTACTTAATAACCTAAATCATCATCATCCAGAACTAGATGGATCTTAATATAATCTTGTTCTCAGCCAATCCCAGTGAACGTATCCATGTTCCATGTTAAATCTTCATAGCTCAACACTTCTTTTAGAGCAGCACAGTGACTTTGACAGGAAATGACCGTATAACGTCAGCGGCTCTATAAGAGGCTGGTAACGTTACGAGCCTAGATGACAGAAACTTCACGTTAACTTAGCATCACGCTAAAGAAGGGTGAGCATGTAGCTGTCAGAGGTTGCTGAAGGAGCTCTTCTCCTGCTGAGCTCGGCCACTTTCACACCATCAGCATTTCTGCGCTCTAGGAGATTAAATCTGTTTATGATGAGTAATGGTCCGGTTTATTCACCCGCAAGATGCTCTGCCAGAATGTTCTCGAAGAGACCCAACCCCTACAGCTGACACACACACACACACACACAAACACACAAACAACCACACACAATACCTGGGAATTCTGTTTTCTCTGGTGTCAGATATAATGTGTGTGTGTGTGTGCGTGTGTGTGAGTGAGTGTTTGAATATTATTCAGTTTCCATAATATTTCCAATGTTCAACATTCCATGTTCTACTTTTAGTCGATAAAAACTTAATCTAGGGAACACCCTCTAAATAAATGCATACGCTTTATACATGAAACATTTTAATTTTCTGATTAATCATAACATTTTTAAGTGGTTGATTTAATGAAATAGTTAATTTTCTAATTGGAATTGCTCTTCTGTTGAAGATGAATATTAAAGGATGTTCGATTAAGGAGAGTAGTGGTCAAAGCCAAAATTCACAGCTTAACATAGATTATACTGTTGCTATACTTTACTACACGTAAGGAATAAAACACTTGGGGGTTGTGCTGTTATAGGAAAATAATCAACTACATGGAGGTGTGATGGGGCCCAACTTAAAGTAGCTCTTATTTTACCACAGCAATTTGCAAGTGATTACTTTTTATTTTTTATTTAATTTTTTTTATTAATTTTTTTTTATTTAATTAACACCACATTGCATTTTATCCATTTATGGTTACATTTAACGCTACAAGTTAGTTCCTGTTATCACTTACGTTATAGCAGCAGTCATTCCCTCACTAGCCTGTCTTTTTTTTTTTTTATAATAAGACAATTAAAAAATACAGCTTGTCATGTTACCAAGAAACCAGGAAGCGTAAAGCCATGCCTTCTGAAGACTTTCTAGACTTCTGAAAACAAAGCGCTGACACTGGAGACTCCTTACATAAAACTTCACCATCACAATGACTATACACTTCCTTTGTTTAATAACATGTTTTTAATCCATTTACTATCAATCTTTGAATTGATAATAAAACCTGTGAATGAGCTGTTACTATAGAAACAATAACATTAACACATAACAGTGATTTGAATTACAGCCGGAACTACTTTCAGTACTGCTGTTATAGAAAATTAATCAAACCCTTCTGACCAGTCAGGAATTCAACAGTGCTGTTGTATAAACTGTAACAATTAATTCAGCTTTTTATGTTTGAAAACAATGCTAATTATATATCAGAATATATATATATATATATATATATATATATATATATATATATATATATACACACACATATATCAGAAATTGTAAAATATCAGTGACGAGAAAACATTACAGTGAGTAAATCAAACAAGAGTGAATCTGAAATATTAAAATTTGTCAATTATGATGTGATATCCTTGTGATTTTCATGCACCCAAACTTTTAGCTTTCATGGCTTATGTGATAAAGACACACTCAATAGCTACTGACATAGTAACACACCCTGTCTATGACTGCAGAAAATCACAGGCTCATTAATATTTAAACATTTAAATACCAAATCGTTTCATTAAAAATGTGATGCAGTGTTTAAAGGAATTGGAAAGCCCTACACGGTATCGGCCCAGAATTCTAGAGCACGCGGCCAAAACAAGCAGTGTTCAGGAAAGTCTGTGCTCTCTGATTTACGCTCAGCTGTTCCTGATTAGAGCTCTCCAAAAGTTTCTGAAAGCCTCGGCGCTCTCTTCTGCAATTTTATCAGCAAAATACCAGACAAAGGCATCATGAAAACAGCTCTTGGCATGTGTAAGCGTGTGTGTGTGTGTGTGTGTGTGTGTGTGTGTGTGTGTGTGCTCGTAAGTCTGGCCTGATTTGAGATTTGAGAGAATCGTCTTTAATGAGATGGCCTGCAGTTTACTCCATCAGGTTCATTGAACAGTCTGAGCTGATAACCAAGCGATCGCACACACACACACGCACACACACACACACACACACAATTTAATTTGCTCAAAGAGAGCAAATCACTCAATGAAACCAAGTAGTCAGAAGGTAAATCCTCTTCCTTTTCAGTAATGCGATCTCCTTTTAAATAGCATGAATCAAGACTCCACTTTCCCTACTTACTGTTATGGACATTAATAAAACCACTGCAATACAGGAACGAATTAGCGGGGGAAAGATAGAAAAAGAGAGAGAGAGAGAGAAAGAGAGAGAGAAAGTATTTTTCCATTCATTACCATCATTTTATGCTTTTTCATACAGACATAACGCAGAGCTAAGTAAGGAATGAAAAATGACAAGAGTGCTGTTAAAGGAAATGAATTCCTGACGGTGCGGTGTGATACGACTCGACATGAAGCAGAGATACTCTTACCACCATGAAGTGGATTATTTTCCAATAACCGCTTGTCCTGAAGTGATTTATTCTTCTTACACCCCAGCAATTTGTCCAGTTTTAATTTACTAATGAACAAAATGTTATGCTATTTTTTTTTTGTTTGTTTTATAGTTACATTTCATGTTGTGGAAAGTCAGCGAGACAAGTTAGTTCCCGTTATCGCTTGCGTTATAACAACAATCCCTCACCAGAAAGCGTGACTTCCTGTTCGCTACAAAGTGCTCACACTGGCGACTCCTTCCATAAACGTTAAATAAACATACCAATGATTACGCATTTTCATTTGTTAAATAACGACACATTTTTACACAGATCGTCCAAAGTACAAGTAACTTTGTAACCTGTTACCATAGAAACGATAACGTATTAGAATGAGCACCTTATTATGACCCTTGCGAGAGCTGCTGTTATAGAAAATCAGTCACTACATTCTGACCAATCAGAATCAAGAATTCAAAAGCACTGTGGTTTAGATTGAAATATATGTAAACAATAAGACAACAGTTTGGTTTGTGGGTGAGAATCAAGCATGGAATCAGTGTTGTCTACCTGTAAATGATTAGCGAAGTCACTGCGCGTACCCCTACGATTCATTCAATCCAGTGCCACCTCCTGCTGGAAGGACAATATGGTCTGCTTAGCAGGAGGGCTGATTGGCTGCTGAGTCTTTCAATCACTGTCAGATTCTCTTCCCGCTCCGCTTTTCTGATGCGTCTTCCTTCTCAACGGGACGCTAGCACGACCTCCGCCTCCACTCCACCCCCTCTCATACTCTCCATTCCTCCCTTTGCTTCATTTGCAGAACCTGTACCCAGCTGAAACTCATTTCGACGGAGAGGCTCCTATACTGCCACCGGCTCTGCTGACTTCCTGGCAACAAGCTACCTGCAAACATCTCTCTCTCCATCTCTGCCTCTGCTTCATTCTCTGGCATGCTTCACAGAGCAGTTGGTTTTCAGATCCTCTGGCTTCTTGGCTGCTCTCTCCTTTCAGCTTTCATGTGTGTTTGCTAGCTCTGAAGCTCTTTCGCCTTTTATTGCTCAATATGTCTGTTTAACATTAGGAGAAGGATCTTATTAGAAACGGCGTTCCATTGGACCCGGGCCTGCAATGCAAAAACTTTGGCTGTTCCATGAATACATTTAGAAGCGGACGATATAAGTGGATGTGATGCTCAGTGTTGGGTGTTGGCTACGTGGAGGTAACACTGATCCAAAACGCTGAGCGATCATGGCGCCTTGGAACATCAGGAACTGGTTGAACTGTCAGGGTTTACACCTAAGTCATAAGCTCAGTCAGAACTTTTCAAAACTGTTTATGGTTTCATCATAAAATTAATTTTCACTGAAGTACCAGACATAAAATTCAGGCCATTTATACGTCTCTAGTTCATCGCAATGTCATATCAGATCTATCAAAGTTACAGCAAGCAGCAGGATTTTACTTAATAAATGCGTAAGGAATCAAAACAATCCTTTACAAACATGTCATCTCTGATCACAATACATAAATCCTCTGGATGGTTTGGACGTGTTTTGCAAATTGATATGTTAATGTGTCTTGCCGTAGTCAAAAAGGTTTTTTTTTTAAAAAAAAACAATTCGTCTCTGTGGCTTTGTGTGAAATCGTTTTTGAATTTTAAAAACTAAAAATGGGAAAAGGCATAAAATCATTAAGGATATTGTCCTTAACTACAATCTTTCCTGCAGTTAGTTCCTCCATTAGGAGCTCATTTAAGTTCTGTCAGTTTAAACTTTTACTATTTTACTCTTTTAGCAAACCAATAAACAAACTAACAATAATAATAATAATAAAAAAAAGTATCGAACAAATAAACAACTAAAAACAATCTAATAAATAAATAAATAAATAAATAAATACAGTTTCAAACAAACAACTAAAAATAAACCAATAAAGCATAAAAATAAACAAACAAATAAATAAATCAACAAATAAATTGTGTTGTTTGAATGTGTAGATGGGTGTTTTTTGTTTGTTTGTTTGTTTGTTTGTTTGTTGTTGTTTTTCCGTGGCATTGTATAGAGTACTTAAATGAATTTAATTGTCCCAAAATATTGTCCATAACTATTATCTACTTTATCTGTGGACCTATTAACTATTAGGACCTCATTTATATCACAGCTGGGGTGTAAAAGTCCTAAACAGTAAAACAGTAAGTTCTACTGGTTTAAATTTTTACCATTTCACTCTTCTAGCACATACAAAAATAAATATCTTGTCTGGTCTGAATGTGTGGAAGGTGTTTTAAAGATTTTTTTTTTTTCACTTATGTCAGACCTGTGGTGGAAAAGTTCTTGTGTAAAACGCTAAGCTGTGTTGGCCATTTTTAGCAATTTTTACTCAAGCCTTAGCTTTTAGTGCGCTACATTATTTTAACAACGCCTTTATATTGAACGTGGTGGATTTTTACTTCCAAGTTATCTACAAAACGTAAATATCACTTTCACACATGGACCAGGGACATTAGGTAGCTTGACCCCTGGTTCAAAAAATAGCCTTCACACTCGACTAAATGTACGGCAAGTATAAAAACGTCCTTAGTTACAACCCGTTGGTGCGTTACAAGTATCTTAATTAGGGTGTTGAAAGGTCAGAGTTAAAAGGTCAGAGCACTGCTAACTGGAGATAGTGGAATGAGGAGGTGTGTTCGAATCAGGCTCATTTGTTATTCTGCACCTCTTCCCTTCTCCCTCTCTGCATGTCTTTTTCGTGTATGACAATCTTACTTGAAAATGCATTACATCTCTGTAGGCCATGATGAATCTTAACAAGGTGCAGTTTCGCCCATCTACCCCCCCCCCCCCCCCCCCCCCCCCCCCCCCCCCCCCCCCCCCCCCCCCCGGTTATAATTAGACCCATTCCTCTAATTTAGTCCAAACATTCTGACCCAAAATCATTTCAATAATAAATAGCAACCCAAGTTCCCAGAATTCCGCAGTGCCACTCCGTGCTCGGAATATGGCGATCAGGAATTAGTAAGAATGAATAAATATCAGAAAGGTGGCGTGTGATGAGGCAGTGAAACCTACTACACGGACCACATGCTAATGGCTTAAAGCAGGTTACCATAGAGATGTATGGCATCCTTCAGAGAATGATGTGTGATTATTTCCTGCATAGTACGACATACTTCCACACACCAACCACACACACTGACACAGACATAAACACAAACAAACGCAGCAAAATAAAAAATCAGCTTAATTAAGCCTAGCTTTACATAGCGACGTCGTGATTATAGGTTACTCTGATGATGTGTCACTGACAGATTGGACCCACAAGACAAACAACAAACTCAACTAACCATCAATCTAAAAAAAAAAAAACGCAAGCAGACAAATAAACACGGAGCCCACAGGGCAAAACAGTGACGTTGTTTGTGTCTGTTTGGCGAGTCTCGTGTGCATTCAAATGCAAACCATATTTATGAAAAGGTTCCATTAAAAACCTTCCACTTTTTCATGATTTGGAAAGTCGATATTTTCTCACAGTCGAATTCTCAATTCTGATTGGTCAGAAGGTGTTGATTAATTTTCTCTAACAGCCAGTCGGACAATATTGTTAGCCGTAAATCACATGGACTTGTATCACAGATGCGATAGAGCATGCGGAATCCTTGTTAAGCATTTTTGGAAGGAGTCTCCAGTGTCAGAGCTTTGCAACAGTCAGATGTAACGCTATAACTTTATCTTTTCCAACATGTGAAAGACTTTATAGAGGAGAGTTGTGGCATTTTTCGGCAAGCTGCATGTTCTAGCTGTTTATAGCCGTAACAAGTGCTAACTTGCTTTGCAGACGTTCCGCAACATTAAATATAACCATAAACAGATAAAAAGTACAAAGTGTCATTTTTTATTCAATAAAAATTGTAATAGTTGACAAACTGTTGTGGTATAACAGGAATAAAACACTTCAGAATGTGCTATTATTGGAAAATAATCAACTTCCGGATGGTAATAATAACTCTGCCTCGGCACTCTGCCATATCCCACCAACTGGTCATTGATTATTTTCCTACAAGAGCACACCCTGCTCTTCTTTTAATCCTTAATCCTTAGATTGATGGTTATGTAAGTCTTAATCCTTACGTATTTCTATACAACTGTCTATCCAGTATTGCAGAAGCCATAGAAATCCAGTTAGCAGTTGATGCTAAATGTAATTACAGTGTAATACATGTTATAGGGCAGGTTTTCTCAGTATTTTACCAACACATCTGAGGTAAATGTTGATATTCACAATAGGTTCAAGTTGTTTTCACTGTCACTGAGCCTTTACATTGTCCTCTATAAGAGAATTCACTACATTTAAGCAACAGTGATCTTATAACTATAACCAGTTGAACAGCATGTGTATCGTGTGTTAACTTTCTTACGTTGAATGAGCTTTATTTGAATGAATCAACGGTGTTTGAGGAGATTTTACGCAAAATGCATTTGTGTCTTAGAACCACAGATGAGCAATGTAGGCAAAATTTTATATCGCAATATTTACAAAAGCTTGGATGTCAGCTATACGTATTTATTACATATTATGCAAAGAGTTTTTCTTTTTGCCAAACTGAAAATAGACTGTCATATACAGTATGCTATGAATAAAATAAAATAAAAAAATTGTACCACCAAATTAAAAACATTTTTTGAATAATTTTTTTATTTATATTGATTTTAAATATTATATTATATCTATATATAATATTAAATAATATAAATATTATAATATATACCACTAAACACATAAGCAATTCACTTTATTTCATTTCTTTTTTCCATTCAACGACTGTATCCAGCCATCCAACCTCTCTCAAAAGCGCTATTCTCTCAGGACCAAAATTACACAAAGAGTCCCAGGAAGGCTGGTGGGTCATGATAGCAACTCATAATTATCATTTATCACTTCTATGATAGTGATAATTAGATAATTATCACCACCACATAATTTTAGATAGCCTGACCGGGCCACGTCCGTAATTTAGAAGAGTACAAATTACCATCCAGATAGTGTACCGTATTTCAGCAAACTCAGAGGTCAAAAAGTAGCAAAAGAGGGGAAAAAAAACTCTCTGTAATTTATACAGCTATGTTTTTAGCCACCTGATTTTTATCTATCTCTCCAAGCAGACAAGCACACACACACATACACACACATGCGGTAATTCGGGCGAAAAATTAGATCTCTCTTTATCCCACCCAGTGAAGGTTGGGAAGTCATTTACAATTCCCATGTAATCGTCGCCCCACTTCAAATGGGCTTTAAAAAGGCTATGCTGTTTCTTTTATGGTTAATATAGAGTCAGTCATACGAAGGAGGTATGACATAAACAGCAGCTTTCCACCAGCCGCGCTGATTTATAAACACTGGCACGCTGACGGATGAAGAAAACTCAAAACTAGTAGGAAGCGCGAAGCAAATTGAAATTCATCGTGCAACCGCACAATCAAAATGATTTACATCATTCGTTCCACTGTGAAATTAGATTTCGTCAAAAGTATCATGATATCGATTTGCTCCGTTTCTCGGTTAAAATATTTAGATACAGAACGTCAGAGCAGCTCCAACCTCCTACCCGCATACACTTATCTCGTGTGTGTGCAGAAGGCGGTGAGGAGATCAGTCATACACGCTCTCTGATGAACGGTTCAGCCTCTTAATTCACATCTCCATGACTTCATGATACACACAGTGCATCGCTCATTGTCGTTATCTATGATTACAAGAGACAGATGGTAAAATGTAAGATTTCAAACACTGAACATGTCCATCAGGTCAAAACAGACCTGCAAGCTTGATGATGGAGGTTTGAAAAATTCCCTCATACTTGTACTGGCTTTGGCTCAGCCTCCATTTTGGATCCATACATGTGCGCACACACACACACACACACACTCACACACTCACGCCGGCTCTCTTCAGCCTCTCTAATAAAACGGAGATATTCCAATCGGCCGAGCAGGAGAGGTGAGATTATGAAGTGTGATTTTACTCTGCAGCTGCGGCTCATTTTTCTAACAGCGTGATTAGGTTTGACAGGAGAATATTCAAGGGAAGACACGCTGCCACAGCAAAAACTACATCCATTAATCTCGGGGAGAGAAACTACGAAAGATAGAGAACAAGGGACGGGGAGAGAGACAATGCGCTGGTCAACACACACTGCCAAAACACCCAATGGCAAAATGCACCAGTGGACAAACAAGAGCATGATGCAAAACTGGTGCAAAACTTCTGCAGGACAAATGGTTTTATATTTACTTTAAAATCTGACTATTACACTACATCACTATATGGTGTATATTTTAGAAAGATGCCGTATACATGCAGACCACACTAAGGAGAAATCTTCTTTGCATTTTGCAGTTAATTAAAGAAAGAATTAGGTCCTAGTATTTCATAGAAAGAATAAACAAGCCTCCATCTGCAAGAAATTATATATATTTAAAATATAATCTGATCTAATCAATTGTGATATCTTGCCAGTAACTAAATAAACGAATGAATTACTAAACAGATGAATGCAGGTTTTTTTTTGTTTTGTTTTGTTTTTTCCATGGATATATGTACATGACAAATATTGGAAATATTAGTTTGGAAAATACAATATTCCTCAGGACAGAATTTTTTTTAAATATGTGTGGTGGTCTGAGAAAACCCATCGGAAATTGCTGTGACTGAATTCTAGCAAACAAAAGATGAACAATCAGGTTTAGGCTGAAATTGGCAAAGTTTTTCTGCCAAAAAAAACGGGCTTTGAAAAAATCTTTAAGAAGCCATAACTACGATATTTCACCAAAACAACATGGAAATGTTTTATTTACATTTGAATCTTGCCTAAGCTATCTTCCTGCAAAGATCATGTTGGGTAAGGAGTCAGTTTAACAAACACGGTGGTAACAACTGCCACTCTGCCAAAAGAAGTCTGATTCTGTTTCTGATTCTGTATCCTCACATAGTGAGTCTTGATCAAGTTTGATCAAGTTGATGGATAGCTACTTGCTAGCTACTAAAGAAGTTAACATTAAGATAACAAGTTCAGTTTGTAAACAGACCTTAAAATGCTTTACTTGTGGTAGAACTTTACTTATGGTTGAGATACGTGCGAAAGAATACCTTATTTCAGTTCATTCTGAGGTTTTTTGTTTTAGAACTATACGTAGTGTCAGAAATGTCAGAATTTCAGCATATGAAGGGTTTTCCCAGGCCGCCATACATTCAAGATATAAATTCAACTGGACAGATTCAACTGCTGCAGATCCGGATCCGTCGACGGCAGGTTGTTACGGGAGCCATGGAAACGTCTTGCCATCACCGGGGTAGAGACGTAGGGGATACTGTGTGGGTGCGCAGGAAGAGGATGGCGTCAAAGGTCACGCTGGCAGAGTGCTGCAGGGAGCTTCCGAAAAGGTTATTCTACCTACACATGCGTGAACTAAAGTGAGGAACAGACACAGAGACCAGCTACAAGAATACTGCTCTGTCCCTCACCTCTGCTCTCTCTCACTATCTCCCTCTCCAAAGGACTATTTGAAGATGTTTGTGGTGCCGTCACCTTCAGTCAGAAGAAATGCTGTGTGTCTATCAGCACCGCTCCTTCCTCTACTCTTTCCATCCTCTTTTTTTCGTGTTTTTTTAATGGAGTAAAATTTTTATCTTTTGAACCTCAGGTGCTTTGTGAAAGCTTGCTTCACAAGAAGGGTGGACAGAGGAAAAAGCAACTTCCTATAAATAAATAAATAAATAAATAATCCTACATTTCTGTCACCCCTTGCACATAAGCAATACTGTGAATAGTGGTTTATATAGAAGTTTATATAGAAGTTATAGAAGTTTATATAGAAAGTTACACACACACACACACGCACACACACGCACACATACATCTTGCACTGGGCTCGGTGAGCATCTATTTAGTTAAAAGCACAAAGGAGGCGGCCTGGGCTGTTTTTCAAAAATTGATGATGGCCATGCATAAATTATGCAAAGCTTTGCCCTTGTGCCAAGCAATGCATCAACTGAATAATAATGAGATGGACGAAGAGACGAGAGGAGAGAACGAGAAAGAGGAAAGGAGGCAGAGGAAAGAGGAAAAGAGCACGCATGGGCTTTCTTCACCAAATCTGAAACACAACAACACTGCGGAGATTTTTTCACCTCAGACAGGAGACAGGAACCTGTTCTCAACAACTGTCTCCTTCTTTCTGTCCCTAACTCTTCACAATAGCTTCACTTTAGGTTTTAAATCACTCTCATGCGCTTTCACTAAACAATAAAGCTTGGCTCGGTCTCCCCGCTGTTGCCCTCGTCACGCTTTACCCATGAGTCATCCCTCATTAGCCGCGAGCTGAGTTTAGATCTCTAAATCACCTTAAATCACGTTAAATATCACCTCCGTCTGTTCCTGCTTTAACGCAGAAGGACAGAGTCTCCTCAGAGACGTCAGCTTTCATGTTTAGTATAAACTCTCCTTATCGTTTCTGAGACTTCAGTGGATTTATTTTGAAAGCAGGCTTTTCCAGTGTTTTGACGATGTTTAGGTTATACAATGAGTGGCGCCCACATTTGCATATCATTTGCATACTCCACTGTGATTGGCTCCTTGGTGCAAGTCAAGTGAACACCAAGCTGAGTCTTGGATCTCAAGACACAACATATCAAGTCTGGCCATATTTACAGAATAACAAAAATGTTTTGTCTCTTACAGACCATTTCAACGGCTATTCGTCGGTTTAAGGAAGTGACTTCTTCGTTGCTTGGACGCTTAGCAGTCCAGCACGTTCGAAACAACAGCGGGCGGGAGGCGCTTTATGCACAGTGAGATTAACACGAGATAACGTATTTAATCTTGCTATTAAAAATGTCAACGTTAAAATTAGCTATTAACCAAAATTAACCACGTTGTTCGATGGTTGGATGCTCCCTCAGGCCCGGAGCTAACCTACTTTCTGAAATTAAAGTGTTTAGATCGCAGCAACATGGCTACAAACTTCACCTAACATTTCAAAACGTATAAAATAATGATGTATGTCATATGTTATAATGGCAAACTAGCTGTCTCAACAATACCGCCTTCAAAAAAACAAAGTGTATGTAGTAAAAGATACATTACAGTGAGGGGTAACAGGTTAAACTTTAGGGATTTAAATCATCTCACTGAAGCTGTCTGATGCTAAAATGCCACCTTATATTATGGAGATTATAGAGAAATATCTAAGGCTAAGCCAAAAGTATGAAATGAAAGAAAAAAGCTAATTGTACTTTGTTACCTCCCACCTCAGATGTAGTGAAAGCTGAAGGGTACACAAATCCTGTCATGTTTATGTTTTTTTGTGTATTTGTAAGTATATGTGTTAGTTAGCTGCATGGAACTAATGAGGCCAATGTCAAAGTGATTAGCTGCTGTACCTCAGGTACCTACAGCAACACATTCAAAACACTAGCTTAAATGCCAAAATAAGAGAACAACAACAACAACATCCCAGTGGATTTTAAAGCCTTGGTTAGCTAAGGTTACTCTCAGACTCTGTACTGAATGAATGATTTCTGATGAATAAATTGACCAGATTTCTGAGAGACTAGAAGTTGAATTGAAACTAACGTTACTGTTGAGAAGCTAGAGCAGAACCAACCCTCAAATCGCTCCACAACTTAGCATTCGACCTGCTCCTACACAACAGATTCAGCTTGACGGTTATCTGATGAACTCAAGTATGGTGCGTCTTTAACGAGAGGTGTCTCACGCAACAATTTACAAAACCGAGGACACAAACGCTGAAACAGCAACAAGAAGGAGAACCATTTTCACAGAACCTGGTATTTCTTTAAAAGTGGTGATACTTTAAAGATTCGGTTAAATGACTCATAAAACAACCACAGATACAGACTAATTATGTAGAACTGAGTGCAAAACTTTACACACCCCAGGGTTTCTGAATAAAAAAGGATGTGTCTCATTTTTTTTTTTTAGTCTCAAGCCAGTCTTAGAGAATTATGGGAAATGTCAGAAAAAAATCACTATATATTTATATGTATGTTTGTAGAACAGGGTGCAAAAGTTTTCACACCCCAGGGTTTCTTGATGAAGAATGATGTGCCTCAGGATACTTGATCCAAACTCTTTGAAACTATATTCTATATTTTGGCCTAAAGGTGCACAAATTTTTGCACTCAAATGAATTTGAACACTGAAAATGAACACTGTGTTCTCCGACTCTTCTCACGAATAAATGCAACAACACATTAAAGGCATTAAAATACATTTGCATTAAGTGATGAAAAATGGTGTACCTCCATTTTTCCAATCTCATAAACAAGCCTTAGATGGAGAAAAATCACATAAAACATTATTATCTATGTTTATATGAATGCATGTAGAAATAAGTGCAGAAAGTTGTACCTCAGGAGGCTGTACCTTAGGGTAATTTTTCCAATCTATTTTTTTTGGATTATATTATTTATTTTGGCCTTAAGGTGCGCAAACACCATATGCATTAAAATACATTTACATTACCATGTCTAAAAATATTATTCCTCCTGCTCACCAGTGAGTGGCTTTGTGATTTCAGGAGGCCGAACGCGAAGGTTTTCCTGCTGTCTCTCCCTCGGCCACGGGATGTTGACAGGCTATTAAACTGTCGGAGCGGATGTGTTTCGCCTAACTGTAATTACAGAGGTAGACCGGCAGCAGTAATGCCATTTTATGACTCATATTTATAAACTGTCTGTAACACATTAAACCTTCGCCTTTGTGGACTGAACACAGTGTCGTTAATTTGGTGCTTTTGCTTATACAAGTTTGGGAAGGTGACTGAATGTTTATGAGGGTTTCTGTACTAATGGCGCGCAAATCATAGAACTGGGCATGCTATTTAATAAAAATAAGAAAGAAATTGTTTAGAATACTGTCATTAGTACAGAGTAGAAGTGGGGTTGATTGTATAAATACTGCTTATGGGTGTACTCAATCAATTTTATATAATCAAAGAGACATTTAAAAAAAAAACAGTCTAAAGCGAGCTCAGGCTTTAGACTGACATGTCAGAACATCAATAAGACTTGAGGCTTATTTGTTAAAATTACCTAATGTACAGTACTCGTGACTACGCCAACAATTAAGCTCTTGGCCCACAGTATAGTTTCAAATCTTTCCCTTTCCCTGTCTGCCAAATACACATCACCTGACCACGCATAGCTCACTTCATTTGCCATGCAAATCTAATCTCCTTATTAGTCAGTGCACTCTGGCTGGTGGGTTAAACCAAACACACTGATCTCATCCTTAACTCACGGACTCGAGCGTCTGCGTGTGACCGGGTTTTGTGCACGTGGGCGATTTGCAGACCATGAAACAGAGTCGAGGGAGCGAGAGCGAAACACAGAAGCATATATCTGTGTCTGTAATCTGGCCTCAGGTAAAGGCGGGGTCGTTCCGGTGACTTGATCCGTGTTTAAAACATGTAAGCTAATTGAGCTGAAACGAATCCTTATCACCATGGCAACACCACAGAGACCTGCAAGAGGTGTTCCAAGCGTTGTTGTTAAGCACGCTTGTCCATTTTGTATATATGTATGCATGTGTTTGTGTGTGTGTGTTTGTGTTTTAAATAGTCACAGAAGCAGGGGAGGTTTGGGACAAGGACAGATTTAATGATAATTGACACCTGTCACAAACACACGCACACACAGTAAATCAAAAGACTTGAAGACAGCAGGTGTGTGTGTGTGTGTGTGTGTGGCATGCTCGATGCTTGGCGGGGTCCCTGGTGTAGGCAGATGGCGAAACTCAATTAGACCTTCTCAATCCCTCATGCTTCCAGCTCACACAGAAAGAGGAAGAAAAAAAAGCTAGAAAATGAATGAGAAGAACCTCTCTGTTCATCTCTTACACATTAAACCCCTCCCTCTCCATCTCTCTTTCCCTCCCTGCCGCCCTCCTTCCCGCTCTCCCTCGCTCTCTGACAGGTGTAAATGGGATTATTTTAAGGTGTACGTTACACTGCACACAAGTGCAAGATATCTGGCTCTTATAGGAGATTGTTGACATTAATTAACCATTAAAAACTAATTACAGCCTCAATGTGGCTCCCGCTCTCTCTCTCCCTCTCCCCCTCTCTCTCCCTCTCTCCATCCTTTCTACGCATCCTCCCTCTAATCTTTCCACTTTCTTTGTCCAGTCATTTATTCTCATGTCTCTGCTGCTCTCTTTTATCCCTGCTTTTGAACTTCAATACAACTTAACCAGTTGGGTTCAACATTAATTACATATTGAGATCATTTCATAGCTACATGTACCTACAGGCTCAGAATATGTTAAGCTTTTATGAATTATAATAGCTGACTCTGCAAGCAACGACGATATCCGTTTCACCTGAAGTGATCAAAGCTCAGTGTCACAACCAGATGGCAGGATTTTTTTTTTTCTGGCATGGTTTAACTCAGAGCTGAAGTCACAGTTTAAACTGGTATCTCTATCACTGGGCGTTCCTCTTCCTGCCCACAACAAAGGAACAAACCTGATCCCAGTTTCTCACATTCACACAGCGTGGAAACTGATCCAATGTGTCCACGACAGGTGCACTATCACCTAAATAGGATTAATACTAAATGCTCAGTGACAAACGTAAGGATCACCTAGTGCAGGGGTCATCAACGGGAGGCCAGAAAAATATTTCCGTGGACTGACTTTGAGAAAATCCTGTAGCAGAGCAGACTGAGCAGATTGTACGTCCGTAGATCAGCGACCACCGTTTTCTAAACAGGAACCATCATGGCTTATGTAGCAGATCCTCTCTTGTGGCCGATCAAATGCATTTATGTAAATTATTTAGCTGAAGGTAGCACATCAGCCCAAAGACTAGCTACAGTGCTAGAGACATTAGCTCAGAAAGGAGAGAGTTTTTTCATTTTTATTTTCCCTCTAAAGTCGTGATAGATGAAATGACAACATCATGTGTGTGTGAGTCCTCTTTATGGATGTGAACAATATTACTATCAGATATCAGTTGTGAACTCTTACAATATTACTATTAGATATTTTTTACATTGATTACATGGTCATATTATCTAACATATCTGTACATTCATATAAAGAACCTGTAGTTATTTTCCTTTTTTATGCCTACTGTCTAGAGTTTACATAGAATGGTACAAAAAAACAACAACAACAACAACAACAACAACAAATCATCCAGTAAGTGGCAGTTCTCCAGGCAGTAACACTGAGTTGATAAGACAGATCAGAAGAGAATGATAAGACTGCCTCGAGGTGATAGGAAGGCTATGGTAAATCAAATAATCACTCTTTACATCTGCGGTGAGCAGAAAAGCATCTCAGGACACACAATGTATAAAAACCTGAAGCAACAGAACTACAACAGCAGAAGACCTCATCGGGGTCCACTCCTGTCAGCAGGAATCTGAGGCTATAGAGGGTACAGGCTCAACGAAATTGTACAGTTGAAGAGTCGTACAGGTGTACAAGTTGTTGGTGAATGTATATATTACACCTCTCTTTCAATAGAGGCATGAAATTGTATGTTGAATTTATATTAGCCAGTAGTGTTGCACATGTCAATTTTGTCTAGTAACACTGGTTGCTTAGCAACTGTTGCTATGCTGCATCTGTTACATATGCTTTCACGTGAAGGCACACGATAAACACTGGTCATATTTGTGCCTAAGTGTAACTTTGGTCGTCCTCTCTATACACTCGTCTTTGCTATGACCTACATTGTAGTTAAGACCACCTTAGTGACAACCATGACAACCACCTTAGTGAGTTCCCCAAAAAGACCTGCGTGTGGTTCAGTGGCTAATAAGCACCCTGTGAGTTATTAAGGAAGGAATAAGAAATAAGGAATAAAAAAAACACATTGTGACTGTGATCCTTGCAAAATATTAAATCAAACTGATGAGGATGTGAAGTGTCAGGATGTAGCACAGATATTAAGCGAAAAAAAATATCTACTCAGAAATCAGGCTCACACACTGAGAGGTTAAAGGCCTCACTGAATAACAAGGAAATGTGTTGGAAATGCTTTTTTTGTGTCTTGTTCGAAATGGGTTAAGGATGCCATTTTCCCAATCCACTCTTCTGTTTTTGAAGCAAGGCCAATATTACAGTTCTGAATATCCTCAAAGTATCCGGAGTCACTGAAATACAGCCAGTTTTTTTTAATATATATATATGCTGATTGGTTGTGCTACAATATTTTTCGGTGAAATTCAGCCAGTTGATGACCCCTGCTTTAAAAGCTTCTGCAAATTCACATGTCTAATCTTTGTCTTGCCAGTTAATATCAGCAACGCCTCTATCGGCTGCTGTATCCATGGCTCTTTTTTCTTTTCCCATTTCTCAATCTTTGAAAAATATTTTAAGGCCAATTCAATTACAGTGCCTTACAGTGCCTACTTATTTTTGTTATATAATGAAGTATTTGGGGCATTAAATTATTTTATCTTTAGTCACAAAAAATGCTTTCAGAATCCAACCCATAGTCTTTTTAATATTATCTACCTTGAGTTGGAATAATTGCTCTCTCTCTCTCTCTGTGTGTGCGTGTGTGTGGTTATGGTAATCGCCCACTAGCTCTGTACAGCTGAAGAATATTATGTCCTGCTCAAACCAGTGGCCGTAAGGTCCCATTAATGCCAGGTCACAGTTCAGACCCAGTACAGCCAACGTTGGCTTCCTCTCTCATAATGAGGAACACACTCGCAAAGCGAAAGAAAGAGCACATACCAACTGCAAAACTACAATGCCTGTAAACACACGAGAGCACCCACACAGACTGCACTCCTGAACCAGAAGGGTGAAGGGTCACATCCTCTCTACTTTATTTCACAATTTATAAACGGCTCTTAATCTCCCCCAGCTAACACACGGTCCTAACACATCACAGTCCTGCAACACGCCTCATCATAAGCAGTAACACAGGAAGCTTTCACTTCAGGGCAAAGGCCTTGATCGTTATTGTACAGTAGCTTTACTCTTCAAGGTTATATACAGAAGCACACCCACACACTCGATAGCACTAATCTAACAAGTGAACCACTTCGGCCTCTGTTGTGTTTTTGAGTTTTACAACCCAGCTGTGAATGACTGATTTGGATGATGTGTGTGTGTGTGTGTGTGTGTGGGTGGGTGTGTGTGCACGCGGCGAGCCTCTGCGTTCCAGGCGTTAGGGATTAGACCTACTTTGTTGACACGCCTCATGCACACAAAAGCGCATTGGTGACTGCATGTCTGTGTTCACAGAAGAGAGACATGGAAGCTTAGCTATTGCAACACTCCACACACAGTCACACACACACCTGTGGTCTTAAACATACACACGTGTACATAAACACACCTGTAGCCTCACAAACTAATGCAAACACAGCTGAAAGTGGGGCTGTCAGAACAGGATTAAGAAATGGATATACCTAACTCGAGGCATTTTGCTGACTAGCAGAGATGGAAAAGCTGTGTACAGGCGCAAGGCTGTATCAGTTTAATGTTAGCGTAACATCTTAACAAATGTTAGCATGGTGGAAAACTTGGTTCCTAGAATGTTCGGTTTGTTCTGAGAAGGCTTGATGTCATTTTAATAAGTTAATATGATAACTTAGTGATAATGCTGGGATACATAGACAACAAGCATAAGCTAGCTAATGACTAAAGCTAAAATCCTTTATACGGGTAGTGTAAAGGTCTAGTGACAGTAAAAACGAAACAGAACTATTGGGAATATCAACATTTACCTCAGATGTGTGGAAACAATTACTGAGAAAATACTCTGTACAGCTAAAATTGCACTATTATTACATTTAGCATAGACTGCTAACTGAATTTTTATGAGTTTTGTCATACTGTTAAACATCAAGACTGCATCACAACTCAGATTTAGCAAAAAAATAAATAAAAAATTCTTGTGAATACCACAAAAGTGGGAGACTGTAGTAACATGATAACACAATTTAGAGCCATTTAGTCATTTCCAGAACCATTATGGCTCTGGAGTTATTCCTTATCTGTGTTTTGGCACAATTCTTGATTATTTTAGCACTAAGTGTTCCTATAAAGTTACTAAAACTTTCCACTTTTGTGGTATTCACATTTCCAAAGGCATTTCTGGTTGTAATAATAAATTATGACAAAAACATGGAAATTCAGTTAGCAATGGATGCTAAGTGTAATTACAGTGTATTTTCAGTTGTACAGAGATGTTTCTGAGGAATTGTTTTCACACATCTGAGGTAAATGTTTGTATTTACAGTAGTTCCATGTTGTTTTCACTGTCATCAGACTTTCACACCACCTGTATAAGGAATTTTATCTTAAGTCATTAACTAGCTTATGTATTAACTTATGCTCACTAATACTTTTTATGCTTTTTTTTTTTATTACAACCTAGAACCTGTCGAATACTGAAATACTTAAAGGTCTGATAGGACTTTCTATTAGCTGGAGTTCCTTCATGCTATTTCTGCTTTATAAACCTGTGTAAACCTAAAGAGAGCTGAGCTCAGTCCAGGAGTAAAGGAAAAACTTTTATCAGCACACTGCAGTGTTCTCTAAGAGCCAGACGTACCTGAAAAAGGCAAAGAAAGCAGGGTAAGGGCTCATTACTCCTCAAAAGGCGTGCCGTCTAAAAACAGACTCTATCCTATCTATTTCAGCATGACCTATCCGCATGACATAGATGAAAGAGTGCAGCGTGTGGTCCAGATGCTGCACCTTCGAATGAAAAATTCAAATTCTTTGCTAACGGACTACTGCGACCAAACTTATGGTGCAGGTGTTGGAGCGAAGTCACTCTGTTTTCTTTTCAAACATGGAGGTAAACTGGTGTGCAGTAACCATGTTATACAAGCATGACTCTGTTAGTCATAAAGCCACGACAAACGAAGTCTAATGGCTTAAATGATGATCATGATAATTTTTCTCACTGAACAAATCACAAATTCATTAGCTAGTGGAAGCTCCAATGTTTAGCCAATTTAATTAGGCTAAATAGTGACAACTAACGTAGCTGAATTCTAATTTTGACAAGCATTGTTTCAGACTTCAGAAAACCAATAAGAACTTGAATCCCCAGAAGCATACTACTTGGTGGAGCCATTGTATACGAAAGACACAAAAAGTTAATCAGGTGTACGATTTTTTTTCTCTAGCTGTTGGATGAGTAAGGAAAAAAAAATGAGCAGCTACATCTATAGCTAAACATTTGAAACGATCGCATTTGAACATTTGAACGATTAATTTAATGGATCATTTAAATGCTAAATATAATCTGATCTAGACATAAATTTAATAAATGAATACGCTGCCACAAAATGCAACCAAAACACATGAACAGGCAGGTTATGAGGTTATGATAATGCCCCTGAGTAAATAAAGACCAATATCTATCATTAGATATCTATATATCTATCATATATCTATCATTAGTAACTTGAGCAAAGCTTAAGTATGATTGCAGTTATTTTTAATCAACTGAGGAAAACAAAATTGGTCAAGATTAAAATATGGTTAATTGTGTAGCTTTAACAGACATGTTGCAAATAATACCACTATTAAGAAAAAAACGGTTTACCTGTTTGGTGACAAAGGCAGTTTTTGTCGAATGAACTTATGTACGTTTGCCACGGTCTCTCGCGTTAGCTAACAGTTAATACGCAACTAAGACCTAAAGACTCAGGACAGAATTGCCCAAGGCTTTTGTATCAGATGTTTACAGGGTCTTGAATGTTTCAGAAGTTTTGACCTGCTGTAGAGGGCAGTTAACCATTCACCTTGTAGTGCATTCCCAGACACTTCACTCATCAGCATTGGGCATGTACCAGTTACTCAAGCACTCGTTCTTTGAAATAACTTGGATCATGTATAGAAGATTGCTTTTTATATATGTTTTTGGGGACCTGCATACTGGTATAAAAAACAGAGGGCCTCCTAGCTATATATATTAGTTACCTAACTGCTCCATCAATGTTATTCGGGATATGATTACGTTAACTACACTACTCTGATTTCCTATCCGCAACCTAATACCACTGTTTCGACAGTATGCGATGTAGTTAATGTGATCGTCAGTCATCACCTATGTGTAGTGGATTTATCTGAAGGACCCAAAGCGATATCAGCTTACCTGTTTCCACTAATGTCTAATGGGGACCAACCACTTAAGAGCTCTCTATGCTCTCGTCGGCTCACGGGTAGAAAGAGAGGCCACACAGGGCTGGATATCGACACTGTAAGGTACTGTGAGCTGACTATCTATATAACCTACGTGTGCCATCTTTTTAGTCACATCTACGTGATGTCATTCAGGCAGTAAAAGGAAATCAAAGGCTATTAACCTTCAACTCAGTAATAAAAATAATTCAATTTCAATTAAAGAAAAACACATTTCTATGTCAATATTTTTGCTTTTGTGTCTCCAAGGGACATACACACACACACACACACACACACACACGTTTGTTTTATTATCCTTGTGAGGACCTTCCATTGACATAATTATTAATGGTGTTAATAAATGCTATGCCTACACCTAAATTTCACCCTGAGCTTTAACTCGGTAGCCAAATGGAAACATTTTGGCCCTTTCAGTTGTTTTTTTTTTTTAAACAAAACAAAAAAGTGCGGACTTTGGCTGGTCCCGACTAGAAAAAAACAGGGCTGCTGTCAGTTATTAGAATAAATATATTTATTATATTAATAAATATAATAAATAAATAATATACGAATAAATAAATTTATACGAATAAATTTATTCATATCCTTGTTTCATTTGGTCCCCATTAAGATATAAATACATGCCCTCACACCACACACACACACACACACACACACACTCTAACATGCTATGCGGGCTGTTAGAACAATCAATACTCAAGGCTTAGTAATTGAAGATTACAGTGCAGGGTCTGGGAGTATTTTTCAATCACATATGACTCCATGTGTGTGTGTGTGCGTGATGGTGATCAGTAAAGTTATTATAAGCAGGCACCTCGTGGCCGTTACTGTATAATGGCTAATCTATTTTCTGCATTCTGCCTATCTCATTCCCACATTAAATCAACAGCTCAGTGTGTAAGGAGGGGAATTCACACAACAATGGTCTCTCTCCTCCTCGCTCAGTAAGCATGTGTGTGTAAGCGTGTGTGTATGTGTGCTCTCAGTGCATAGGCATCCAACCCACCCCACTCCTGTTTTCTGACTCACTAGCACTGTGAATTATTTTTCAGTCCTCCCTTTGTATTCCATAAGCACAAATGTCTCCCTTGCCATAAAATGTTGTGTCTACAGGAAGGCGTTAAGCCCACACGTGAATCCTCTGCATGACGAATCAGCCCGGGCTGGCACCGCTTTCAGATTACTGGGTTGAAACTACACTGAACGTTCATGTACACAAAACATGGCGTTGAAAAAAGTGGACTTGTTCTATAATTGGATTAAACCACCTAGCAACAGTCATTACTTTCTTCAAACCTAAGACGCTGTTACATCATAAACTCTGTATCATTTCTGTTGTATAGTCATACTAGTATTTCTGACTGTAGAATTAGCCATTGTAAGAAAAAAGTACCCCGTGAACATAAAAACAGGGTTTTTTTTATATGCTTCTGATTCTGTTTATATACTGTAGATTTGTGTATCATAGCAACAAAACACAAAAATCCTTTTGTTCAATTAAAAAACCACTTCCGTGGTGTTATATATGAGACTAATGTGTCACTAAATAGGCTCGATGACATCCCCAAAAGATTTTCACCTAGCTAGCTGTACAATAAGTTTCTTAACCACTTAGTTAGCTAACTAACATAGTAGTTAATGCTAGTAAGAACCATAGTATGTTATTGTATTATTTTGACAAATTTGGCAGCTATCAAATAAATGTTTGGGAATATTACGAGGTAAAACGAGACTTAGATACTAAGAGCCCGCTCGTATCTTCCTCTGAGAGAAAGATGCTAGTCGATTAGCAGTGAGAACTATCGAACTAGCTCTATGTGATGGCAGGAGAACATGGAGCCATTTCAGGGGAAAATAACGAAGTTCAATATTTTATACCGAAATGCTGCTGAAAGCTTGATTCTGATTGGTCAGAAGCTGTTGGTTAATTTTCTATAATAGCAGCTCTGACAGTAGTTAAAGCTGCAGCGTTTATATCTATGCACCCAATCTAATATGTTATTGTTTCTATAGTAATAACTCACACATGGGATTGAAATAGATTTTAAAAACATGTATAATCATTGACATGGTTAAGTCTTCTCTGTGGAGAGGTCAAACAGTAACTTGAAGATTTCAGACACGGCAAAGTGTTCAGGACGGGCTTTTCCGATTTCTCAGTAACGTAACAAGCTGTATATATTTTTTTCATTCAAGAGGGAGACAACAGAGGCTGGTGAGGGAAGAACAACTGTTTATAGCTATTACAAGTGATAAGTAACTTGTTTCTAGGATCTTCTAACAACATTAAATGTAACTAGATAAAAAGTTGTCATGTCATTCTTTAATTAATAAAAAAAAAATTAACCGCTGGCAAAATGCTGGACTACCTTTACTGGAAAATGAATTAATATTTACGACATTTTTGATTCCTTATATATAGAGCAGTTCACAACAAGGGAACGTCAGGAAGAAAGTGAAACAATGTTAGGAAGAAGTAAATCAACTGAACTTTTATAAATGGAGTAGAAATGTCTAAAATCTGTCCTCTTGCTGTTAGTGACTGAGTTATAATGTATCTTGGCATGTGTGTGAGTAAGCTTAAGCCATTGATTGGACCTGGATGCATGTTATCAGTAGCAGGTCTGACTGAGGTCATCCACAAAGCCCTATCAGCCGCCAATTATTACCCTTCACTCTTATCACGACTGCACAGCCTGTTCCGCTTCCACTCCCTCATAGCGGGCTGCATGTCCCATAATTCATCAGTCAGGGCCCCTCTGTCCTGACACGTGTACAGATTAATGCTAATTACAGGTACGTAGCATATCGTCTCTTTTAATGAAGAGCCACTGAGGTAATCTTACATCATGATTGATTAAGAAAAAAATGATTGGAGAAATCCATCTCAACTATATATCTGTATCAGAGGTAAGGGATCTGAACATGACCCGTTTGGATTTTTGTAGCACGCACACACACACACACACACACACACACACACACTATGAGCCCTGAATTTTTACCTGCAACATTTCAATCAAATAATGGATCAGCAAAAAAGAGCAAAACAGCATCCGAGTGATCTTTAAGACAGATGATATAGTAGCGAGTCCGTCCCCCGGCTGAAACAAACCTTCCCGATTGCTCACAGAGACTGAGTGTGTTAAGTTAGGCTACCTGCTGCGTGTCAATACTCCGTCCGTCATGCCTTCACTGCGCTCTATATATTGATTAAGCCATAGATCACCGAGGACCTACAAGACATTATTTCTAATTAAAAAGTAAGCTATAAATTGTGTGTTTTATTGCGCCTGGCCACTAAATAACCGGAGGGAGAAGAGAGAGAGGGAGTAGCCATGGAGGGTTTAAAAGAGCAATAAAGAACGAGACCGAGACACTGAAGCATCCAGTGGACACACACATACACACTCACACATACACACATACAGAGACACACTTAATGAGAGCTTCCTCATCATTTCAGTGAGTGAATTGAAGATGGTGCACTCGCTGAATAAATCTACTGTTTCACACAAAACATGAGATCTCCTGCCGTTTTCACACCAGAGGCTGTGTGAATATAGTAACATCAAATCTTTTTTTATATCTCACGAATCAGCACAGCAACTCACAAAAAAAAAAACTGTTTGTGACTGTCGGAAGTTTCTAGAAAGTTCCTTTCCCCTTCAGACTCGTTCATTTAGCTTACCGAATCTTGTTCTGGGAATTTTACAAAGCAAGCTGTCAATCATTTGCCAGTAAAATGTTAATCTTCACTGTACATTGTTGTGTGTGTACATGTGTGTGTGTGTGTGTGTGTGCACTAAGGGCTCTACATACTCTAGGCTTGTGCGCTATAACAATTTAATAATCTCAACACCATTTTACACTACCGTGACATTTACTCTGATTATATTATATTACCAGACCTGCTTACCTTTACACATTTTGCGTAGGAACTCTGCAATTTAACATCGGAGTATGCTACTAAAATTTATCACTCAAAAGTACACCAAAAGAGCAGCCTCTTTGTTCTCAATAAAATGAGACATGAGCCAATCAACATATGAATCTGGAACGATTTGCGTAGGTGTTTCGAACCGATATTAACCGACACCGCCTGGAAGCCCCGCCCCCTTCCCCCAATCTCCCTCGCTTCCTGTCATGGTAAACCGAGAAAGTTTCGAGTTCATTAATGTGAAATAAAATCTATCAATATTCTATATGTTTGACACATTTATAGTTAACATCAGATGCCACTGAAGATTTTTTTTGGAAAGTATTTGGAATCCGTGCCAAAAAAAAAGGCCCAAATGCAAAAACCATACTCGTTCTAACACCCAAAGGTGTTTTTTTTTTTTTTTGCTTGCTTTTGGTTCCTCTCACTAAGGAAGCTCTTCAGTGTTCTATGTAAAACCCTACAACAGAGTAGCTGCTAAGAAGATGCTAGAACAGTTATCCTTCCAAAGCACCCTTGAAAATACTGTTGCAGCAATTTCAATTTTGGCCCAGAAGTAGACTGACCGAATTTCTGCTCTGTATGAAGCCTGATATACAGTACCTGCTGTGTCCAAAACAGAAAGCAGCTGCCTTCATGCCTTGATATCGACACTTCCTCACTTGTCAGCAGCCATATCAGATGTACAGACAGTTCACTTATTGGAATATGAATGATGCTTAACATGAGAGCTATATTACAGGAAATGTTGCCTTTTAATAAAAAAGAGCCTTGTTAATAAAGGTGTGTGTGGAAAAAGGCCAGGCCTTGCAGAGTCTGGCTCAGTTTTTGCTACAGTCCTGTGGGTTTCCTCTCCATGCCAAAAGCAGCAGCCAAACACCATCACTCTTAACCTCTCAAGATATATTATGAAGATAACACATAGGATTGGCGAAATTTTGTCTAGTCTATTTAAAGGCACTGACTAGTGCATCATCTAATGGATTTTAAGCTTCACCGTGACCTGATCTGATCTACTCATGAACTAGGGTGGTAGTAAAGCAAGAAGGAACTAGCCATCACTATATCTAGCAAATCCTAAATGGCTTCCTATGGGCAATAAATTGCACTATATAGGGTGCGGAAGCCATTTTACCCTATGGAAGGTGAATGCCACAAATTCCTCTTCTCAGCAGGTCGTGGTTCCCAGCTTACGTGTCATGTTTTGCTCCTAGTTCACCTTTTGTTATTGTTCTGGTTTCATTTTCTCCTCCCATCCTAGTTCATTGGCTTTTGTATGCTTAGTCAATTATCTGTGTCAGCTGTGTCTTGTTTCTGGTTTGTGTTTATTGCGTCTTCAAATGTTCTTGTTTCTTGCCATCTGGCTTCGTAGGTTTTCCCCTTATTCTGTTTCTTTGCTAAAATTACATTTATTATTAAAGCCTTTGTGCATTGGCGTCCTGGTTTCTCATACATCCTTGTTTTGTTATCATGTAGGTCACCATTTGCGATATGCACTACACTCTGGTTTGATGATCACCATTACCGTCGTCAAGCCTTTGCCTACCTTGTCATGAAGAAACTTGCACGCATACCAACTATGAGTTATCTGATCCAATGACTACAACTTATTTAGGCTAATTTTTGAACTGTAAGAATGATCATCAGTCTGAATATTATGAGCTACAAAGACAAAATATTGGTCTTGTGTGTCATATTTTTCCCCCTACTACTTGGTTACGCTTCCGCTCACCTTAATAACACTGCCAATCCTGTCAGGTAAGGATGCCACCAGTGTTTTTGAGAGAGTTTCTGCAAATTTTATCCACTCTACAACTGACTATTTCAGTGTTTCGCCTGCTGTTCCAAATAATCCCACAAGTCCAGTGATTTTTACAGACCTCTCAGTGTGTCCCGGTGTCCCATCATGCTCATCGAAGTCGAGTCACACAAAGATTTGTTGATTTTAGAGTAGTTATCCTGTAGTGTGTTGTGTTCTGCATGGATGTGAAGCACAAAAGTAACCTCAATTCACTTGAATTTAATTTTATTTCTATAGCTCTTTTAACAATAGACATTACAGAAATCATTATAGATATTGATTTAGGTACCTAATGAGCAACTATGAGGTAACAGTGGCAAGGAAATACTCTGAGGAAGAAATCCTGAGAGGAAACAGACTCAAAAGGGAACCTATCCTCAACATCTGACACCAGATAGTGGGATTATAAATCATTACCCTTCCACTGTTGAATACTCTAAAGTTACTAAGCGTGCTGAATAAGAGTCCTAGGATGAGCATGGTACAGCATGGGACACAGGGTAGTCTGGCAATCCATTTTTATGCTTATAAGTTATATTGATATTGTATACTCTATGGCCAAAAGTTTGCACACACTGATACATGCTTGTTGAAAATCCCATTCCAGATTTAGTCCCCCTTTGCTGTTATAAAGGTTGTGAGGATTTGTGTTCATTCAGCCACCGGAGCATTAGTGAGGTCAGGCACTGATGTCAGGCGAGAAGGCCTGGGGCACATCGGCGTTCCAGTTCACCCCAAAGGTGTTCAGTGGGGTTGAGGTCAGGGCTCTGTGCAGGAGAGTTCTTCTACTCCAACTTTGGCAAACCATGTCTTCGTGGACCTCACTTTGTGCACTGTGGCAATGTCATGCTAGAATAGGTTTGGGCCCCTTAGCTCCAGTGAAGAGAAATTGCAATGCTACAGCACACAAAGACATTCTGTACAATTCCAACATTGTGGCAACAGTTTGGGGAAGAACCACATATAGATGTGATCTTCAGGTGTCCACAAATACTTGGCCATGTAGTGTAGATTAAGGCACTACCGTTGGTGGATGTGATTACTTGTTTGCTCTGGGAAGCTTAGGTCTTTGCCTATGGAATAAATAGCACGTTTTTGTTACTGTAAATAACTTCTCATGTGCACTGCCAATACGACTGTCTCCCAGTACTTCTTCGAAGTGTTGCAATGTTTGCGCATCCATGGTAGTTAATACCTTCAGATTTGATAGTAAGCACGTCTGTGAGATTAATCCAACGCAAGCACGGAACCCACGTTTCAGCTGAACTGCTCCGTGTAGAGAAAAACAGCCCAAACAAGACAGTACTTGAGGAGTCCACCTGAGAAATGTGTATGTGTGAGCTTCATGTTGCTGCTAGAGAAGGAGTGCTTGATGAATGGCATTTCTTCTAAACACCAGCAGTAAACACAAGCAATGGAGGTGAGCTGATGGATTTCCGTGTGTCAAATCTCAACAAATACACAAAAGGCGCACAAGAAAACACACATGCACACACCCAAAGAATCCGCTGTCAAACTATTCCCAGGCTGCCTCGGGCTTCTGACATGATTTGATTGGCCACAGGCCACAGCCGTCAGTCACTGTCAGGCGTTCTCCAGATGTCTCACGCATGCATGAGGTAAGTTTCACAGATTCAGATACAAGCGCATAATAGAGGGAGGGTGTGTCCTGCGAAAGAGAGAGGCAGAAACAAAAGAACAGGACAGGGAAAATGAGAAAACAAGTGAGAAAACAAAGATGACAAAACAAGACGGAATGGTGTGTATGAGAGTGTGCTGGGCTTTAGGCTGGCAGAAGGGTACTTAAAAGCCAGGATTTGCCTAACTGACAGGTTGTGGCCAACCAGATGATGAGGTCAGTGGCCTGAGGGAGAGGAAATTGTGTGCATAATGAAGTGTGTGTGTGAGTGTGTGTGTGTGTGTTCGGATTTAAAAACACCAGGAAGCAAACACACTTATAATCGCCCCTGATAAACAATACAAATCTATGACAGCATTTGGATTATCATAAATAAATAAAGAAAGTAAGACAGACTTTAGACATCTATCTATCTTCCTATTTATTTATTTAAATATTTGTGTAAAATTCATTACAATGCAGTGACAGTTTGAAACGCCCACCTACTTTAGCATTATTAAATTCACTCCCCTGTGTGTGTGTGTGTGTGTGTGTGTGTCTGTCTGTCTGCCTGTCTGTCCGCATTTGTCCTGACACTGACTTACGCACATAAGAATAGTGTGTATAATGCACAGTAAGTACTGAATAAGGCTTCATTAGCATGCCCGGTTGTGATGGGCACACACTTGCTTAAGGGTGTGTGTGTGTGTGTGTGTGCATGTGTGTGTGTGCGCACATGACTTTCAGCATGTCATTGTCATTATTCCCTTAACAGCAGACAGGAGAACAGCAGGAAACACACACACACACACACACACACACACATGCTCCTGTAGAGAGAAACAACACATGATGCACACACAAACAGACGCTGCCTTGAAAATTTGAAAACCTACTAAGAGGAGCACACACAAACGCATGCCTCTTCTCTTGATTGCTTTACACATATCAATACACACACACACACACACACAAACAAACACACAGACACTTTACTAATCTGCAGCAGTTACACCAGTTGAGCTCAAGTCACTCTATAAAGAGGATCCTTTAGTTTAAAAATAGGGCTGTCTATAATTTCAGCTCCATTCACACCACAGCCATTAAGGTGCATCTTAACTAGCAGTATGTAAAATGATCAGAGATCTAAACAGCCGCACTGTGTGATGTTTCTTACCATCTGCTGCCGATCAGTAACATGAACCACCATCAGTAGAAATCCTACATTCACGCTCTTTACACACAGTACGCTAGCACTGTTCCTCTGGTTCAGTGTGACACATTTACAAGCATTGTGCTTTCTTATAAGGTATGGACTCAAATTAGCCATATTGTGCATTTCGAATACTATTTCTCATTCTGTTCTGTTGATTGTTACTTATACCACAGCACCATCGAATTCTCCATGCAGATTGGTCAGGTCTGAATTTCCCAAAAGCATCGTAGCATTGTAGAGTTCTGTTAAATGATAGAGAGAGCATCACATCAAACCCTCACTACCTTTTAACTTTACGATGCTTTTAGCAAACAAGGCCCAGAAATTGTTAATATTCTAGTACAGCAGCTCGGACAGTAGTGTCAGTGGTAATTTAAATCACACACTGCAGAAAATATTATCTTACCAAGTGTAAATATCTTGAATAGAGTCAAAAAGTATCTACAGGGTGCCCCAAAAGTCTCCATACATAGAGGACTGTGTCGGTTGGTCTGCACACTTCCAGTCTTCTTGAATTTGTTAATAAGTTTGGCGACAGTGTGGTGTGTGATGTGCTTGCCATGTTTCTTTTTAAAGTCCATCACAACCTTGCGACAGCTTCCCGAGCCATCCATGAGAATGATTTCAATACGTTTGTCAGAGGCATGCTATATATAATAACAGGCATATATGTATATATATATATATATATATATATATATATAAAATATAAACTAAGTATGAAAAATTTTGGAAGACATTTTGCTAAAAAGTGTATGGAGACCCTCGGGACATTGTGTAGTATTACCTATTATAAGATTGCAATTAACCAAATAAGATTACTAAAGCTATTTCTAGAAAAGTAAATTCTCTTAATCTATTGGCAGTTAATTTTGCTTCTTTTTTAATGTTTTAATGTAAAGAAATTAATGTTAAAAGTTTGCAAAATGATCTGCCAACAGAACAAGACTATTTCAATCTTGAAATTGGTAAAGAAAAAAAAGGCTAGAAATGGGTTGAATAATCTATAATACTAGACAAATCTGACTATAAGGTATTATATACCTTATATACCTTGTATCTTATATACTATAAGATAGAATTGTTTTGCAGTGCAGGTTTATATTAATGTGCTTGTTTCTATAGTAATAGCTAATTCACAGGGACTTGTACGGCGGACGCTCCACATAATCTAAGACTAATAATAAATGGATGTTTATTTAACACTTTTGGAAGGAGTCTCCAGTATAAAAGTCAAAGGTAAAGCTATATTTACATTTTCCGACACAGGAAAGTCTTAAGGATGGAGATATTTGCTATTTCTCAGTAACACGCTGCATTTTTGTTTCTTCAAAAGATCCTGATTTTAAGAGAAACCGAGGGAATGGCTTTCAGTTATAATGTGATACAAGTGATACAAGTGACTAACTTACTTCATGGATGTTCCGCAACATAAATGGAAAAAATTCAGATGTGTCGTAAACATTGGCAAACTGCTGCGGTATATAATAGGAATAAAATACTTCAGGGCATGCTGTTATAGGAAAATAATCAACTTTAGGTGACAGGGACTCTCGCTGGGATCATCCTTACCTGACAAGATTGGTGCTGTTATTAAGACATCACCATTCATCCATCCAGCCATTTTCTGTACTGCTTATCCTACACAGGGTCATGGGGGAGCCTGGAGCCTGTCCCAGGGGACTTGGGTCACAAGACAGGGGAGCCAATCCATCACACACACAGTCACACACTAGGGACAATTTGGAAATGCCAATCAGCCTACAGCGCATGTCTTTGGACTGGGGAGGAAAGCCCCGAAGCACGGGGAGAACATGCAAACTTCACGCACACAGAGCGGAGGTGGGATTCAAACCCCCAACCCCGGAGGTGCGAGGCAAACATGCTAATCACTAAGCCACCATGCCCCCCAAGCATTACCAAGTATTAGGAAATAAATAACGACAATTTCTTTGTGTCTCGGGAGCTTATTAAGGCTTTTAAGTTGTAAAGTGCAACTTGAGGCCAATTAAGATGCACAGGTTAGAATTAAAAGCTGGCTGATGGCACTAAAGTCAAAGCTCATCATTGCGAGATATAGTTAGAAGAAAACAAAGAAATGAAAGAGAAACCTTTTCTAGTATTACTTCAGAGACACAGATAAGCCTGTCTGGACCTGTGTGTGTGTGTGTGTGTGTGTGTGTGTGTGTGTGTGTCCTCTCTGCTGAGCTGTATGATGCTGTCAGTTCCGTCAGTTTCTCCTTCAGTCTCTCGGAGTCTCAGGCAGTGCTAGTCGGCTGTCTGAGTCCTCCTCACACACACAAACTCACACACACACACACACACACACGCCTGTGCGCACTGCAGGAGGAAGCTGAGTGTGCACGAGGTGCAGAGGACCTAATGCTGCACATTTTCACACACCTTCAGAAATACAAACAAATACGCTCTATAGATCAGAGTGATAGAAATATGCAAATGAGTATGCAAATCAGGTCATGAATAAACATGTGTGAAAGAGCCTACTAGCCTTTAAGAGTCTCTTCGCGTTTTGATGGTTCAGTCATTGCAGTAGCAAAAACAGCACCAACCTCCAGTTGCAATCAAAGAGCCATTTTGTTTAACAAAGCGCTAACTCGAGCCGAAAGGTAAACAGTTTCAGGTCCTCGCTTTCAGTCAAATCATGTGATTTGCATCTGCCTTCTGGTTCCCAATGGCCTTCCATCACACTCACTCACAAGACAAGTGGTTAGAAAAGAAGAAAATCAGAGCGCAAGGGATATGAGATGAAATATCATAGAGTGTGACGACAGTGTGTGTGTGTGTGCGTGTGTGTACACATGCGTGTGTATGTGTTTCTCACCCTCTCGTTTCATCACCACAACTGATGCTAACGTGAAGCGAGCTCGCATTAAGCCAAGGAGAGCAGTGAATGAAGGACTCGATTCCACGTCACGCCGCATTACTGCATTTCGACTGAATAAAGTCTTCAGACTGAAATTAATTTGACACCTTTCACCACTAATAGGCTGCTTGATTTGTGAGTGAGTCTTACTTTCTAAGAGGCAGAGACACTACAGAGTAAAAGACAAACTGAACATGCAACAACTCTTTTCAAACCAGGAAGTCATTATAGAACTCGCACCAAAAAAGGAGTCTGTAATAATTTTCTATCATTAATATTGTATACGCTTTTAAAGAAAAGATGTAAAAATCGTCCTCTAGGATTTATTAATGTATTAATCAATCCAGGAAACAAAAACTCAAGCACAGTCATTAATTATTGAAGAACGACCTACAAGCACTTAGCTTGTTATAGAAGAAAGCTGCTTAATATTAAATATCAGTAATTAATTATATACAAAGGTTTCATATTTCACATGGATAATTCTCCTTGGTGGATGACATTTGAGTCTGCGCTACTCACCAAGACAATTTGTCTAAAAATGTTTTCACCACGGATGCAGAACTAATAAATTAAAGCTGATAAATTCCACGTCCGTGACAAGTAAGCGTTTCATTTTTCCTCGTCTCCATAACCAATAATTTTAGTCGTAGATTAACGCGTGCGTAAATGCGTTACGAAACACTTTGACTAACTCGCGATTGTTATTTCCAAAATAATCGATTCTTCGATCATCACAATTCTCTCGTGAAGGATTCTATATCAAAACAGTACAAAACACACTTAGGGTATATTGTGATATTTTACTATACATGATGTGGATCGGAGTATTTAATTTTGCGCCAAGAAGTAGAGGTGCCAATGATGCGAACATGAAACTCCTAGCAGACTGCGAGAAAAACGACATAATTTTACCACAAAAAAAAAAAACGATGTCCATGCTAAAAGTATAAAGGATAAGCAACACATTCTACCCTGTACCAGCGAACGACCATGGCCCCGCCCTCTTGCTTTCTATTGGTTCTCAAAACCTAGTTTTGCAAATTCATAGGTCAAAGGTCACCTGGATAAAGTCAGTGCAAAGTGAAAGTAACTGGAAGCTAATGTGCAGCTTTCATGTCCCTTTCCCCTTCAGTGAAGTGGCTTTTCCACCATGCAAACTGTATTAACATTTGATCAGCAGAAAGAAGCAGAAAATTGTACTTTTCAGATGTCTCCCGTATCGTCACAATAATGCTAATGCTAAAAAATCGTAGCTGTTGGCATCCCGGAACAAGATATGCTTTTATATTTTTATGTTTTATAAGTTGTAAAATAAAGTAATTGGTTAAAAGAAAATATTGATATCATATCATCAAAATCATCATATCACACAACCCTAGTGTTTATGATGGAGGAATTCGCTAATATTTAAGTTTAAAAAGCAACGATTCAAGAAGCACACACAAGTGATTCCTAGCTGATTGAAAGTAATGGCACCCTGAATGGAATCAAACTCCTGAAGTCACTACATAATTCAAGTAGGATTCGTTTATTATCGATGGCTTCATCGTGTAAGAACTGTTGGGTGTAAGCGCAGGAAGGAACGTGAGGAAAGGAGAAGGAGCTGAGTAATTGAATTCACTCAGCTGTTGCTCCAGTGTGAAAAATTAGATGAGGGCACAAGAGAGACAAAACAATGACAAATGCGGGAAAGAGAAGAGACAGAATAAGAGAGCAGGAGCAGCTGCTCCTTTGCATGGCTGCGCCGAAACCATTTGAATGGAGGAAAAAAATGAAAACACGCACTGCACGTGGTTACCAAGCAAAGACACGCGTCGTCGTGGTTACCAAGCGAGAAACGTCTCGCTGCAGGGGGGGGAAGGGAGGTAAAGGCTTCTGCGCAAGTCTGCACATGATGATGAGGACCTATCGTCTAAAATTGCCAAAAACGTCATATTGTCATATCAGCCTAATGCTTCCCATCTGTCTGTTCTATAAAATGTATAATTACTCCTGAATTCATAAATATGAATGAATGTGAACAATACCACCTCTGAGAGCAAAGTGAATGAAGTACCAGTGACAGCTAATACATCACAGAGACGCGGGGCAGCCTGTGAAAAGGGGCGGGAGCTTTGCTGTTGATGAATGAGAGCATATTGATAACAACGTGACTTTCTCCTTACCTGTGTGTGTCCTTCTACAGGGCTAAAGGTGTGTAAACTTCCAAGCACAGTCAGAGCAAAGGTCAAACCAAAGTCCACTTCCTACAATACCCTGCAGAAGAACAAGGAGAAAAAAAGAAACATTAGTACATTTCTTAATGATATTTCTTGGTACATTTTATTTTTTGGATGACAATTGAATACAACTTCTTTTAGGGGTGCCAATAATTTATTTAAGTGCGAAAAGTACTACTATTTTTTCCTGCTGTTGTAGGAAAATAATCAGTGATTGGGTGGTTTCCAACAACAACGTGTCCTGAAGTGTTTATTCCTCTTATACCACAGATTTCTTTATTAATATATTAAAGAACAACAATTTTTATCCATTTATAGATACATCTAGTGTTGTGGAACAAATGCAAAACATGTCACTAGCATTATAGCAGCTAAAAACTCATTTATTACTGTTTATTAAGTATTTATTCATTATTATTACTACTATTATTATTATTACTACAATTATTATTATAGTTTGTTACTAAAGAAATGATAATGTATTAGAACCTTGCAGCCAGAACTACTATCAGAGCTGCTGTTATAGAAAATAAATCAGTACCATCTGACCAATCAAATTCAAGAATTCCAGGAAAGTGATATAAATTATACACTATTAAAATATTATTATAAAAAATATAATCAAAGAGTATTTTTTGTTAAAGGAAAGATAAATACTAGCTTCAAATTTTAATCTGTGTATAAACTTTATTTTATAAAAAAAAAAAAAGGTTCTGTTAAAGGGTGCCAATAATTCTGGAGTTGATTATACAGTGCATGTTGCTTGACTTTACTTCTAGCTTCTTCCAGGATTTGTTTAAAGGTGCAGTCAGTGATTTTGAGAGCTGGTCTGAAAGTCAAAACCCAACCCAAACACCCTCTGATCAGTATTCCTTCCAAAGCCACGCCCCTAAACCAGCAGAACTGACCGGCAAATAAAGACGCCTTCTGCCTCCTTATTCTGATTGGTTGAATGAACTTGATCATTCCAATCATGTCTTTTTTTTGCTCCTGAGCCTGAGGCACTGCTGAGACTGGAGTCTCTAGTCAGATATTTTATTGACAGCTGCCTGAGGAGACGTTATTACATATCACAATACGTGATCTGACTTGAAAATGGTTCACCATGCCTTGCGACACCCAGGGTTGCCAGATCCATGGTTTTCCTGTGTGTTCTGAATTGGGTATTTTGTATAAATTTGATTGTTAATAGTTTTATAATAAAATTATATTTGCATTCAACCTAAGTAATTGAATTATACCCAAATCCTACCTCAAAAAAACCCTAAAATAATGGAAAACCACGATACACTTGATCTATTTTGGTCTACTTTGTTTGTTTGTTTATGCTCTTTTGCTGTTTTAACCCATCTGTTCTCAGCATTCGATTTGGTGGGCATTCTGAGATGCTTTTCTGCTCATCACGGTTGTAAGGAGTGGCTGTTTCAGTTATCGTAGCCTTCCTGTCAGCTCGATGCAGTCTGGTCATTCTCCTCAACATGGCAGTTCACTGGATGTTTTTTTGGCTCAGTTTTGTGTAAACTCTAGAAACGCTTGTGCATGAAAATCCCAAGAGATCAACTCTGGGATTATCTGACCTATTTTCCTAAATAACACATTTTTCACTGTTGAGGAGCTAACCTTTTTTAATCATTTGATCATTTTAATCATTTGACACCACACATACCTCACATATAGTGTGATAAATAAA
>CM040481.1:3064140-3118616 GCA_022758105.1 Pangasianodon gigas
CCGGTCAGACAAGTGTTTAAGAGGCAGATTTAAAGCTGTGAGAGTCTCAGCTCTCAATAGCATTAGCGCTTGGTGCTAAACAGCCTGTTCCTGCCCCATTAGCATTCTGATGGCCTATCTTTCTCCTGTTCTCCCATCTCATGCATATCTGTTCTTGCATTTTTAAGATGTACTTGCACATCTGATCCAGCACCTTTTTGACTTCTTTACTAACTGCAGAATGTTTTTTTCCTTCTCAGACACTTCACAAAGGTTTCCCGAACATGAAAAGGTTGAATTTAATTACGGTGCGAGTAATGAGACCCTCAGCCACACTAAGTGGACCATTTCATGATAATTAATTCTTCTGAAGCTTAAATAATTAAGCACACACACACACACACACCAGTATTTTACAGCATCTTTGTCATATCGAAAACACAACAACACAACCAAACAAAACACCACCACACGTTACCCCGGGTTTTCTAGCTTGTGCCAAGCATTGAGACATTTCCAGTATTGTTTCCAACTGTGAAATCGATTTGTTGCTAATGAGCACAATTTGATCTTAGTAGCACATTGATATGTGAAGCAACAACAAAGCGTCCACCCCAGAGTCACCCGAAACACACACACACACATACACACACACACGCACACACACACACACACGTACTTTCCAATCAGAACGGCAGCTCGCAAAGCAGGCAGCATTTCAGAGCAACAATTAACAAAATACAGGCATGACGTACATGCATTTTCAATACTCTAAACTGTAGGTTTCATAAAAAAAGTGATATCACCTTTATTCTAATAGCACTATTGAAGAAAAGAAGTGCAAGTATGCTTACTCACATACTTAAGTATGCTTACATGTTTGAGTATATCAGATGTAAAGTAGCATAATTCTGTTACTATACTTAGATATCTGAGTAGTGCAATTCCGATTAAGTATACTTAACCTGCTAGTATATGAAAAGTAAAGTAGTGTAATACTCGTTAAGTATACTTAGCCTGCTAGTATATGAAATGTAAAGCAGTGTAATTCTGATTAAGTATACTTAGCCTGCTAGTATATTAAAAGTAAAGTAGTGTAATCCTCGTCAAGTATGCTTAGACATTTGAGTATATCAAAAGTAAAGTAGTGCAATTACGATTAAGTATACTTAGTATATCAAAAAGTAAAGTAAAGGTTGCTAGCAAGTAACAGTAAGCGCATCCGGCGTAAAATCTGTGCCAAATCAAACATGTGGACCAACGATCTGCTGTGGCGACCCTTAACGAGAGCAGCTGAAAGAACAACAACATACCGTAGTATATTGCAAAGACTTAGACAGTCTGAGGTCCGTTATTTTGCATATTTAAGGCCAACAACTCCCATTATTCTGTCCATCAGACAAAAGTTCCATGAAAGTTTTAAGAACCATAGTGGACCAATCTGTCACTCCACTAATGCAACTGATGCTTAATGCTGTAAATAATTTGCCTAATTTGTAGCTAATAATCGTACTTGTGTTTGTAGATTGCCAAGTCATTCTGTCGTTAAAATTAAAACTGCTTCTTACGCAGCTAACTTGCTTGTCACTAATTTTCTAGCATTATTTAGCTAACTAGCCTTGTGATTTAGCAAACAGTAGTCTAGTGCTTTTCAGCAGGGGAAAATTGCAGCCGCTAGTTTGGGATTTATCCTCAGGTAAGACGATAAACTAGCAAGTAATAGTGAATAAGCAAATTTCAGGCTAAAAGTTGTGAAGTATGATGACACTAATAGGCGCCCTGAGCAAAATTCCTACCAAGGTCGCTTTTCAGCTAAATCCTTCGTATCTCTCTCTGTTAAAGCCTCTATATTTCTTTATTTTCAACAGTCAGCCCTGGGCTCCACTTGACAAGTGTGCAAGTTACACTTTTCTGTTCAGTCATCAGAATGAATATAATAGTGAGGTCACACTGAAGCCTCAAGCTTTTCTTTCACAGATTCCCCCAATTACATCATACAGTTTGTACCTCAATCTCTACTGCATGAGTCCCTGATACACTAAGCTTATTCTGGATTCAGGAGATCAGTGCAGCAGATTTACGGGGCCAGCCAATCCATTTTTTAAAGACCTACAATACTGAACAATCATCATAGACTACTGTGACGAGCTGTAACCAAGGCATAAAAACATGTTTCCTGCATCTCTACAGTGTGCATGCTGATCTAATAACAGCTCCACCCTCCTGCCCCCTCACATTCATGTAATCAGATTCATTAGAATATAAAAGGCAACGCTCCTGGAACAGCACCGTAAGAATTATGATTTATGTAAGCCCTGATCGACATTCACATAACTCACAACTGACAGGACAGACCGTTTGCATACCAATAAATATCTTTTGTATTCGAGTTCATACAGATGCTTTAAAATGAAATCTCAGGAGTTTTATTGGTGTGATCCATGCGTCATGAATTATTTCAATCACTTATCAGGTAATATAAACTAAAGCAGTAGGTGTCAGGTGGAAGTGTTAAATACAAGTGTGGGTGAAATGGTGGGGGAATATATTGTTGCCTTTCTGCGAAATTAATTCAAACACAAAAAGAGATTTAGTACGTATCAAATGTACACATTATAATGGTGTTACATATTACACATATTTTTATTAAAGCATTTTTAAGCAATTTCGAAAAAAAAAAACTAAATTCAAATTTTAAAAAATGCCAATCCTGCAAATAAATTAATATTCCATTCATGCACTTTTCCAATAAGCCAATTATGAGGAAGCAGCGCAAGGCATAAATTCATGCAGATACAAGTCAAGAGCTTCAGATAATGTTCATATCAAAAATCAGAACAAGGAAAAATATGTTATCTCAATGACTTTAACGGGAGCATGGCTGTTGGTGCCAGACAGGTTGGTTTGAGTATTTCAGAAACTGCTTATCTCCTGGAATTTTCACACACATCTGTTTCTAGAGTTTACAAAGAATGGTGCAAAAAAAACCAAAAAACATCCAGGTTCTGCAAGTGGAAATGCCTTGTCGATTATAGAGGTCAGAGGAATGACCAGACTAGTTCAATCAGACAGGACGGCTTTGGTAACACAAATAACTACTCTTTCCAATCATGGTGAGCAGAAAAGCATCTCAGAAAGCATAACATGTTGAAACGTGAAGCGGATGCCTACAACAGCAGAAGACCATGTTGGGTTTCACAACAGAAATCTGAGGATACAGTGGGTACAGGTTCACAAAAATTGGACATAAATGGTATCTGGCAACTTAAAACACAGTAAATTAAAAATGCAGGAACTGTGAAAAGCACTTAAAAAAAAAGTCTCAAGTCTGCGAAATTAATTCAAACACAAAAAGAGATTTAGTATGTATCAAATGTACACATTATAATGGTGTTACATATTACACATATTTTTATTAAAGCATTTTTAAGCAATTTCGAAAAAAAAAAAACTAAATTCAAATTTTAAAAAATGCCAATCCTGCAAATAAATTAATATTCCATTCATGCACTTTTCCAATAAGCCAATTATGAGGAAGCAGCGCAATGCATAAATTCATGCAGATACAAGTCAAGGGTTTCACAACAGAAATCTGAGGATACAGTGGGAACAGGTTCACAAAAATTGGACATAAATGGTATCTGGCAACTTAAAACACAGTAAATTAAAAATGCAGGAAGTGTGAAAAGCACTTAAAAAAAAAGTCTCAACTTCAACCAAGTAATTAGATTACTGCTAAGCATATGTGTGTGTGTGTATATATATATATATGTATATATAGCTAATAGCAGGTTGTTTGGTCAATTTCAAAGAATCAGATCAGAGCTCTGGTTCTGAAAAGTCTTATTTCATCCCCAGGTACTTTAACAATATTCTATAAGCTAACGCAGCAAACACAAAACTCTGCTCCTAAACCAGTTAGTACACTTAGTGCACACTCAGACAATAGCTCTTATTCAGAAACACCCAAATATGTGCCTTCCCCTGTGCTAGCACACCTCAATCAGGACTTGAGAAACTCAAACTCTGAGCTGTTTGGCATACTCCTAGTTATGAGTTACAAATGAGAGTTGAGCAAAACATGTGCTGTTATTTCATCATAAAGACCTGCCAAAATTTGCATGACATAATGACAGCAGTGTATTTTACAGCTGAGCCTGGCGCACAGAGGCATAAGTTGATTGCGGGAAAGGAGAAGGAAAGAGTGCGGGTTTCCGCTGGGTTACATCAGCTAAGCGGAGGCAGAGTGTTGTGCCGCTGTGTGCCTGCACTAGCTTACTGTAAGGCACAAAGCCTGCAGCAGCCTTATGCCTTCTCTTTCTCTATCACTCACACACACACATGCACAGACACTGAACCATGCTCTCAGGTTAGCGCTAAATATGAGCCAAGACTTCTGCAACCTTGCAACACTGTGTCATTTGTAATTAGCAAGGAACTCTTTCTCTTTCTGCTCTTTCTAATTGTTCTCAGATGCTCCTTTGAGTCTTTGATTCTTTCTTTCAGAAACATCACTAAATTCCAAATATTCACTGGCAGCAAACATCTTAACCAAATCATTGGCGTTAGCAAAATGTACGTAACAAAATATAACTCTCCACAGGAGAGGTCACATGGCATCCACACATCCATCTTACTTCATTTCTTTTAGCTAGTCGGCTGTCCAAAACCCACATCACTCATGATTTATTATTCAAAGACGAAATCCGTTGTAGCTGCAGTCATGACGGATGATGAATGGGCTGCTTTAGGCACACAGTTGAAGCTAGAGTTTCTACACAGACGACCAGCACCACAGCCACACTCATTAGTCAGTATTGTTAAACTACTACAACTCTACATGCGGATACAACGGTTTATACAAGCTTTCTGTTTCAATTCAAAGACGTCTGCTTCTCGCAAATTCCGTCCTGCTAGTACAGTTTTGAAGTTATTAATTAATGTGGTCCTGTATGTCGTATTTAGAACAATGTTTCAGCCAAGGTTCTCAGCCAAAACAGTAATAGTACCAACGTTTTGACCAAACTTGCAGTTAAAAAATGGTCGTCTGTAGTTTTTTAGGTCGAGGTTTATAGGATTAAAGCTGAAGTTTTAATTACGTAAAAATATCAAGTGAAAACATCTTGAATTTCTCATTATGTTGGATTTGATTGGTCAGAAAATGTGGACGTTTATTTAACATTTATGGAAGGAGTCTCCAGTGTCAGTGTTTTGTAACATTCAGAGCTAAAGCTGTAACTTTAAGTTACCCAATACAAGAAAGTCTAAGGATTGAGAACACTGGCATTTTCCAGTGACAAGCTGCAATTTGTTTGTCTTATTAACTTCAAGAAAAAGTTAAGGGAACAAGTGTTTATAGCTGTCACACAAGTAATAACAGGAACTCACTTTCTTATGGATCTTCCACAACTTTTTTATGCGCTCATAGTTAAACGTATCTATGAATGGATAAAAAGTATGATGATGAAAAAAAATTGACGTCGGTGTGGTTACATTAACTTTTCAAGTAAATCTTTGATGAAGGCATACACATTCACCACCAATCCCATACTTTTTTTTTTTAACAAATCAAGCCAAAATAAATTATTGACCTGTGAAACTTACATTAGTTAAAAAAAAAAAAAAAGGTATGGCTTATGTCCACCCCTGTGTGAAGACATTTCTACAATACACTGTATGTATCATGATATATAGCTTTGCTAACAAAACAGTAGGGTTGCATTTTTTTTGCATTAAACAAATTAACATGGAAAAAATAAAAAAATTAAAATTGTAAAAAAATCAGGGCAAAATTTTAATATCAGATCAACTGTTTCCATAATTGTTATATAAAAAATATATATTACTGATGATAACTGCGATATCCCAGAAAATTGAGATCACAATATCAATATTATATAAGAATATTACCCAGCTCTAGTTATACTTCAGTATTCCGAATATAAAGTTATTAAAATTTATGGAGCGAGAACGAGAGAGAGGAGCTTGATAGGGAAAGTGATTTTAATTAAACCTGGTCATTTCTCTAAAAAAGGATTATAGTCATGTACAAAGGATTAAGAGTAATGTTAAAAAGAATGCTCAAGAATTTGAATAGACATTTTACAAAAAGGTTTAATGGAAAAACATGGTTAAGAAAGACCTCAGAACATCAAATTAAATCAAAATTAGATGATGTATACCAGACTTAGTAATAGTCATCATTCCAAACAGGCTAAATCTTAGATTTCTTAGATTGAGTCTAAGATAATTGTATACACGTGTCTTGTCTGGAAAGTCTTGACTTGAAACCGTGATTAGCAAGATAACGATTGGCTAATGAGAACAATCTGGAGGCCTGAAGAGAGGACACTAAAAGATTTTTGTAGGAAAATGTGCACACGATTACGGCTGTTGAATTCTCGATTCTGATTGGTTCTGAAGGTTTTGATTCATTTTCTATAACAGCAGCTCTGACAGTAGTTCCAGCTGCAAAGTTAATATTAAACAACAACGTTTCTATAACAACGTCCACAGGGACGTGTATGGCAGACACTTGACATAACCAGTTTGTAAAAACCTAATTCCTGATATTGTGAAGGTTTAGCATGTTTAGAAGGAGTCTCCAGTGTCAGCTATTTGTAACAGTTGGTGTTAAAGCTGTAAGAATTTGTTTCCAGACACATGTAAGTTTTCGGGACTGATCGCTTTGTGCTTTTCATTTTCTCAGTAACATGACAAGCTACGTTTATTTACGACCGTTTACGAACTTGTTTTGTGAACATTCCACAATGTATTTTATCCATTTATAACTATAAATGGATAAAAAAAAGTATAATGTGCCATTTGTTGATTAATAAAATGTTGGGAACTTGCTGTGATATAAGAGGAATAAAACATCCATTGAGGAAAATAATCAACTTCAGGGTGGTAACGATTTTACACTAAAAAAATGACATCTTATCAAGTAGAAATATTTTGAATATAGTCACATTTTAAGCATTTATTTAAAAAAAAAAAAAAAAGTAAAAATATCCACCAATAAAATAAGAAAATGTGAGGCATGAAATTAAATTAATGGAAGTAAAAATGTCTAGATATTCATTTTAATAATCTTGGTATACTGTAATCCTATATTAGGAAATATTACATACATTTAACTGTTTTCAAGATATTTTCACTACCTATTATAATTTTTTTTTTGCAGTGTATACTATGCTCCATCATGTTTTATTCCATACATAGCAACAAGTTACTATGTCTACATCACAGGAAAAATTTTTAATATGCCACCGTATAAAAAAAAACCATGCAAAAAAATAATAAATAATAATAATAATAATAATAATAATAATAAAAACAAGTATTTTATGGCCACAATCTAAATCATGTGAAGAAAATGAAAAAAATAATAAAATTAAGAATTAACAAAAAGAAAAAAAGATACATGTAAAGATTTAGAATGTGAGATCACAACATGTTTACGTGGAACAGGTCTGCTTCAGAGAAAGTCTGAGCTTGTGGACTTGTTGTCCACAAATTAAAAAAAAAAAAAAAAAAACACACATTTTAGATCATCAAAACATCAATCAGTAATCCACGTACAGGGCCCAGGTCAAAACTCTTACTACATTTACTGTTGTAAAAATAATATTGGGGGAAAAAAAATCACATATTTGCTAAATCCAGCTTGGAAACACAAGCTACACAAACACGACACAATCTACAAATTGTTGCACTTTTCACACTACAGGGAGCAGCAACATCTCACTCCAGTCTCAGTGTTGCAGCATTAATCACATTTTCAATTAAGAAGCCTCTGACTGCCAAAGCTCCACTATCAAGCATAACAGCTTCCCAAAAATGGTCGACTATCACTAAGCTTGCCAGGTGATAAGGGACTGAGATTCTGGCCAGCAAACTTATTGTAGCAATTCAAACGAACAGAACCACAATTAGGCGATCTCAATCACATCCGAGTGTGAATTCTGGAACACACACACGCACATTCAGACACACACATTCAGACAGTAAATCCCCCAGTGTGTAGTTAACACCTCTCCACTCATCTGTTCTAAGTATCTTAAAATGGACCAATCAGACAACTGAATTATTTATGGTCTCTTTTCTCGCTAATGCCTCTGTGGACTGCTGCTGTTTAGCTCGGATGCTAACGCGAGCTGATATGAGCACGGCATTCATGTGAGCACATCGTGTTAATTCTGGGTGAAAGGCTGTGTCCTGGGCGTGGACCAACATGCGCACAAACACACACTCAGGTCACCATGCAGCCAGTCACATCAACATTTAGCAGTTTGCACGCCGACAGGCGTAAAATGTGCTGGGAACGCCACTGGAACCGGAGCGTTGTCTTCCTCATCAAACAGGCCGTGACCCGATTACTGAAAAGTGCCTCGTGCCAAAATGGCCGCCTGTAGTTCCGCAGCACGGGAGGGCGGGAACAGCCGAAGAACAGATCTGATATGGAAAACTCCAAACAGCTAACCATATCATTAGCTCCATAATAACCTTGAAGATGTGCTTTCACTGTATTTGGCTTGATAAATAAATAAAATGCCACAAGAGGAACTTGTACCAGCTGTTAAATGTGTGTACAAGCAAAAACGACTGGTAGATTCTATCACAGTGATTGAAGTCCAAAGAATTTTAAGCTATTTTTGTCAATTTTCTATACATTAAAATACTTTTAACTTTAAAGTTTTAGTGCAAACTCAGCTATCTGATTCTTTAGTCTGATTTATTTATTTTTATTTTTTTTTGGTTCTGAATTGTGTAGCTGCAAACAAACAAAAAATATAACAAGAAAAAAAACACAATTCATTATTAAATGGAAACATTTACAGAAAAACTTTTATATTTCAAAAAAAATGTACCTTAGCAAAAGAAAATACTTTGAATACCAGCACATTTAGCTAAAATAAGATAAGAGATAGGATTTATCTAATATTTCTCGTTATGAAATAATTATAAAACAAATATAAACTTATTAAGCCAATTTTTAGACATTTGACTGGTTTCAACCTTGAAATTGAATTTGGCACAAATCACTGTTCAACAAATAAACATTTTTGAGAACCCTAACTGTACCTAATTGGGCATTTGAAATAAAGTAAAAATGTTGCAGAATAGGTTCAATATTATTATTCTTCTTTTGTAATGTTTCATAATGTTTTTAGATATTTTCATAAGCCAAGATATTATTTTTGTAGGGTGTAACTGAAAAGAAAGAAAGAAAGAAAGAAAGAAAGAAAATAGCTTAAACATAGGCTAATCTGTCCATTCTAGACTATTCTAACGTTTACTTTTATGAAATTTTTTATTAAATGTAAAAATAATTCCTCGATCCGCAAAGACAAGTGCAGGATCAAATTTAGTTTAGAAGCCACATGTTTTACAGAACATCAGAGTCACTTTTATGTGAGTGTAAAAAATTTAACAAACTTTTTTCATTCCTGTTTGAATTATAAACATAAATATGGGATTGATTGGAATTTTTTAGATAATTTCTCCTATTATTTCTATAATGGCAGGGGAATTATAAAAATAGGAGTGGGAGACAGAAGTGGGCGGGGCATTGTAGGGAGTCTGTAATATTTTTTTTTTGCATTTACCATTTGAAATAAGGACAGGCCCAAAAACGCATTTCTGAAGCATTTTAAATACACTTCCAATGAGTAAACCCATACCAGCTTTTTAAAAACTACCCACAATCACAGAATGATGGATGCTTTGGAAGTCTTTTAAAATGATAGTGATATGGTTTACATCATCATCACCTTCAGCTTCTGGGAGCTGTTAGGAGGAAAAGGGAAGTAAACTAACAAAGGTGATCCCACAGATTGATAAACTGGACATTATAATGACAGATAGTGTCAAAGCCTCACTTTATATTTGCATATGTCGTTTTTTAATGAATAAATTCATTCATTCATTCATTCATTCAGCTTCAGTAACTGCCTTATCCTGGTCAGGGTTGTGATGGATCTGGAGCCTATCACAGGAACACTGGGTGCTAGGCAGGAATACAACCTAGGGTCAATGTAGCGCAGCTAGTCCAACTACTGGCACGTTTTTAGGAGGTGGGAGGAAGCTGGAGAACCTGCAGAACATTCGAAACTCTACACAGACAGTAATCCGAGCTCGGGACTGAACTAGGGACCCAGCTGCTAAAAAATATATTATGGATGTATATTAAGTGATTTTTTTTAGAAAGCATTTGGATCAGCTTATGACACAAGCATATATAAATCATTTTAATGAACTACACTCTCAAAACCCGGTTTTTTAACAAGGTGCTGGAGACATGTGTCCCCAGCGTCCCAGCATAAGTTACGGACCTGCTTCTTGTTGCAGACATGCGTCCCCAGCGTCCCAGCATAAGTTACGTCCGTGCTTCTTGTTGGAGACGTGCACCCCCAGCGTCCCCGCATAAGTTACGTCTCTGCTTCTAAGGGTTAAATGGAAGTTGAACTCTGCATGGAGTTAATTACATACCTCTGGTTTAAACAAAGTCAAGCTTGCAGACCAGGGCAGGCCCTTTTGTGTCATGTATGTGTTGCAGGAAATGGTTGGCTAAGGTTAAGCGTAGCAATGGGTTATATGTACAACAGGTCATTCATTCCTTCATTTCCTTTATTTAACCTTGTAAAGGGGTATGTGTTCTCAGTTTGCAACAATGACCAGGAAATATGCAGTGCTACTCTTGCTAGCTGAACGCATTTGAATGCATGACCCTGTTCCTCCGTCACGCCCTCCTTGCCTCCATCGCAGCTCCATACATTCTGCTTGACTTACATGTCACATTACACTGCTTCTAATGTATGGAAATGGGGACCAGGGTGACAGAGGATGTAATGTATGGGATGACTATCCGCCATTCACACATACACACATGCACTCGCTGTTCAAAAAATCAATAATTAGGGCAAGTGTGCAAAGCACTTAAGACTGGCCATGGCTGTTATGTGGCTAAGGTCGGTCTTAGTCTTAAAAGAAAAAAAGAGAGAAAGACATGAGATTAGTGGAGTCATTTAGGTCCTTGAAAACTGTACTGCAATCAATCTTTGATTAGTGGATTGAGAATTTCTACACTGTAGCACACTGGAGCTCTTAAATAATGGCACCCAGAATGGATAGCTGACAATAGATGGCATGGTCTGATCTTTGTGTCACCACCGCGGCCCTGGTTCGATTCCCGGCCAGGGAACCGCACACGACAGTGCACTTCCAGTGCCGGTCCCAAGCCCAGATACAATTTGGGAGGGTTGCATTAGGAAGGGCATCCAGAGTAAAAAAAAAAATGTGCCAAATCAAATATGCAGACCAGTGATCTGCTGTGGCGACCCCTAACGGAAGCAGCCAAAAGAAGAAGAAGAAGAACAGCAACAATAATAATAATAAAATAGTAAAACTCCTCTACTGAAAGTACTTACACCTCTAGGTCATGTACATAAGCTACCCAGACAACAAATTACTCAATTTGAATATAACCAAATCATCAGGCTGAGGTTACATTTGTACTTCACGCCCAAGCAGAACCCAACACTGCAGGACGGGACAAATCATAACGTAATTAACTAGCCTTCCTGGCAAGAGAAAGCTCTAATGTGCCGCCCACTCTTATGTTTTGGTTGCCTGGGAACCTAATTGACTAGGCTAAAAAAATGGTAGCAAATATAATGTAATAAAGTATGGCAAGCTAGACACAAACAAGAATATTAATTGCGGCATAGGGAGTGACTCGGCCAATCATCATTACCCTTTTCTAAGAAAGTGTGTGAGATGGAACATCTTTATATCCTATATAAAAGACATTATACACATCAGGTTAGCGTATTTATTTCTCTTGGCTCAGTTGTGTTAGCAGGAGAGTCATATGATGGCTTTACATTACACTTTATTTGTACAATTTTAACAGTCGTAGGTCATCCATGAAAGCTCATTAGACTGGTAAAAGCCGATATGCGTAGTTCAGGAGGCAGTAAGGTTCAGGGTGAATCAAGGTGCATTGCATCACCGTGAAACATTTGTGTGTGTTTTTTTTTTTTAAATACACATCCCAAAACAAAAAACAGGGTTTTTACTTATTCTGGTTGTTGAACGAGAAAAATACCCTGTGATCGTGAGGTACTATGAATGAAAAACTAATAGCCCAGACACATGATCTTGTCCCAAGAGCCTGGATTAGTGATTTCATAGGGCCAAATCTGTGTACGACTTGTACGACGGGCATGATAGAACACTGGGACAACTCGATTTCATATAACACGTGTGGAATTATTTGGAACACCGAAATAGGCCACAAATTCTTGCTGAATTGTCACTCAGTCAGTGGAAGAGAAGATCAAATTGAAAGGAACTCTGATGGAATCCTTACCTGACAAGATTGGCACTGTTATTAAACACTGGGAAAGAAAAGCCACGTGTTTTGTCTGGGGACACAATGTTTCGTCTAAGTGATGACACAGTTATTTTCGTTTAGGTTACGACTTTTATCATACGGCATGTGAGAGGGCTCTTACGAAAGAGTAACGGCAAAGTCATAAAACCCCCTCATTGTTGAATTGACTCTGTGCGAATTTCAATTAAAACTCTTTGAACCCCATCATCCAGAGTCATTCTCATTCTCCGTCTCATTTGAAGGGAGAAAATGAGAATGTTACCTATCCATAATCTCTCTACAAAGTGTGAGTGCAAAATAGTGGGACAGATAACAGTGTCAGAAACCAATAAAGCAGAAAATAACTCTAAAAATGGAGTTGAACCGATTGTGTACGTGTCAGAGCGTGTACAGAATGTGTGTGTGTGTGCCTTTTTCATGTTTGTGTGTGCATGTGTGTGTGTGTGGGTGGGTGTCTGAGTGCGGGTGTGGGTGGGTGGGAGAGGCAGAGCCTGAGCGTGAGGCTACACAAAGTGGTCAAATTATACCAGTGTTAAATGTTACAGGGTTCAATTAAACAGATGCTGGCCGCCTAAGCTTGGGGAAAATTCGACGATAATGTATTCAGATTTGGAGTTGGATGTCTGTTTCACTTTCTTACAAAACTTCTGCCGTATCTCCTGCTCTAATTAGCCCCATTAGGGAATTTAGAAAAAAAAAGGAAGGAAGTGAGAAAGGAAAAAAGGCAAGGATAGAGAGATATATACAATAAGTATGTGAACGAGGGAATGAATGAATGAATGAATGAATGGAGCAATGAGGAAGTCAAAAAATGTATTTGGATGACAGCACAAATCTATAGCAGGGACGGAGAAACCATACTCTCTCACACCACACACACACACAAATTGGAGCGTTTGCACCCTGGAGTGCTGAGTGATTTAGACGATCGATGAAGCAGCCAAGCAACAACACCTCTTAACGTGTGTGTGTGTGTGTGTGTTTGTATGTAAACTGCACCTTGATATGTGAAGCTATTTTTGAATGACCAGTAATTCACGTGTGAAATATCAACTAAATTATTTCCCCTCACCTTCATAGTGGTGTGTGTGTGTGTGTGTGTGTGTGTGTGTGTGTACATGTACAGGAGCCCGGCATTATCATAATGACACTCCTCTCTCTATGAAGTGTGTCTCCTCTCACTCCCTGCCTTGCAGTTACATCCAAAACGCAGCGGAGGAGAAAATTGTGCATGTGACGTCTGATGGTTTCAGGCGCAAAAAAAACCTCCTTAGCGATGTGAACACGGCCTGCATTTTCAATCAGCCAGTCCCCTTCCGACCCTCTATAAATTACAAAGAGATTCCAGTCACCCGTGAGCTGTGCATAATCAGAAATATATGCAGTCAAGGACATGATTCCACCTATCGAGGTCAGCGTCCCTGGTAAGTTCGAGCACAATGCATGTTTGAGCCACAACACAGACAAAGAGCTTTTCATAGACTGAGAGAAAGGGATATACAGACTCGACAAATTCCTGTTCTGCTAGCAGACGACGGCAGATAGCAGGAAGTGAAGCTTGAGTGATGATTTTTTTTCCTTTTTAGTTATCAAGAGATCATTGGGAAAAAAAAAATCCAACAATTTCAAGCCAGGTTATCCAAAGAGCTCTTGAAATTTCATCAAGTTGCTCTAGAGTGGTGCGGAAATTGGAGAGATAATCAGATGAAAAATGAAATAAGAGGTATAAAAGGTAGATCCTGGATGAAAAAAATAATAATTGAGTGATCACTTCCAGTAACCTTCACCACCCCCGACCCTCCACTCCCGTTTAAAAGAGGATGGGCTCGAAGGCTGTACAGATGTAATTGCAAGTGAGGTGTGCGTGCACGTGTGTTTCCAATAAACTCAGCGGTTTCTGGTGTGCATCAAGAGTGATGGCGTTGAAGACAAGGATTGACAAGTGTGTGTGAACCCCAGAAATGGGCCAGAAGGGGTCAAGAGAGGCACCGGCGCTTTAACAATGCCCTCATTCAACACTACAGGCAAAATGTGACATAGGGTTTCATAGAGACACAGAGCTCTGTGTGTGTGTGTGTGTGTGTGTGTGTGTGTGTGTGTGTGTGTAAGTCATACAGGACCAAAGCAAGAGCCTGCTCACATTGGGCTTCTAATGGGTAATTTAATTCCTCCATTACTGCACTGACCTGAGGTCAAACACGCACTAGCAGACCCTCGACTGCAGGATGTGTTTGATTCCAAATGTAAACATGAGTTTACGTTACATCGCAGAGTTTAGACTGTGGAAGGACGTGAGGTCATGTAGCCGATGATCATACGCATGTACGAGAGGTCTTACTACCAATACGACATTTCCAAAAAGGTCAAGTTGTGCATCATACACTCTCATTCTGCTTTTCCTAAATAACAGATAAACACTCTGAGGTGAACTGTACTAAATCAGTTTGTATTTGGTGTGCAAACTGAGAAGCAGGATCAAATGCTTTAGGCGTTTCTTTATAAAGTGACACATGAACAGGTTTCTTCTTCTCATTAAAGGAAACCTCCACACTGAAGCACACTTAAAATGTTTATCTTGAAATTATGTGTTTAGCGATTCTGATGCTAACTTGTTGTTCGGAGCTGTATTTTCATTATTTCTTTGAGAAGTCTTTGTGTGCCTTTCTGAGAAAGACATCGCTAGCACAGTCACAATGTCATTTAACAAAGAAAAATAAAACATTTCAACAATCTCAAAAGGATAACAACCAGGTTTCACTACTAGTTCTCAAAAATAAAAGAGCAAGTGCTTCTTTACTCATTCCCCATTTTCCAGTGACGTTCAATGAAAAATTCAACACAGAAGCAGTGGAGACTTCGGGGCAAAAACTGAACTCAGAGTTCCAGAAAGTAATGCGGCTATACAGTACGATGCAGTTGTGCCAGAGACTTGGCTTGGCTAGTTACTGATCTACGAGATGACTAGAACGATGGTGTTGCATGAATTATTAGCATGAAAGTTGAAGCCTCGGAGCTTGATCTGTCTGAGCAGAGTGTACGGATGAAGAGGTCAGAGAGCTGGACAGACTAAAGGACTAAAGCGCTGCTGCATCGTTCTCTTTAGGTAGAGATGAATTCCCATTGGCACTACTGTCAACAGGTAGTCGACTGGCATTATGGGTGATGTAGGAAACAGTTAAGCAAAGTGAAAATAGACCAGCATAACAATAAAATAAGTTGAAACTAAAACAATTAACTCAGAATTTCTTTACCAAATAAATATTGGATGCTACTGAAGATCAAATGTTAATTTGATTAAATTAATACACAAGTCATTCAGGGTGGATTTTTCTTTAAAAAACCATACCAAAGGACGATTCGGTTTTCTAAATGAAGCCAGTGTGGCACTTCAATTCTGACATCTCATTCTCTTCTGTCTCACCTCAAATGTGCATCTGATGGAGCATTTTAGAAAATGCGCAATGAGAAACGCAAAACGAGGGAAGAGTAGCCACGCGTAAAATTGGACGGCTAACAGCCTTGACTCTGTCTCACCTCTCTGACTCATCCCTCCATCCGGGCACACCTCTCAAAGCAGCCGACATGAGAGACACACGGCAGAGGGAAGATAAAACACGGGAAGCAATTGAAGTACGGATGAATATAGATGGAGACAGATTAGAGCAAGGCTAGACTTGAGAGAAATCTCTCATTGAATATGTACCGCTCGAATTCGGTCAGGGGAATAAAAGTGATTTAGCTGTAATCCAGAAAACAGATGTCTGAGTATATTTTATGTTTCACTATAAATGGCACGTTGGAAAATGCACAACGTTCATCATAGTGGCTGTGAAAATTGACAGGTTGGGCAAAAATTTGGATTAAAGCACTTGGAAGACTTTGTCCCAGGCCTCCACAGTGGCAATAGAAATATTCCCCAGTGCAGAGATTAGTGTCAGCGTTATATTTGATTTCATCTACGCATACACAAGATGGCTGCTACACATATGCTGCTTTTCATTTGGTTGATTAATTGTTGCAGAAATGAAGGCTACACATCCACATGATGCAACACCAATGTAATCGATGGACACAATATATCACAATACCAGCAACAATCTAAACAAACCTTAGTTCCAAATTGAATCGTAATGCACTACTCTAGACAATTTTTGATGTACAGTACTATTCTTCTAGATCTTCAGTAAGCACTGGACAGGATCTTGGTAGATCTGGTGCCTTCCCCAGCAACTTTGGCCAAAAGGCAAGAATATACCCTAAAAAGCCAGTCCATTGCAGGGTATAGTCTTTGGTAAACAGTTTCTCAAAGGTTCTTTGGATGGTTAACATGATTAATATATTGAAAGGGATGCTACTTGGGACTTGAAACCCTACCTAGAACCCTACCTAGAACCTTCAAGGGTTTCTCCAGACGAATAAATCAAAGAATCCTCTTGGGTGTTTGATGGGAGTGTAATTTTAAGGTCATGGTATGTATTTGAGACACAGCTGATAACATTAACCATGACAACAGCCACAAATGTTTTTAGGAGACACTACCAGAGCTTGTCCACAGTTGTAGGCTGTATCTGAATACCAGTCCACAGCAACATCTCAGAATGGCTGGCTATGTAATTGCTAAAATGTGCATATCTATAATTCAGGAATTGGTCCTTTAAAAGGTTCAACATTTGCCAGTGGGACAGTATCTGTGAAGATGGCAAGAGTTGAGGAGGCCATGATAACTTGCAACATGCAAATGGTAGAAACCATGGTAGCAGTGACGGTGCCATACATAGAGGGTATAGAATATGTTTTCTCATCCTACCAATGAGATACACTGATGACATAAAGGCAACATCACACTATTGGTACTGACCATGTGCACAATATACATTTTGTGTTCTTGCACAACTGGATTATAAAATGAATGCAGCAACCACCTTGAGTATGCATATTTAAAAGCAAGTAAAAATACTGGCCTTTAAGGTTATATGTAGAACCTTACCACAGCCAGTTTCCATATTAGAAAGGTAGAACCATTAATCATCCAAAGAACACTTGAGAAGCCCTTTTTCTAAGAGTCTACCTCTGCTCCTGTCAATGCTCATCACAATTCAATTTCAAAACCTTAGCTGTGTTATTCAACCCTTGTGGTCAGCGTCTTCAAGGACGCAAACTGACTGCTTTCTGGTCTCTTACTCGTCTGTGGCCAAGTGGCCAAACAGCCAATCTGCCCGCATGGACAAGTATTTGCTGAGTGTTGTAGCACTTGAGAATGCAACGTAGGCTGAAGACTGCTCTGTGAGTCCTTGCTTGTTAAGATTCCCACCATAACCCCAGAGAAGTGTACTCTACTCCCACCACAAATGGAGCAGCTGTTATCAGTGTTTGCATACCGAAGACTTGTTCTGCCGTGACTTGAGTTACTGCAGCTGTGATACCTGCTGGTATCGGTACCTCACTCTGAGGGAATGCGGTCACTTTTGTCTGGTCAGTGACAGGTAAAGTTTGTCTAAGCAAAAACAATGGTCAAGATAAGACTGAAGAAACTCAGAGCCTTGATGAGAAAGAGAGAGAATTATCTTGGTTAAGATAAACACTGGCACTCAGATGGATGTACAGAGATCTTCTCTGGATCTAGTGTTCCTTTTCTTTTCAGCTAGTGGTTGTAGCTTTCTAAAGGTGTTCTACTTTTTGAAACCATTTCTGAAAGAGAAACCCACTATTGTATTGATATAAACAGAACTCTTAAGGGTATTCCCACAGAGACTAACCAAAGAACCCATCAGTGTGCTATTGAATTTTTTTCCTAACTTTTTTCCTATTTTCTATACCATATTTCTGTTTATCTGTTTTGCAAATCTCATTATTTATTACCGTAAAGCCATGTCATACACAATTTCTGAAATAGCAGTGAAAGTGATACAATTTTAAACATTAACTATAACATCGTTTAGGTTTTGGTCTCATCGTGCACTACTTATACTATAAGCCACATTCTTTACTGGCATGGTCACTGATTTAAAAAGGCGGAGCAGCAGTCCCGTCCAAGAGTATCGGCTTATTTTATACTTTTTTATCTTTATTCTACCCTCTGAAACTGTTTTGTGCTGTTGGGTTTTACTGTTGATTTTATGCTACATTATTCTTATGTTGTCTATTATACCATGGAAAGCTCCCTTGTGAAACGTTTATGTTCCAATAGCTGCTATAGTAACAGCGCTGTCTTCTCTCATGAGATACAGAAAAGGCAAATCACGGGCAACGTGTGTAATTAGGGCCATAATACGACAACTACTGCTACTACTAGTGCTGCTACCAGTGTTGCAAGGTGTGCAGTTTTCCCAGAAAATTGGGATTTGCAGGTTACTGGATTAGTGGCTGGGCGTTATACATGCAGTAGAGTGGTCATGTAAAGTGGTCTCTTCTAATATATCCCTCCTGATCCCATTCACAACATGTGTATTATGAATGTATTATGATGTGCCTCAGTGAATTAATCTACTCATGCTCATAGCTGTGAGTGTTTTCATGTGTGTTGGTTTTTGGGATAGTTTTGAATGGTCACTTGCCAATTACTATAACTTGTGTTAAAACACCACACTGCAAAAAAATGATATCTTAGCAAGTGATAATATCTTGAATATAGTCAATTTTATTTAGTATTTCCTATTACAAGATTACAACAAACCAAATATAAGATTATTAAAACCTATTTCTAGACATTTGTACTAATTCCAAGCTTGAAATAGTCTTGTTTTATTGGCAGATAATTTTGCTAGTTTTAAGCATTTATTTCTAGAAAGAAGCAAAATAATCTGCCAATAGAACAAGAAAATGTAAAGTTTGAAATGAGTAAAAATGTCCAGATAGGTTTAATAATCTTATATTTGGTTAATTGTAATCTTATAATAGGAAATGCTAGATAAATCGGACTATATTCAAGATATTTTCATTTGCTAAGATGCCATTTTTTTGCACTGCAATACACTATTTAATTTGATTAACAAACCTAGAGTAAAAATTACAATCTAAATTATCTCATTTAAAAGTCTTCAAGCATCAAGAACCTTTAGCTGGTCACCACAAATCGTCCACTGACAGAGATGGATTGTGGTTAGGTTCTAACTGCTACATAATTTATACATTTCCGCTCTACTGTCCTAATATTTACTTTGGGGAAAAAGTATGGGGTTACTGAATTACATTTCTAGGAAAGTGGAAGGGAAATGTCCCTCACCTTGTGGTTGCCTATGGATATGATGCCCAAAGTGCATGCAACTGCATTATTCCAGCTGTTTAACCCCTTAAAGCCCTAGTATGAATTATTTAGTAGCTACAGTGAAATGAATAGGAAATGAATGTAATGGGAGTGAGGTCTGGACTTGCCAGTTTATCCAAGGGGTTACCTGTTGTGATAAACCCTGACCAGTGTCTCCCACAGAGGTCAATCACCAATGGTCAACTGGTGGACTGTGGACTGGATGCAGACCCAGCAAAGTATTTCAGGGATCAAACCAACAAATCGAAAATTACTGTAGCAGAACCGATCAGCGTATGAAAAATGATTGGCTCCAGTTTTTAAAAACAAGAGCAATTCATGTATTCTGTAGCAGACCCTCACGCATTTATGTAAATTATATACATTTTAAGGCAGCTCATTGGGAATAGAAAAATCTTTACAGAATTTATTTCTCTGGTCTGATTAGTCAACTGATGACGTGGCTTGTTTAAAAAAAAAAGTTGATGAAAAAACAGAGAAGTGTGTTGATTCTCCACTTCAATTTCAAAACTGATGTCTCATCTGTTCAGAGTATGTGGTGCTAGTCAAATGTGCTAACATGAAACGCCACTACGAAACAGAACAACCGCTTCAAATTGTCATTTTCATAGATATAAAAACTAATAACTTTTATAGATAATATAAACTAATCACTAAAGATTAAGGTTAAGTAATGGCCATTATTATAGTGATGCTATTAATCAGAACAAAGTCATTCAGGCTTAATCCTGTTTCCTTGACCAAAAACATGTTACATCAATACACTTCTAGATTAATTGCACTGTACACTGGTTCATACTGTTAAGCATTATTATGTTTTCTAGACAGTGAAAGCATCCTCCTTTAGGTAAACGTATTAAATATGAAATATCTCTTGCTTTTATGTTTATTACCCGAGAGCTAAACTGCATGACAGATAAGCTAACCCCCTGAGGTGCAGGAACATTCTGGGCTGAAATAACAAACAGCATGTTTAATGCGGCAATGCAACAGTCTGTAAAAAGTACTCCAGCATAGAGATATAATGGTGAGGAGGGGGAAAACAGGACTGATTTGAGCTTTGGGGCGTCAGTTTTAATCAAAACAAACGGCAGCATGTTGTTCACGAAGCACAGTGCAGTCCCTACTTCCTTCTCTCCCTCTATCTCTCTCTGTCTCTGTCTTTCTCTCTATTACTCTCGGCTGTGGATTCTCTGTGCTTTGAAAGGGAACGGGGTCTGCATAGCAATGCATCCGGGGCTTTTTTGTAGCTGAAAGCCTGGACTGCCTGCATAATTGGCATTCAGCTAAAGACAATCCATCCGCAGTGGCCCTTCACTACTGCTTCCCCTCTCCATCCAGAGTCCTCAGTCTTCTGCTACCTCCATTTCTCTGAGATTGTGATATACCACAGGTTTGCTGGTGATTTTAAGAAGTGGCGGTCAACTTTAACACCACTCTGCACTGTGTGTGTGTGTGTGTACAGCAGAGGTTGTACAACTTGTTCATTCCAATAGATAACTCCTGAAGGACCGGTGAGAACATGGACCTGATGAGATGAAGGTCAGAAGTCCTGGTACAACATTGTGAAGCAAGCTGGGAATGCGGTTTTGTAACTTTTTTTTAATGAATTGTGTATGAGGTGCGAGAAATACAGGAATGTGAGAACTGAGGAGGCTGGAGACAGATGGTTGTCCCCAAACGTGAAACGAGAAACGGCTCACGTTTGCCAAGAACCCAAGAACCCAAATGGGAGACTCCTTCATCCTCCGCCTCTCCATCATCATAGGAAAGTGGGAGAGACATCTTTTCATTGCTATGGTAACCTTAGGACTGCACAGCCATCGAGTTGCCACAAGGTTCATCACCACACGTCAATCACACACCTGTCACCATAGGAACACCCAGTTATAAAGACCAATCACCACAGTCGTTCACAGATGGTGGTGCAAGTCAATTTAGTTTTGCAATAAAGAAGCATCCGATTTGGCACAAAGAAGCCTGTTTTTATAGCTATTATATTTCTGGAATTGTTATTTGAATAAGGCTTTGATATGCTGCCTGTGCTTGAATTTTATATACGGAAAATTGCTGGAATGCACAGCCATTTAAAATAAGTGCTGTTAGAACAGAATGCACAATAATGAAATATAGATTTTTACAATCTCTTTGGACATTCAGTTGTTTTCTGAACAGCAAAATACCACTTAAAGTATGTTGGGTTTTTTTTTTCCTTTTTTTATAAAAGCTTTCCGTTTAAACTCCACAGGCATCTTACCCACATTCGCATATTACTGGGGTGATTTAGTGGAATACGGCTGTCACGTTCTTTATCTATCTCGCCCCCATGCACCCACACTCCCACCCACCCAACACACACACACACACACACAAAACACACACTCCCACGCTCAGAGCTGGGGAGAAGAAATCGATGCACCAAAAGCACTTCATTCCTGCTCAATTTCATCCTTTAGTGCCGGCACAATTAAAAGTCTCTCTGAGCACCTTCTCCGATTGAGATTTCTGCCGCAGAGACAGCCGACTCAAAGTCATTTGCTAAACACAAGAAAGGCACGCCGCGGCCGCAGAGGTTTCACTGTATACGTCACACCCTGCCCCGCTACTGCTGATTATATGGCTGGACGGGTTATTGACCACCTCCGCCCATAAGATCCATCACTCTGGATCGCCGGAGAAAGAATACAGTAATGCATGATGTAAGCAGGTCAGTGGAGGATACGCCGCAGGGAGGGAATAACTGAGGAGCTCAAGCTGAACGGGAACACACCAAGATAGGATTAGGGTGGGATGGATAACCTAGGTCAAACCAAAAAAGTGGGATATCAAAGGTTGTATTAGCATCTCTATCTGGTATAAAGCTGTAATGTGAATGATCTGGTTGTTTATGCACATTTTGCTCTTGGAAATGGAAGTATGGATATAGCACAGTTGTTTTTTAAATATAGGGCATATTAAAAAAAGAAATCTATCAAACAAGCTTATTCATTGCAGCTTTAAAGGAAAAGATCCACTCAGATCTAACAATGATGTTGATGGCTGTATTAGCATGAAAGTTGGAGTGAAGTGTATAGATTAGAGAGCTAGACAGACTAAAAGACTAAAGTGCTGCTGCATGATTTTCCTTAGGTAGGGATGAAGAAAAGGCTTTTGTAAGTAATGTGTGTAAACCGTGAAAGTGAAAATACACCAATATGATGCTGAAAGAAGTTTAAACCAAAAAACTCAGAATTTCATAATCAAATAAACCTTGTTAATTATGTTAATTATGAAGATTAATATGGATGGATTTTTCCTTTAATACACTGTTAAACATAGCAATCACAGCACGTTCATTGTTTCCTTTTTACTACATCGTAACCAGCGACTACTTCTGAAATTAAGCTCTCTGTTGTGCTGACCTATTTATGAATTATTCCATTTTGCACTTGTTCTCTTAAAACCTATGAAAAGGGACCAGCGCGGCACTCAGATTAGCATGATTAATCATTTTACACAAATATTGAGAGTCATGGTGCGCTCAGCGGCAATGGGGGGAGATAAAATCTTTAAATTACCTGGATGTGGGCTGGATCCAAGCTGGTGCCCCAATTAATCCTCCCCGAACGCAATTAGAGCCGGAGCCAGCCAGCTGCGCTCATCACAGCGCAGGCTAGAACAGAGCTTAAAGCCCAGACACGTACACACGGGCAGAGAGTTGACACTAACAAGGCTTTCTGAAAACAAAAAGTGAGACACTTAGACACTCGCGCACTCGCTTCTGCTATTCGAGCGAGTATGATGCGATCAGACCTTTTGCTGTGTCACATGAAAGGACTAAACACCCCAGCGAGTCGCTACAATGACTGTGAGTGTGTTCAAAGCACACAATGGGGGACAGACAGGAGGTTATAACACAAGTCTTTGAATCTGTTTAAGCTAAGTCAGGTACTAGCAGCCAAAAAATCTACAGCTGTTGCTGTAAATGTTCATTAAAAACCTATCAACACTGAAAAGTACATGAAAGGCAACACATTGCTTAACAACCACCAGCTGGTAAAAAGGCAAGGAAAAAAATGTTTAGTGGCCTTCAAAGTATAGCTAATGAAATTAGCCACTAGATTAAGGCTGTGCTTGGGGAAAATAAACACTGACACCATCTCTAATGGTGTAACTACGCACTATATACTGCATACTATACACTTGACTATTTAATACCTTTTTTGTAGCGTAGTAATGCGTCAAACACTAACTAAACGAACAAGACCACCTCCACATGCCAATTTAAATGTCCAAAACGTCTAGTTTAAATGTCTTGCTTTTAATTTATTTCTATTATATATCACCAATCTCACCCAGTGTGTCAAGTTTTCAGCAAAATTTTAACTCCGCCCCTACTTCTATATAGACCAGGCTGAGATGGCAGAGCACAAAGTGTCCGACATTCCACATGTCATTTTACTAACAGGGTATTAACAGTATGCTGCAACTCACTGAAAGCCCCAGTGTGAACACAAAACACAAAATGAAAACTACACAAAACACTGTTTAAGATGCAGATAAAAACACAGCAGAACTGTTTTCATGTAAAGAAAAAAAGTCACTAGACTGGCAAGCTTCAAAGTTTGAGCGAAACACACCAATTAGATACTGCTGAAAATTACAAAGTATAGTAGGGATGAAACAATTAGTCGATTCAGAAATCCTGCAAAGCAATCAAATACGTTGGTAAAATTACTAATGAATATTGTGAGACAGCACAGATTAAGCATGGAAGATGCCAGAACCTTTACATGCACATGGCTGATGATAAGGAAAAAATAACCTTAATGTAAGAAACTGTGATCATAATGTGACCAAAGACTTTTCAAGATAAAAAAATAGAGTTGTGACTTAATAAGAATAGCAAATAATTTTTAATTCATATTTAGAAAAAAAATAATAATAATAAGCATGGCACAGCAGTAGCCTTGCTGCCTCAGGCTAATGCGTGCTCCTGATTTATTAAGATCTAAAATAATGTGTGATAATGTGTCTAAATAATGTGAATTTCATTTATTTATTTATTTATTTAACATGTAACCTTACTTTCTTTCGCTTACGAAAAAAAAAAAAAACCTTATGGGCCGGAAATAGTTACTGCATTGCCATGCAAATCTTTCTAAATGTGTATGGTGAATTGTACTGTCTCGGTGATGTGCCTATGATATTCAGCACTACAAGTACAATTATTATAATTTCAGCAGTAGCATGAAGCATGTAATGAAGATATTAAAAATTAATTAATCAGGCAAGAATGAAAGCCACCTAATGATTAGACCTTATCACATTTCTAGACACATTTTTTCTAGGAACTGATTTCTGGCATCATGCATGGTTAGGCATGCCAGATTTTGAGAAAACACTAAGAATAAACTCCTAAACTCTTAAACCCCTTTAGGCATAAATGATTATTAAATGCACTTACTGGCCACTTTAATAGGAACATTCGTACACTTGCTCATTTATGCAATTATCCAGTCAGCCGATCGTGTGGCAGCAGTACAATGCATCAATATCATGCAGATACAGGTCTTCAGTTAATGCTCACAAGGAAAAAATGTGATTTTCACAGACGCAACATCAACAGCAGAAGCTCATCCACCTCAAGGTTTGACGTTCTGAAATACTTTTCTGCTCGTCATGGCTGTAAAGAGTGGTTATTTAAGTTACTGTAGCCTTCCTGTTAGCTGGAGCCAGTCTGGCCATTCTCCTCAACATCTCACGTCAGCATTCTCCTCAGCATCTCTTGTTTATGAGTGCAGAACTGCTGCTCACTGATGTTTTTTTTTGTTTTCTGCACCATTCTGTGTAACCCTATAGAATGTTGTTTTTGGAAATCCCAGGAGATCGGCAGTTTCTGAAAAAACCCATCTGGTACCAACAACCATGCCACGGTCAAAGTCACTGAGATCACATTTTTCCCAATTCTGGTGTTTGATGTGAACATGACCTGAAGCTCTTGACTGGTATCTGTATGAATTTATGCATTGTGCTGCTGCTACATGATTAGCTCATAATTACATGAATCAGCAAGTGTAAAGTTGTTCCTATTAAAGTGGCCGGTGCAAGTATATGCTATATATGTTACATATAGTTTTATTGTATCCCAATAATGTAAAGCTAAACACCTAAGATTTCCTTCTGAGGCAGCCAAATTGGGAGTCCATCAACCTCTGGGATCTCATTAAATTACTTAGGAAGACTAAAAGAGTCCATCTGAAAGGTTGCTTTTTTCGATATCTTTTTTTTCTTCTTTTAATTACCTGAGTGTTGCAGATTCGTCTTTGTATCATTAGCTTGATTCTTTGTGCCTTGCGCCTAATTTACTCATTTCTGACTAATGCTCTGAGTAGGGTTTATAATGTCAGTACAGCTGTCATAATACGCACAGTAACTGAAGCCAGAAAGAAAAAGCTAAAACTGTTATGCATAAGAGTATAGTATAATGTGTACTTTTAACATATCATGAATATTGCATTAGTATTAACATCCCTGTCCTATTTTGCGTTACTTTATATATGTATTGCGTCTTTGTTCTGGTAATATAAATATTTCCAGATTTTTCCATGTGAGCTCTTAGAGGACAGGCAGACTTGAAAGCAACAGCACGGTAGCGATAAGAGGATGATCTGTTGGAGCACTGGAGTGCTTTTATTTCCTGACATTTAGCATGTGGAGGAGGTGAGACGCTGTTCCTCTCCTGCTGAGCTCCAACTGTCTGCCGCTAAATGTGGGAATGACAAGGAGCCATCGGGATCATCCAGCGGCATTTTCTCATCGCACTCACACTCCCGCCACTGCTCACACCCTTCATCGCATGTGAGACGCTTGTTACACATGCATGGCTAACGTTCACAGGCAGAAAAAGTTGCCATGTATTACCACTCAATCTACACTAGCATAGCACAAAGGTGAAATACTTCTGCACTTGGTTTGCTCCTTTACAAAAGGAGCATTTCTCTCTCAAGTCGTACTTTGACACAAAAATGACAAGGAGTGAACCTGATCAACCTGCGACAGTTTCTCATCTTGCTCCAGCTTGTCATCGCTAACACCCTCGTTTCACACTCAAGACATTCTTTACACAACTCATTCGTGCAAGGTTGAACACATTCCCAAGCACATTCACCAAAGTTCAGTTTGAAAAAAAAGTTGTTAAAATATTCCAGTTCTCACAGAATACAAGGTACATTTTCTTTTTCAGTAAGAGAAAACTAAAGAATGAAAAGGCTAGTCTGTGCTAACTGATGGCTTTCTTTGTAATACTGAGGTGGTGAGAAGCAAGCCAGGGAAAATGGTGTCAAAAATGTTTACTGCCTTTTTTAATGCGTTTTTGCTTAATGGGTTTTTAATGCCAAATAAACTAATAAAAATGGAATGACTCTGTACCTCTATCCTCTCAAATAAATGCCAGAAACCCTTCATGTTCCTAGCCATCTCAAACAGCTAGTCAGCTAGTCAGCTGCTAGCAAACTAGCTCACATTTCTCACTGTGGGATTTCAGTATCTGAATCTCAATTTCTATTTTTCTATTTTTACCAATTTACTTAATAGTAGCCAAACCTGTCAAAATATACCATATTCATCAGTTTTGTTTATCACTATCTAAGTCAGCTAGCTAAGTGACTAGCCAGCTGACTAGCTTAGCACATAGGATATGTAGCTAAACTTTTAAAGGTGCCAAGACACAATAGGTTCAAACAGTGGCAAAAAAAAAATTCAAAATATAGTTAAAATAATAAATTATGATACACAATATGTATGATGATATTTATTCATTATTTCTTAATTTAAAAAATACTACAGAAATGAAAAAATGAACAAGAGGGAACAGGACAAAACCGATAAGCTACATCCTTTCACAATGTATGTCAATACTGATTCAGTCATATCACAAATCAAGTTGTTGAGCCTATTTCATGGCAATCTAAGCTTATAAACTTATATGCAATGTTTAATCCCTCATTTAATACAAACTTGGAGAAAGCCTATATTGTAAATGGAAAAATCTGACCTACACACCAATCTAGGAGGAGTTTTGGACTGCAGGGGTACGTTACGGTGCCATGCATTAGTAGCTAATTCGCATTAGCCAGATTAATTGTGGCATTATCTATGAGTTGTGTCTTTGAGTGTCTCTCAATTTAACAAACACTCAATTCAATTCAATTTTATTTATATAGTGCTTTTAACAATGGACTGTCACAAAGCAGCTTTACAAAAATAAACACCTTTACAATTACACTGTGAAATAGGACTATGGCTTTCTCCAAGATCTACTTCTTCAAACTTTGATAATCTAATACATGGTTAGCCTCTATGAAGCTACCGCTAGCGTAATGAGATCAGTTTTTTTCCTCTCGTCCTCCCACACGTGCAACCACTCAGGAATAAAAACTTCTCATAATATTTCCTGGGTTTTAGTGGAGAGTCTGCATTTTGGTCCTGCAAGACAGAGGACAAGCACCCTGCTGACACTCTGTCAGGATCATGATGAATGAATGCAATATGGCACCAGTCACCCTACCGAGTCACTCAATAACAGGAGACAGGAGTGAGAGGAAAGATCTGGTGCTGGAGAAAGAGTTTTTTGTTGAAAATGCTGAACATTAAACAGTCACCGGATACTGGTTATCAGTATCAGCTCACCACGTGGATCATCGTGATCCACACTCCCGAAGTGTAGCACAATCCTCGATGATATACCTCTCCCGTCTCAACCACAGTAATCATACACTTAAGCCACACAAAACATGATTAGAGAATCTTACTCTCTCACCCACCCCCACACACCCATTCCCAGCTTTCTCTCTCCTGAAATGCTCCACTGATTGTAAGGGAAAGAAAAGAGCCCCGCTCTTGCTTGAGAGGGGTCCTACCTGCATTGCAAGGGGCTGCCCAGCTCCCTGCCTGCTCATTATTGACCTGAGCCAGCAGCCTTCAGAGCATCATGACTGATTACCGTCTGTTGCCGGAGGAACCCTGCAAGGATGGCTCATCGCCGGGGGGGAAACGCCGAGACCGAATCACTGCAGCAACCTGACACACAAGGTCCACATCACCCTGGTTACCTGACACGCACGGTCCACTTCGCTGTGGTTACATGACAATCCCCATGACGTTTGGGACAATGAAACATTAGGGACGTCTGTGACAGAAATGCATTCACTGCTCTTTGGGACTATGTCTTGTGTTTTTCTTTCTGTCTTTGTCTCTCCATTTCTCCTCTCTGTGTGTCTCTCTTCTGGAGCTCAGGGACACTGAGAGATGAGTAAGAGCTCGGTGTCTGTTTTATCAGAGCTGCTCATGGGGCATTTATGACTGTCAGCCAGCTGACAAGCAAACTACCAAAGACAAATGGGGTCCCCAACTCGGTGGACTATGTTCATACGTTTTGCCATTTTACACTCACATTTAGTCTAAACGGCTCCAACAAGAGGACATCTATCTACGTTTTTTTTTTTGACATATCAAACTGTCACTTACTTCCTGGTTCAATCAGAGCTGTCCTTAGCTTTTTTGTAACCTTTAGTGAACATATGACAGCCAAATTCATTTGCGGCATACCACAAGAGAACTCAGCTCTTCGTCAACACCGGCTCTTTCTCTTGTGATGGACACAAACCTTGAGTGTCAGCAAATTCCAAGAGCAAGCTCAGAGAGAGTCAATTAAGTTCAAGGTGAGAGAGACGTGTGTCATAGTCTTAACGCGCTGCCTTGCCAGGCTCCTCCATCAATCCGAGCCTCGTTGGAAGGCCAGGAAAGTGACGAGGGATATAGTGTTATTGGCCGGGAGGAGACGGGGGATTTTGTGAGGGAGATTATTGGTTGGCGATTTGAGCTGCTTCAGAGATCATTGGCTGTATGTGTCCGATGATGGATTGAATTCAGATACACCTTCCTCTTGTGTGCATAGCGGCTGCTGTATCCAGATCCATCAGTCCCACTGACTGCTCCGATCCTGCGGGACACGGCGCTCACTTTCCTGTTAATTCCAACTTCGCACTATCGATTCGGGGAAAATCAATTGAGCCTAAGTCACTAAGCCAAGAGGGAGACAGGGGGAAAATGCTGCAGGCGGAGAAGCATCTCAGATTAAATGTCAGTAATGAAGTAGGTAGAATGAGAAAAAGAAAGAAAGAAAGAAAGAAAAAGTTTTGAAGAGTCAAATTTGTAACAATATGTATTAAAAAATGTAAAGGTTAAAGTCAAGGTTTGGAGCGGGGCTAGCATTCATACTTTTTCTTTCGACATCATTCATATGAACACTTGGTGTCTCTTACAAGCTTCAAGAAGAGCCTTAATTTCTAAGTTGTAACTGTTTGGGTTGGGTTTTATAGAAATATAGAACAGTTTCTAAGAGTGAACACAATGTCATAGTTAAAGAGCACCCGCAAAAATTGCTGAGTGATACCAGAGCAGTGTGATGCTTTATTTATGAGGATGCACTTTGTTTAAGTGGCTAAATGATGAAATAAGAGAATCAAAATGGGCTGGAATCTTTATCATGCTGAAGATAAGGCGCTCTTGAGAGCAGTAAAGCTGACCTCAACACTCTTCTCCGCTCTCCAGGCTGTAACTGGAGAAAGCTGTGTGCTGTGAGACTATTCTCTCTGCCGTGGAGGTGCCCGATTCATCCGAAACCTTGGAGCGAGGAGTGCTGAGGCCATAGCAACATGTTTAGTATGTTCCCTTTCATTTGAGTCATTCAGCCACTCTTCGCTCAACCCCTTCCGGAGTGCTGTAAACCTACCAGTCAATAATACAGGATACAAATGGAAGGCTTTAAAAATTTCCTGTTGAATTTCACAGAACAGCGATTTAAGATTAAATGGAAATAAAAAAAAATGTTATAAAGCACAGTCGACACACACTGAATTTTTGCTCTTAACACAAAATATGACCTTGAGTTGACCGGGTGGTATTATAAACCTGGTGACATTTACCTTTAGATATCCTCAGTGTCACAAAGTGCGTTTAGCACCGTGGATGTATGAGAAGCGGCGAGCATTGTGACATTTAAATTCCCAAACTTTAGTACCAAACACTGCAGTGGTGACTGAAGTCCAATTAGTGGTGCAAAAGGGAGGCCTAGCAATGTTACTGTGTGTGTATGCAAGGTAATTAGCATTCTGTTGCAGGTGCACTTTTGCATTACATATTCATGCCCAAACCCACTTTCCAAATGTGCCATAAATTAACTTCACTAAGGCCCTTGAATAATCGTTCAGCTCTCCCCGCCTTAGGAAACCACATTTCCCAGCACAGAGCAACAAAAAAGGGGGTGGTTAAAGCATAAATAAAGTTGTAGCTGTCAGAGATGATCGAAAGAAAGTCTATAATACCGTGCCAGAATGGCTCAGAAGCAAGACGGTAACTATGCCGCAGCTGGACTGTGCCTGTAGTGTGAGCAGCTTAGCCGGAACTCTATAAGCAATTCAATTTCTGTCAGTAAATGCTCTAATTTAGATCAACTATCCGTAATAAACTCTGAAATTGGCACGGGTGCAGCCTCGCCAACTCTTATCCGTCCATTATGCGGAGTTGAACTGGCATGGCCACCTACAGACGTGCCAAATTTTCATTCCTGCAGAGTTCGTTGTGACTACAGGGCTGCTAAATGTCAATGGAAGTAATACAGGCATGGGTCACTACAACTGGTTTATTACGCAGCTTGTAATCATGGGGCTTGGCTGGTGTGAGCAACTCCTCAGCCGGGTGGGGAGTGAAGAACTATGTTAAATGAACCGTTGGCTAAGGCATCGCTGTTTTTCCGCAGTATCAATGAAGCATTGTGTCCCAGGTCTCCCACACACACACTGTTTCTCTTCCACCTGCACAAACACAACTTCTCCTTTCACAGTTTTGCTACTGAACTTACATTAAAAAGCCAAAATCACAATTCATATGTCACACTGTGTCATGGTGCTATGTGGACTAGAGTCAGAGTCAGCCATTTAGGTTTAAAAGATCACAACAATTAGACACAGAGATAGTATTGAAATTTGTGCCGAGAAGTTACTTGATTTTCTTGGCGGCCCTTTCGGATTATTGAAATAAAACGGTGTGTAGTTCACACCTCCAAGATTGCCAGGTTTTTCTTGAGCATGAGTAATTTTTAAGAGTAAAAAAAAATCAGGTGATAAGGATTATTTTATTACCATAGCACTTTTAACAACAGACATAGTCACAAAGCACTTTTACAGGATTCTGGATGTAGATTTAGATCCCTAATGAGCAAGCCAGAGGTGACAGTGGCAAGAAAAACCTCCCTGAGACAACATGAGGAAGACACTAGTGAGAAGCCTGCAGCATATAAAATAGTGCTTTGTTAATAAGGTAGGATGCAGCAAAAACAAGCCAAACAAATAAAGCAAATAAATAATTTTTTGCAGCGATGAATTCCATGCGCTCAATGCCTAGATCACCAGAAAGCACTGAGGACTAGAGGGACTGAGATGTGGAAGATTTATTTGATCATTTATTTAATATCATAGTTAGATATTTAAAATTACCCTCAAATGGCATTCCTGTCATGCTTTTCCCTTTCCCATGTATTTCCCAGGGTGCACATGTTTGTTTTGATTTTTGTCCTAGTCCTGTCTCCATGCCTGTCCTGTCTTTGGTTTGTTATCCGGTTGTGTTCACCTGTTCCATGTTAAGCCCTTGATTAGTTAGTTTAAGTATATCTTGTTGTGTCAATGTTGGTGGTAAAGCTATTTATTGTTGTTTTTGAAGTTCTAGTGCACCCTCGCCTGTTCTTGCAAATAAAGATAACCCTCATTTGACACTGCCTGCCAGTGCTTTGACCCCTGATATGTATTCTGACTACAATTCGTAGATTGCCCACAATAAATATTACGTTGAGCACCCGTACTTGGTTCTTGCCTCTACTTACCGCATGTTATAATTCCAGTTTTTGAGTGTATTTGTATTGCGAAAAAATAGTAAACTGTCAGTGGTGCTGGGCTTAGTGCAAATCCTTTCCAGAGTGGAAAATAATTGAAAAGCACACTTTTGCCAAACTCCAAGCGTCTAAGGTGCGCATACATCCGTATTTTGGCATTAACTCCTCACTCTCAATCTCCTCCTGGCTCAGTTAAAGGCATGCTATTGTGTTTCCCACCTGTCATTCATCCCACGAGTCATACTGTTTAGCGATCTACGAGTCAAGGTGTGACAAGCTAAGATAAATGGCATTTCGCTCAGCCAGTGACAGTGCAACTCTGGGGAGGATGAGGCCCCCACTGTGGTGTATGCTCAGTTTTAGGTCAGCCCATTGAAGAATGAATTGAATGGAAGTGCAAACACTGCACTCGGACACTACCCTTGCAGTTTAAATGCATTAAGAGAACACAGCAGGCTCATCAACCCTCACAGACCTGCGCGTGCATCTCTAAACAAAGAGACACTTTCGTAATATTCAGGTTGATTCATTTGGCATCTGACAAGTAAAAGAACTTGCCTTTATTTCACACAGCTATTCACATACAGAGCTAAATTCTGCAATTAGCTTTAGTTATAATAAGGAAAATATTGTTGCATGAGTTAAATAAGAAGGAAAACACTGACACTTCTTCAGTTACTCTGTGCTTATTGCGTCTGTGCTTGTGATTGTGTGTAGTGGCAGCGCATAAGTGGTTTGACCCTGAGGGCTACGCTAACGATGTGGGAAGACGGTGGAAACGTGGGACACATTAGGGAGCGTGTGAGTGTTTCTCTGACTGAATGGGTCTGAGAAGTGGATGTGCGAACAGTGTGTGTGTGTGTGTGTGTGTTCCAGACGTTTCTGTTCGTTTTGGCAAACTGCTTGTGCATCATGCCCTCTCGGGCTCTTATTCAGATTGGATGCATAAATTACAAGACTTCAACTCATCCCCTCTTGTGATGGGGCTCAGGAAGAGCTTGACAACTCTGTTTCCAGCCATTGTTACCACGGTGACAAGCCCCTTGGTCTGATCGGAGAGTCATCTAATCAATAACCTTCGTATCATTCTGACAAATTTATACACCCACCCCTTCCCATTTCTCCATACACTCTTGGAATAAAAGGTCCTAAACTTTACCTTTCCTTGACACTGAAGCTGCACCTTTAAGGATACATCATCCTGGGAAGCTGTATGTAGTGTACCTTCAAAGATTTACTCTTAAATCTAATGGCACTTAAGGTCCAATTTTGTACCTTACATCATTCTAAGGTACACTCCATATATTCACATCTCCAGATAAAACATACTAAAGGTACAAAAGAAATTATCCTTGGTAGTGTGATATGACAGTATAGTACCTTTTCTTCTTGAGAGTATAGCCACATCCTTATAGAAGAGAAAACACAAAACGGGCCTCAAAGTAGCCCAGATGGGCACTGTCCCACCCAGAAACACCTTCTGGATGGTGGGAAAACTCCCAGATCGGATCATGTCTGAGCCTGCAGAGATAGCCAGATGGCTAACACATCTGAACCCAGTGGTTCCCAATCCCAGTCTAGGGGATGCCACTTCTCTGCCATCTAATACACTACACTTAATCCAGTCTTCCTGATTCAACTTGTCAGGTGTTAGTTAATCTCAGTCCATGGGAAGCAGACAATCAGATGTCTTTTGTACATTTTTCTGGCCACAAGCTTCAGAATCTTGTGCTGATTTCCAATGAGGGAAAAAAAAAACAAATTTTTGAACACAGACTTCTGTTTTTATTAAAAGGTTTTTCACTTAGCGATAAGTAAAAGATGTAATCTATGGTTGGTCACACATAAGCCAAAGTTCCTCTTTCTGTTAAAGGGGACAGTTCTATCCCATGTTTATTGTCAAAACTTACCATACTCTTTAACAAAGTGTTGCAAGACTAGGTGTTTTTAAGAGCCAAAAAAAGAAAAAATGTAGATATGTGCAAAGCCTCAGCTTACCGGAATGAGGATTGGGAAATAACTACCTAAATACACAGAGTCAATTGTGCATAGAAGAGAAACCACAAAGCTGGTCCCAGAGCAGCCCAGATGGGCACCTTCATATCTTCCAAACTCCTCCAATATCCTCGAAAGTTGAAGAAATGAGAGGCTGACTCACTGTTTGCCTAGCTGTGGCTGAAGCATGCCCACTGGGCCCGGGCTCAAGCCCAGGCATCTCCATGATATCTGCCTTCTGCCTTTTGCACTAACACCCCCCAGCTGAGGGGTAAATCCCCATTTGGCAGCGCAGCGTTGGGCCGAACTGCACAACTTGGCATAATTGGGGGCGGACGGGTGATGAGAGAGCGGAGCTGGAATTGATTCGCTTAATCCTCTTCATTATGGAGCGCCAGCGCCGGAGTTCACACCTCACACAAAAGCAGGGTTAGAAAGGAAGCCTTTCTTTTCATCCATGAGCCTGCACACCATGGCATTTTCTGCATTACTGCCATATCCCTCCATCCTACCCCCTCTTCAAAAACTGAGAGAAAAGATGACAGCATGACTCACCCAAGAGAAATGATTCAAGGACCTCCTGCTGCTTTGGCTTTTTTGGCTTTGGTTGAACCTCTTATAGGCTCAACTGTCTTTCTAACTTCTTTTGTCGAGAAAGGAAGCGTGGTGCCTACAGCATTCAACATAAAACCAAAACAGAACCTCGCTCTGGCCAAAAAAAAAAAAAACCTAAAAATCGAAATGCCTTTCTGACCTTCAGAGAAGCACAAAACTGTTACTTTAGGCTTGGCTGAATTGTCCACATTAACAGCTCCACTCTATGAAAAAAGCAGTCCTTGATGCCAACATAAACACAGCACTCTCAGCTCATCCTAATTGTCCTAGGGGTAATTATCAAAACTCTCCTGGATTGTTAGGTTTCTTAATCTTTCTGTTGTATACTTAAAAAGCAATCTTGACTTGACCTGGGAAAAACACAGCTCAGCCAAGAGGCTATTTAAGCTGAGAGTTTGGTTGTGAAAGTTTATGCGTGTTTGCCAAGCGTCAATCTAAATTTCATCTCCTCTCGAGACTACTGTCTCAGACAAGATGCAGCTGCTCCTGCAATGGAGCACTCCTCCTCCTCCAAGCAGGCCTTAATATATTAAAGAAATGCAATGCAGTGATTTCATTCCAGGCAAAATAGACGCTTGACTTGTCGCTCTTGGTCGAAAAACGCTCACATACACATGCTCTCTATATTTCCTGTCACATACAAGCCCTTGGGGGCTCACTGTTGTCACCTTACTGATCGAACCGATACCTGGCCGAGAGACAGAGGCAGATACGGGCAGAAAGAAAGAGAACGAGATGGATTGCCGTGCAGGCTCATGCAGATGGTATATATCAGCAGTAGTTACTGATGCTGTGTACTCCAGCAGGCTAAAACAAGAATGCTGATATACTCATATTTTGCACAAACATATTTTTTTTCTATATAGGAGTCGACTTGTGACCAGTGCAACCTTTACAGACCTGGTTTGCACTAACATAAAAAAACGGACATGTCAGCAGTTAAAAACATACAAAAATCGGTATATAAATGTGTGTGTGCAAACATACACACATAAACCCATACAGACTTCCCAATTTGTTGTACCAGGTGCTCTAGGCGCCTCCTCCCTTTGTAATCGTTTTCCTGGCTTGGGCAAGGAATTAATTTCGTTAATTGAACAGAATGTATGTGGATGGCAGCGCTAACAAATGGCTATAGCGCATGCCAGAGCAGCTGACGCCATTTGCTGTCGAACATCAGGCCTCCATCACACCAAATTACCTGTTAAGGCTCATAAACAAAGCAATTTTCATGAGAAAAACAAAAAACGTTGTTGTAAAGAAGGTGTAAAGAAAGTTCTTTAGTTTCACAAAGTCTTCACGCATCCCTGGCGTTTTTAATATCTTAATAGCAACTTAATACTTGTTGAAATGAACTAGCAGATAACTGAGAAGCAGTCTCCTGTGTCTTATACACTTTCAGAATCTCACAGCGATATTGGGTTAATTCGTCTTTCTGTTCACCTTCGCCATGAACCTCGCTGTGGCTAATTATAGCCTTGCACTAATTTGGCTTAATGGATGATTCTGAACAGCTTAATTGAACAGTAGTGTGTCTTTGTGGGTGGGCACACAAGATTGGTGAGCTTTACAATTAAATGTCACTTCACTGCTTCTAATCACAAGATTTGTTCATCCTACCAGGTGTTCGCTCTCATATCAGCGCGTGGCGAGGACGTGAGGCGAACAAGTTCAATTCCCCCCTGAAGGGAGGCGTTTATTTTGGGAAGTTAGACTTCACTTGTTCTCCTCCTCAAAACTGTATCTGACAGAGCTATGCTGCGAGACAATATCTGTGTGAGTCTCTCCCTAACAGCCTTACTCGCTCCAGCTGGGAGGCAGGACTTTTTAATTTGAGATGGATTTAAGAACAGGGGTCACGCTGTGGAATGCTAAACCGCAAACCAACAAACCGCACGTTCCCATTGTTTTGGGGACGACTTGGCTAAAATGAGGCGGAGGAAGCCAAGTTCCATGCAAAAGCAGGTTGTTATCTAAATTAATTTAGCTTTATTTCACCGCTAGACAGGGCATGTAAGGAAAATGGATCAGTGCTTGTTCTGGAAAAGTGAGGTCTCATTATGGAGCCAAGCAACATCGTGTGAAAGGATGGATTCTCACTGTGACGTTTTTTATTCTTATAATTGCAATCAGGATTTGTGCATGGGAAATGAATTCGAGTTCCTGTGTATCTATGCGCCTTTGCCACATGAGAGAGTTTTATCTTTGTACCAAAGCCTGCCGTGGCCTTGAGCTTATTAACTTTATCACTGATCTCAGACCAGCCCTGAATTGACCCTACGCGTATGTTCCTCATGGAACCAGGAGAGCTGATCCAGGACCAGGTCTACTTTTGACATTGGGAGACCAGACAACTGAATTTCTGTTTCATTACAACATATAGAGACCCACTGCTTTATTAAATCAAGTTTCTCATGAAGAAGACTGACCGATTTCTCCACCCCCTGAGGCGAAATCTCTGTTATTTTGAGAACCCGACTCACGCTGAATTAGTATAATAACACAAGAGCACTCTTTTCACTCTTAGCTCTGGGACACACTAAAGTTATCCACACTAAAGCTGGCTTTACACTGTAATTTTTTCTCTACTTGATTTTGCTATTGCGGACAAAAATCACACATTTGGAAAGAGTTGAAATCGGTGGTCTTGGAACGAAGAATTAGTGCCACTGTGACCAAAGATAGCCAATCACAAAGCGCTGACAGTGTCAGAAATTTTTTCCTAAAATTCGCAGCGGGACCGCTGCTATGATTCTCGTCTAAAAGCCACCATGACGACGACATAGGATTACGCAAAACTCACCAGACAGCTACAAATATAGCAGTGGTGAAACGTAAACGAAACATGCAAGTCTATCGTTATAGGATCTTCACTGTATAATCTGACATGGAGAACTGGTTATCACTCAGCATTTTACCATGATTTTATCGTGATCATCTCGTACACTGTGACAAGTAACAATCTTCAAAGTCCACTGTCCACTGTAACTGCACTAGAACCAGCTAAATTCAACAAATGATATGCCTCATTTTATTCTGTAACGCCATTCAGAAATCCAATGGGCGTAAAAGATCTACTTGAACGGATGAAGAGGTCTTCCGGGAGCTAAAACCAGGAAGAGCAAGAAAGCCAATGTCATTGTTCCATATGGAAGTAGTCAGAATGGGCTTAGCGAATCACAGAGCTCGGTGTCTGAGGGCTTCGAATTAGCCTGCGTGGTTATAAATCGGCCTCATTAGGAGAGAAACCAAACACCAGCTGATGCATGAAGAGCTAAATCATGCGGCAGGAAGTGGGGGGATGTAAACAAACCAAAGAACCTTGAAAATTCGTCTTAAGTACCTAAGGGATCTGGCAACCCTGACTGCCATGTCAGGCAAAGCAAGAGAGACTAGGTGCACTTTGCGGGCCAAGATTTCAGCTGACAACAATACAAAAAAAGTAACAGATAAAGAAAAAGCAATATCTCAGCTTCCCTGTAGCAAGACCTTCCACTAAGAGAACCATCAGCTCATATATTCAGTACACTGACAGAAAAATGCAGTGCTTAGAACAGCTAGGCACATGGACACACACTCATACACACACATAGAGGCTGATAGAGTATGAGAAGGCTTGTTTTTTTTGGATGAGAGGCATTCTTGTCAATCCATAGAGCACAATCTGTTCATCACACTTTGGTCACAGTATGACACTTCCTGATCTTCAAACACCATCGGAGCAGATAAGCCCCTCCCCAACCCAATAATCATTGATTAGTGCAGCCCGCTGATTTAATCTGCGACCAGATGGGGTCAAAGGGCCAGCCAAGGAGATCAATTTTCCCCATGAAAAACTGCAGGAAAGCAGGAAAAAAGAAGTATGACATGGCTGATTAGGAGGAAAAAAATCATACTCGAGTCATTGCACGGTTTATTTAAAGCAGGCTCACTTGCATACAGTCATTATGAATAAACTTCCCAAGCCCAGTTTTTATAGATCAGGTGACTTTGTAGTAGAGGTGTAATGTAATGACACTATCTGTATCTGTTTAGTGCTCCAAATATCAGTATCTGTATCTGTATTCGGATTTAAACCCAAAGTAGCCGTGGTCTCATTTTTTAAAATTAAATAAGAACACTGGAAAAAAAAAACCCAGCGTAGAAATACCAGCACTATCAGCATGGTCATGAATTCAGGCTCTGACAGTTCCTCAACCTCAGCTACATCACTCAAGTTCATAACTGGTCTGAAATAGAGATGTGCGCTCGCACAGTTATTACTTTTGTTTGTTCTTGCCCATGATATTTTCAAACAAATTTAGTTGGTTCTACTGTATAGTAGCCTAACTGAAACCACCATGACCCTGACCAGGCAGTTACTAAAGATGAACAAGCAAACACTGTAAACGTATGCATGTCTTTGCTTGTCCCGTGAGCTTGATATCCTTGACTCCTGCTCATGCAAATTTTTGTCTCATGATAGACTTAACCAGATGTCCAGGGGAACCTTCCCAGCAAAATAAATAAATAAATAAATAAATAAATAAAAGTACACCTCAGCTTCATATTTGTATTTGTTCAGAACACATTATCTGTTCAGTCATATTCAGTTACATCTATGCAGGCAGAGCAGTGGAACTGTATCACTTCATCAACTCGTCCAAGCACACCTCACTCCTTTGCCCTTTTTCTTCCACTGCTGTTCCGAAAAAGCAGCACACCTCCTTCCCAGGACCCTGTGATGAGGTCTCGGTTAATGCTGCGCTAACTGCCGAGTTAACTGCCGGGGTTCTCTGGTCATTCAGAGAGGCATTAACAGCTAAACACTCCAACGGCCATTCACTCAATGCAGAAGGGCCGAGGTCAACAGCTCTCTCTGCAATCTAAGGGCACAAACACACACGCATGCACCTAAAGATATTATTGTCTATTGCATGGAAACTGGAACTGTCTGAGAAATGGCGGACAAGTCCTTGGGACACAAAACACACACTTAAAAAAAGAAGCAAGTCTCGCAATTATCTCTTTTCACAAACACACACAGCAGGCACCAAATCCAGGAAGCATCTAAGTGACAGAAGTGGTGTGAATAAATGTTATCACTAGTACAATGGTTGACCTAGTCAATACTTCTGGTCATTTTTTTTTTCCATTTAGAAGTACCAACACAGTGAACACACTAGCAAACACACATGTATACACACATATTCACATCTGAAAAGAGTTTTGCTAGCAGCCAGGTCTCTCCGCCAGTTTTAATAGTATAAAAGTGCTTAATGAGCATTTTAAACCAAAATACAATTTGTAGTCTTTTGTTCTGAAATGCAGTTACAGTGTATCTTTCAGAGGTAGACCAGACCGTTTAATTAAAGCAAGTCATTACAAGTGAACGGGGTAAAAAAATTAAACAATAGATACCATAATCACAATCAGTTTCTGCCTTTTTTGTAGTAGTATTTTTTGCATTGGAAAAAAATTACAATATATTTATGCAAATGAAGCTTTGTATAATTAAAATATACCACACTTATATACATAATGAAACCAGAAATCTAGTGTTTTGATGTTGTTAGAATGAAATGATTTATTTCACTGTCAAGAGAAAGAATTTTACATAATAAAAGAAATGAAAATAATTTCGTTATTGTTTAGTCAAGAAAATACTATTCACTGTTTCGAAAAAAATATTTCATGCCACTTTTCAGGTTAAAATCCAAAACGTGAATTCAACAATACATTCTGGGAAATTTCCTTTAAAATAGGAATAGGAATGAGCAGAACGCGTTCAGGAGTGCAGGTCATCTAGGAACTGAGATTTTTTGGTTTTATATAGAGAAAAAAAGGTGATTTTGAGGCAATTTTGTAAAAATAAATAAATAAAAATACAATATGGTTTAATGTGTTTCCACTCTAGTAAGTGTTTTATGTATATCATGATGACACATCCAGGGATATATAACATGATGTCATCGTGTCAAGGGGCGGAGCTTAAAGCCTTCTTCATTGAGCGGATAAAATCAGCGAAACAATAATGAGTTTTCATATTTTATTGTTATGGTTTAAGAGGAGATATGTTATAGATACAAAAAAAAAAACCTGAAAAAAATTACTGTAACCAAAATGAATGTATTTTAATGTCTTGCTTTAAACTTTTCTCTCTGTAGGATCAACACACACTTTTAAGAAATTATTAAAGTGTTAGGAGCTTCATCGGACCTTGAGCCTTGAAGTGAGAAAATGTGTGTAATCATATCTCATACTGATGTGATTTAAAATTCCAGAGTTCTAAATTCTTATTCCAGAACGCCACATCAAAGGAACGTCGAGTTCCGAGCATCCTTGTTGCAATTCTTTCCATGTTCTAGAACCCGGGCCACTCTGACACAATCCTCATTTGTGATTTCAAGCGCCTCCTCCTTTGATTAAAACCACACTGCTGTGTGAATCCAATCCATACATCATGAACGAGTTTTATCTCAGAGGCAATCTTTGCCACAATCTATCCCACCTCACGCTTAATATTAATATTCCCAGGATAGGCTCCATATCAACATCAACCCTGGCCAGAATAAAGCGATTACTAAAGATGAACGAGTGAATGACTGACTGAAGAATACAGTCTGCAGTCATTTTATCGGACAACAATGACAATGATTCTATGGAAAAGTGATCATCTCTGATCTTTCTCTAACTATGTATAGAGCAGCTGCGCTCGATGTGCGTACACTCTGTCATGCATAACAAAACACACACACACACACACACACACAGAAAAAACCCCAATGCATCCATATTTCACCTTGACATGACTCATGGGTTTTAGTCGCCACAATTTGGTCCAATAATCCCAGATATGAACAAATCATATGCAACAAATCATATCAGCCCAGATTCTTGTCCACGCATGCTTGCATACAGTAAATCACTTCCACTTGCATCACCCATGACACTCATCAGCATTCCTACCATTCATCACATGCATCATTGATCCTCATTGATTCCATAAGCAAAATGGACTGCTGCTAACTAACCAATCAGCTTCATATATACAAACAGAGCACCCTTTAAATTCCACTCTAATCATTTCAATTTAATGCCTTAGATGTTTTACAGAGCAATTTCAATTTTATAGCTTATACTTTATCCTACCTTATATCTATATATACAGTATATATAGATATAGACTGCTCAGATGGACCAGGATGGACTCCTGATGATCCGTTTGGACAAAAAAAAAAAAAAAACACTTGTATCACTGCACTGCGATAATCCGTTCAGCCTGTCCAGTGATGTTTCTCCGCTCCTTGAAGGTTTCTTTTTCTTATTCTTATTATTCAGCAGTTAATTAGCGCGCGCGCCATCAAACCCATTATCAATTTACAGATATTCAATGTGCTGAAATGAACAAATGACTGACCCAATCATTAGGAAGATCTCACCAAAAAGTGTGCATATATTATAAATGAATATTGCACAAGATATTAAGGTTTTGGTTTTTTGTTTTTTTTTTATCTATATATAGTAGCTATTCTTATTGTAAAAGGAGGCGCGCAAATGCAGCACGCGCCAGTAATTGAACCAAACCAGAACGCGTCCGTGCACCTTCAGGTTTGTCTCCAAAGCGCCGCACGAGACCAGGTCCAGTGGGTAGAAACTGAGCTTTTGAGTTAACAAGATGCACAAAAAAAAAGCTTCACGCGCACATCTCTCTCTCTTTCTCTCTCTCTCTTTCTCTCTCTCTCTCACAGGCGCTCACCGTGTCTCCGGCGGCGCGGCCGCATCGCGCGCTCCCTCCCGCAGGCTGAATGAAGAAGCAGCGGCTTCGTCCGCGTGCTCAGGTTTCTTCCTTTTGCACGAGCTCTGAGTGCATATACACACACACACACACACACACAAAAGGGGAAGAAAACAAAAATCACGCCGTGATTAAAGCAGCTCCAGGAAACTCGTGTCTGTGCGCGCGCGGCTGTGTGGAAACACACGCGCAGATCAGTATAAGTCTCAGCGCGAGCGGACTGCAGGGTTGAGCTGCAGGGTTGCCAGATGTTCACAAACTCCATCAAGCCACTAGAATTCGCAGTGTATTTTTTATTTTTTTCATTCAGTTTTATTTACTGTGGAGATTTAAAAAGCACTGTTCTAACCTAGCCATGTGTATCTTTCTAAGATAATCCATCAATGTTGCAACTCTTGTTTTTTTCCTTTTTTTTTTCTTTGTGTGTATGTGTGTTTAATCAACAGCGATCATCAACCCTGTTCCTGGAGATTAAGTTTCAGCCCTAAACCGACTCAATGTCTACGTTTCCATGCACATCAATATTCTGATATTAATCAGGATTTGGAAATATTCTAATTAGTACTGAATCGTGCATGTAAACGCTGCAATCTGATTGCCCGATTCTGATTCAGACAATATTCTGATTCATCGAATTCCGATTCCCACCACTGGAATATGCCTGTTTTAATTGGAAATTTGTTGCGTGTAAACACCTTATTCACAAAATCCACTGAGAAGAGATATAGGCACATGCTCAGGCCGCAAGGAATTGTGGGTGCTAATAGATACTTAGCTGTAGGCTAGGGATTTAGGAACAGTAACTCAGGCATACTTAACAACCATGTATACAGGAATATTCCGATGCCTGTACGCATATAAACATCGTATTCGGAATATGGTTGCAACCCGAATATAGACCTTAAGCAGAATTTGATGTGCATGTAAATGTAGCCGGTGTGTGCATACACGCTGCGATGCTCTTGAACACGTCATCAGTGATGTTTCTGGGGTCATCGGGTTTTTTCGGGTGTTTCAACATCATACCCCTTGGCTGGGTCACCGTTGACCAGCCAAGACTGATCAGATTGTGACTCATGTTCAAGTACTTAATCAGGTATATTTGACTTGAACTAAATTCTTCAATAAGTTAATATGCAATATAATAGTCTATAAATCCCTCCATCCATTTTTTTTAATTTGGTGAAATTTTTACAATGTCAGTATTTGAGCTCTGATTATCGGTTGATATCTGATTCCTGACATCTTCACATCAAACAAGCAATGAATATTTGCTTTTAGACATTTCAAGTCCCATATTCATCTCCAAACACTTCATTCATTCATTCATTCATTCATTCATGTGAGGATTGTAGTGGATCCGGATCTGGAGTCTATCCCGGGAACAATGGATGTGATTCAGGAATACACCCTGAATGGGATCTCAGGGCACCATGCACATTCAAACTATCATTCTAACAATTTACAGAAAGGTAAATATGTAACTGTATTTTCAATACCAATACACTAATTCAGGCAAGTACTGTCTCCAATACTGATACTCTCTACTAGGACCGGTGAATCCCGGAAAGGTATTGAACACTGGTACACTTTACAAACTGCAATACACTATGCGTTTCATTGTCAGACCCTAGACCCTTGCTTGCTCACACTTTGCCTAGACCCAAGACTTTAAATTGCAGCAGGGATCTTTTACATGCACAATAATAATCTCTTTACGCTATAAGTGATCACATATAATACATCTGTGTTTGCTATAGAATAGCAGTGTTATAAACATGCAACATATTCCCTCGAATAAAAGGGTTATTCTGTATTACTTTCCTCCTTTAGGCTAAAGGCTGTACCTATTGTGTGCTAGCTTATGTCCTCATAATGGAATTTGAAAAGGCTCAGCCAATTTGACCAATCTGGCAACCCTGCTTTAAAGCACAAGCTGGACTGGGAGAAACTCAGATTGCAGCAGTGTACGAGCTCCACCTAGCAGTCATGATCATCTCTCTCTCTCTCTCTCTTTCTCTCTATCAATATTTCCCAGATATGATATGCAATATTAAATAGCCGTTAATTACTATGTAGATCCTCCAGCCAAAAGATATTCATGTCTGTCACTTTGTTGCATTGGGATCCAGTCCAATCCTGTTTCCCCTGCACACTTTACTGGTTTCATTGCTCCAACACACTTGAGTCAACTCCTTGAGGAATTATTAAGCCTATCATGCACTTAATCAGGTGTGTTAAAGCAGGGACACATTGAGCATTTCCTGTGTCACAAAACTCAACATGTCTGAGTGTACATGATTGTCTGAGAGATAGGAGCAAATGTAAAAAGACCTGGATTGTGTATTGTAACCTAAAGGACAAAAGAAGTGTGTGGGGATGGACACTTTTCGAACCAAACTGTCCCATCATGCACCAGATGGGTTTGTTACATATAATAGACCAAAAGAACTGGTCCCTTCAGTATAAAAGAATTAGTATTTAAATCTACCCCAATCTATCAAATCTATCCAATTCCTGAATCCAATTGGTCAGAAGTGACAATAGTTAATGCACTTTTTGTAATCATTTTTCTTTACTGTTTCTATGGTAACGGCTAATTTCCAGGGACTTACATGGCAGACGCCCCACATAGTCTAACGCTAGTAATAAACATATTAATAAATGTGTTGTTTAACAAAGTAAAATATCAAAGCTTTTATATTGTAAACCTTTCTGTAAAGAGATATTTATTTAACATTTATGGAAGGAGTCTCCAGTGTCAGCGCTTTGTAGTAGGAAGTTTTTACCACAGGAAAGTCTTCAGGAGAGAGGACCTTTGCTCATTTCTGTTTTATCAGTAACATTTGTTTGTTTGTTTGTTTGTCTGTCTTTTGTCTTATTAACTTAAAGAGACAGAGAGAGAAACTGATGAGGAAACAGCTGTATAGCTGCTATAACTATAAATAAATATGAACAGGAACAAACTTGTCTCGCAGATGTTCAGCAGTATTAAAAATGTAACTATAAATGGATAAACTGTACCACATGACATTTATTACTAAATTAAAGAGTGTAATTATTGGCAGATTGCTGTGGTATAAGAGGAATAAAACACTTCTGGACATGCAGTTATTGGAAAATAATCAACTTCGGCTGCTCCGTTTCACTTGCAATGCAACACACCACACCATCGTTGATTACTTTCCTATAACAGCATGCCCTATTGTGTTTTATTCCTTACTTTAAAAAAAATCTCCTATGTAAGATGTAAAAATATGTTCTATGTTCTGATTTTTTAGATTACTACATAGTGAAACAGTGCACAGTGAAGGCCTGGAAACTGGGAAGCCATAGATATAGACCACATACAGTTTGTAAGAGGGAAAAAAAAATAGAAAAACAAAACGATTTTGTGCCATCTACTGGACTTCCTAATCTTGACCAATCATGGTGTAAATGACTATACTATCAGAAAAGAAAAAGGACAAAATGAGGTAGAGTAGCAGCAGGAGCCAGTGAGACAGAACTTCGAAATGGTGCTGTAATGTGACTGTAATGTGAATTTTCCATCGGTGCTCCAGCATCGTTCATGGTTGCATCAAGTTATGATGTATTTTGTAACATCAGTGTCTGGCCGAGTTTGTATTAGTGTGAGATAGCTTTCTTATTGAGCTCCATGTTGTTAGAATTATTAAGAGAAACAGTAAGCACTCATTTAAAAGCACTACGATGAACATGGCATCAAATCATTATATTTCCATTAAGCAGATTGGGATAGGAGCATCACCATTTTAATTTGTTCAACAACTGATTTTCTTCATAGTTATTGTTAGATATCGACTTTTGTCCGAGCAGACCAATTTTATTGACCTTCGTTGACTGGAAAAGAGCGATCAGTTAACATGTAAATGAACTGGTTTGGGTATTTCAGAAACTGCTGAGCTCCTGGAATTTTCCTGCACAGCAGTCTCTAGAGTTTACAAAGAATGGTGCGAAAAAAAAGAAGAAAAAAAAATCCTGTGCAGACAGAAATGCCTCGTTGATGAGAAAGGGCAGAGGACAATGACCAGACTCGTTAAGCTTACAGGACGTCTAGGGTCACTCGAATAATCACTCTTTACAACCGTGGTGAGCTGAAAAGCATCTCAGAACGCATAACCTTGAGACACATGGGCTACGACAGCAGAAGACAACCTCGAGTTCCACTCCTGTCAGCCAAGAACAGGAATCTGAGGCTGTGACACTGACAGAGGGCACACTTTCACCGAAACTGGATAGTTAAAGATAGGAAAAACATTGCCTGGTCTTTTTTATATGACTGGCTGATTTGGATAATTGCATGAATTTGTAGGAGTACAGTGTTCCTATTAAAGTGGCCAGTGAATATATCTCTATAGTTATAAGTCAAAGTATTATCCTGGTCAGGGTAGCATGGAACTTATCCGAACCAGGGATGTGGCAATTACCTGCTGCAACACCAAACTGCCCTAATTTGGTTTTGAATACTTTCAATTAAAATGCCATTGAGCTCATAGTTTTTACAGGATATTTTCATGCGGTGCTGTTGTTTTGCTGGCATACAGTACTATATTTTTGTAGAAAAGATCAATAATTTAGTCCAATCCACAACAGTTACAGGTAAGTTTAGATTAAATATATAGAGAACAACCACTACATGGCTAGTAAATTCTAAATTTTTACTAAACAGTATTGCTTCTCAAAAACAATATAATATAATGTCCAAACATAAGCTTGCAAGAGTTAGAAGGATGTGTTCCAGCAGTGATATTCAATCACAGTCCCCTACTGCACCTTATTCAGCCTATGAAGTGCTTGGTATTTCATTATAAAATAAATAAATAAATAAATAATAATAATAATAATAATAATAATGTGGAGAGCAGAGAGGCTGCAGGGCATGGTCAGAATACCATTAAATACCAGGACCTACTCTTCCTCTATATATGTTGTAAAATGGACTTGTGAATAGCCGCCCACACAAAAACCCCTGGGGTAGGAAGAAAATCTTTCCTCGCCGCAGCCGCTAGTCAGTCATCCTGATTGATCCGTCACCAGTGAAAGGTATTCTCAGGCTAATTGCAAGGGATTTAACGGAGATGGTGATACTTATGGGTTCAGGTCCGAGCAGTTGGGCTGTCATCTATCCATTAGTGGGTGATTATGTCGAGGAAAATTGGCACTTTGACATCATACCCAAAATAATGGCGCTACTTAAGCACTTATATCCCGTAACTCATTTTCTTATGCCATCGGCGATGTGTCCGCAAGCACATTTCAGCAGGAAAGTGGTAGAGCAAAGGCACATGGGCAATTCTGTCACTTTCAGAGTCACCTATTTATCTATACTGAGATGTCATTTTGATCATGTACAGTGGCTTTTGATCATGTAGGTGGTATTCACCTCCTCTTGATTTTTTTTCTTCCAGATTTAGTAGTGTTACAGAAAAGAAGGGAAAAAAAGACATATGAGTTTGCCAAAAGACATGCTGTGGAGCCAGTAGGAAAAAATGATTCTCTGGTCAAATGAGATCAAAATTTAAACTTTTTTTTATTTTGGCCTTGCCAAAGGGCTGCATGTGGGGATACTCGTCACTGCTCATCACGCTGAAAACACCAACCACACAGTGAAGCATGGTGGTGGTAGCATCACACTAACAATTATCTATAGCCTCCCGACTGCTTCCATGACTAATGCATGACTTTCGGTTGGCATCCTAGCCTAGGTAGGGTTGTGAGGCTTGATCTCTATATCTCTCACACCTAGTGGTCTATACATTATATTTTTTTAAGGAGTTGCCCTTCCTGACATACTTGGTAGCTAGTTCAGATTTTATTTTTGTGTAGCAAGATGCAATCCAAGATCAACAGACAGAGAAAGAAAAATGCTTCTCAGGGCCAGCAGCTTGTTAAAAAGGGCAGCCTTCTGAACCGGCTTGTTCAGTTTCATAGTTTAGCCCCATCTATTATATCCCCTAGAGGCGTGCTGTAAAGGAGGAATAAATACTGTTCCTCCCACATTCAGTGTTAAGTGGGTGTACTATCGTATTACTGAAGGATATTGAACATGAGTGGCAGAGAGAAATAGCAGTAACAAGGTGCATTATAACTGGGGGAAAAAAACAGCTATCAGAGTGTTACTGCCATTAAAGGCTGCGGGGAACACATTCAACCACATCTGAGACTATTTGAAGAAAAAAAACAACCAGATTCTGGGAGGATAATATTCACATTATGGTTCAGTTATAACAAAAGAAAGATGAAAATGAGGTATATGTGAATTTGATAACACTTCATTTGAAGGGTTACTACACCGGGTCTTGCGTCATATCACATTCATAATTTGGAGGATTGATGCAATCCTTATGTCAAAACCCGTAAGGTGATCTTAATGTTTTATGTTGTTACGTGAATTTATCTTCACATGAAAGAGAGAAGAGAAAAGAAACGTCAGTTATTATTACAGGTCGACTGGGAAAGATGGTAATAATCCGTACATTTTTATTCTAACGTCTTTAAGCTTTCTCTGAAGTGTCCAACTATCATCTTAGCTTCTGTGAAGTGTACTTTCTCTATCTACTTCATAGAGAAACACAAAAATGCATGCTCTTCATCTAATATAGTGCTTTATCTGCATGCTAAACTATTATGAAGTGCCATTCCAGTACATCTTCAGCCCATGTGTCAGCTGAATGAATGATTCTCAAGCCTGAAAAAAAGTAATAATTTAACACTGGTATAAACATACAGGGTACAACGTCAGAGCTGCTGTTGTAGAAAATTAATCAACACTGTCTGACTCATCAGAATGGGGAATTCAACAGCACTGTGATATGTCAGAGTCTCTGGTATCTCAAGGTCTCATAAGTCTCACAAAATAAAAGTTGGCATAACCCTTTCATAAATCGTCCACCATTTCTTTATGAATGTGTTATGAAGGTCCTATGTAGGTCCCCTTCAAAAAAGTGTTATATGGAATTCCTAGTTTTGTATTTAAATTTGTTTTATTCTATTGACTCAGCGTATGTTAATAGTGGACAGTGCTATCTTTTAAATGAGCAGTGCTCTAGGATGACCCGCATTTACCACTGCATATTCTTCAAACTGTGCAATTACCCTCAGTAAACAGCAGAATTAATCCACAATAGCAATAGCTAATTGAAATTCCACCACTACACACAGCTTAAAATGTGCTGAGCGCACCAAGAAAGTTAAATCCTGATGCTTCAAAGAGACGCTCCATCGCTCACTGAAACAAAACCCATTGAACTCAGATCTAAAATGGAAGTTTTTTTTTTTTACTCGTCACTTCAACGGACACTGTTAGAGAAACGACAAACTAGATCCAGCACTGAAGGAATAGAACATTGTCCTATTCAGTCTTTTCCCCTTTGGTTTCAGCTCCTCAGACGCAATAGATCATCCAATTTTCAGCTGATATGATGTCTTGCCCAGAGCAGATCGATATTTCATTTTTTTCTCTCTTTTCATTTTGAAGATGGACCTGGATGGTCTTGATCAAGTCTGGTCTTGTGCAGCTGCCAGACATCCAGGATATTTCTCTCTTGAACGATCTCTGAGAGCTCCTGATGAAACAGAGGTTTCATAGTCCATCAGCACCTCTAATGAGCTGATCTGATTCAGAGCGCAGGAGGTAATGATGTTGAGGACTTGGACGAAAATGAATTCCATAAAAATGACTAATCTTTCAGTTGCAATCACGCCGAGAAGATCTGGTGTGGCAGATAATGCATGTAGCCATTAAGTCCTAAGTAACTGATAATTGTTTTAACTAATGGACCCCAGTCAGTTCTCAGATTTAGGAATCAGCAGTCATTAAGACTTTTTTTTTTTTTTTTAATATATTTATAATATAAATATATTTATATTGCTGTAAGAAATCCAATAGGGTGGATGTATGTGCAGTCAGTGGGGTTCGGGATTTAAACAACAGAGTACTCACCAGTCTAATATATCACCAGACACACAAAATATATCTCTATGGAGAAAAAAACTACACTCTCAGAAAAAGGGGTTTTCAAGGGTTCATTGACCAGTTAAAAGATCTTTCCTCAAGTGGCTCTACTTAGAAGATTCGCTCTGAATGAGGAACCCTCAGTTTTATAGAGTTTTACTTACAACATCAGGACGAACTGAAGAAGCGTTACGGTATCGCAATGCAACTATATGTCTGTTTAGTGCTCCAAATATCCGTATCTGTGATTGGATTTAAGCCCGAAGTGGGAATGTCCTAACCTGGAAGAGTGGGTTTGTATTTTTTTTAAATTAAATTAAATATGAACCCTAACACTATGGCACTGGAAACACTGGAAAACACTGGGAGAAAAAACTCAGAGGTAGAAATGAAAGCACTGTTAGAATAGTGTGTGAATTCTGACTCTTACAGTTCCTCAACCTCAGCTACATCACTCAAGTTCATAACTGGTCCCAACTAGAGATGCGTGCAGGATTGTTTTTATATTCCAGGTCCCAGAGATATTATTTTTGCATGTACCTAAGATTTTCTAATGCATTTAGTTGGTTCTGTTTCCCAAAATACAAATAAACCAATAGCCAACCTTAAACTATCTCATTCCTGACCAAGCAGTTACTAAAGATTTGATTACTAAGGAAATAATGAATGCTGTAAATGCATGTACATGAACACACACTTTCTTTCTCCCATGAGCTCTGTATTTGAAAAGTTGTTCATGCCCGCTTGAAAATAAAGACCTCCCGACCTCCCGCACTTGTGACTGTTTTGTTATGTCCCACATCAGCCCAGTCCCAATTCACACCTCTAGTCTGAAACCAGAAAAAAAAAAAGAATTGTGCTCTTCCTATTAATATCTGTATTTGTATTTGTTTAGAACACATTATCTGTTCATTCCTAATAATGTATTCAGATTCGGTTACATCCTACATTATGGGGGATGTACCATAATCCACCACTGCCACTAACGTAAAATACTGTATGCGGGACCAGTACGAGATCCAAATTTGATCTCGATCAAGCTGTTGTAATGTATATACTGTATGTACTGTAAATAAGTAATGCATATCAAGTGTATACAGTATATGAATGGATTGGAAACGTGGATTATTACGAGCTGCTCAGTTTCAATCAACAGATAAATGTTGAAGTAGCTAATACTTACTGCTAGGCAACAGGTTGATGTTTCATAAATGCCATTGTGGAGAAAACATGGTTCATTTGGTTTTTAAATGTGGTTACAAACACCAAAAGGTCGAAGTAATGATTCACTGTGGGTTCTGTTGCAGAAGCATTTCTTTAAACATTAGTTAAAGAATAAGATAGTGAAAAGAAAGTTTTATTTTTTTTTACTCATTATTTCTTGCAAGGAAAGCTAATGTGGCCACCACCATCACCTTTTTTTTTTCCTAGGCAGAGAATACTCTGGTGTAAATGTTAAATCACATTCAGCTAAATGTCACTTGTCACTAGGGTTGTACCTCCAAAAGCACATTGTTTGTGCTTTTAGTCAAAGGACCTAGAAAATATCAACCTCATTTAAAGCAGAAAATTAGACCTTAAGTATCACTCTTGTACCTTTGTGGATACATTTATACTGTTCAGTGAGGTGGAAAAAAGTGCCTGTACAGTGCTTCAATTGGTCATGAATATATTTTTGGAAAACTACCATAATGATGTTGTATCATATGTAATTATGAAGAGATGCAATATACTGGCTGTAGCTGTAAATAACGGGCAAAAAGCTCTAGGTTATATTGACGTATGCCCCACTGTTGCTGAATTTTTGATCCTTACAGTAGTTCCAGCTGTAAGGTTTATAATAATTCTGTCATTCTAATAAGTTATTGTTTCCTTAGTAACAACTTACAAAAGGATGTTGTTGTATGTGGGACTCTCCACAGAACCATGTGTAAGGGGCTCCCTAGTGGTGCAACAAAAAAGCGTTAACCTTATTGCCAGTAGATCACAAGTTTGAATCATGACCAAAAGAGCAAAATTGCAAAACCAAGAGAGCAAAAAGGCCATGTTCCCTGTGTGGGAGGGATGGTGTGTTTCTCTCTCTCTCCTGTCAATCACAGAGACATTAGCCAATCATAGACAGCTGTGAGTTCATGTATGCAGAAGAGGGCAGATAGCGAATGCAGCATGAACAGCAGTCTAAAAAGATGCAGTGAGTGGCTTCACATGTCTCAAAGCATTTTTGGAAGGAGTCTCCAGTGTCAGTACTTTGTAACAGTCAGAGATAAAGCTGTAACTTTAAGTGTAATTTTTCCAACATAGGACAGACATATCTGCACTTTCTCAGTAACTTGACAAGTTACATTTCTCTTATTAACATCAAGGGAGAGAAAAAGTGAGGTTGGTAAACGAAAACCCATTTACAGCTGCTATAACATGATTGATAACAGGAACTAACCTGTTTCGTGGATGTTCCATAACATTAAATGTAACTATAACCTTTATAAACTATAAAAAGTACATGTTATTCTTTAATTAATTAAAAAAATGTAATCGCTGGCAAATTGTTGTGGTATAAGTGGATTAAAACACTTTGGGACATACGGTTTATGGAACATAATCTCCTTCAGGGACATCATCACTGATTATTTACCTGTAATAGCATGCACCATCATGTTTTATTCCTCATGTTTGCTAAAACATTTTTTTTTTTTTAAGTTTTGACTTTAAGCCTCACTTTATTTTCTTTCAGTCCTTCTAGCAGGCTCCTAGTGAGCACCATATGAAGAGGAAGTGAAATGACCCATAGCAGCTAAATGTCTCAGACTCTTTCATCATTTCATGATTGCCGGAGGTGTTTAAAATTCTCCGGATGCACACTCATAGACGAAAAGATACAGCATGTGGTAGCAACCAAAAACCTAACATAAGAGGCAAGAGTAAAATCACAGAAAAACAGCCCAACCTGGAGTCTGTTGAAAAGCAGTCAGTTTTTTATGTTGAAATTTTCTCAAGATTGGAAAAAGAGAGATAAACACTGACATTGCTGATCTAATACCACAAGTAAAACTAATCCACATAGGCCGCCCTCGAGTGCCACATCCCCGCAGAGATTTGTCTTTTCCTTTTTCTAACACTCCAAATTCAGCCCACGAAAGTGTTGGTAATGAGCCGTGTGTTAGATAAGGTAGACTGCGAAACACTGATGTGTTGTGGCCCTTCAGGAATGAGGTCTGGCCAAAAAACTGGCTACTTCTGTGTATTTTTTATAACTATTGGTGGTGATGTTGTACTTTGTCTTACAAAAATCCAGAATAATTTGCCTTAAGACCAGTGATGCTTCAACTATAGGGGCAGGTGGGGTGCATGCACTACCCCACTTAGCTTCCACAGAGGTATTATTTTACCTAGTCGTCAAAAATGGGATCTGCAACAAGCACTAATAGAAGCCCACTGGGGCAGCAATCACGCTGCCCCATGCTTGGTGGAGGAGCAGGATACAGAACTGTTAATGGGGTTGCCAAGCTGGGCTACTTTAAAAACCTCAAGAATTTGTTTTATAGC
>CM040481.1:3118716-3156856 GCA_022758105.1 Pangasianodon gigas
AAAAAAAAAAAAAAAAAGAAAGAAAGAAAAAGAAAAACATGTCTCCCTTTTCCAATGCCCATATTTTTTGGGCTAGTTTTTTGGTCTATTTTGGGCAAGTCAAACACAGTACTATAAAGGTACATCTAAAACTGCTGAAAATAAAACACTAGATTGTATGTTGTCGACTTTCAACTGCCTATTACAGGGTTACTCTAAAAATTCACTAGATAGTAGACTATAGCATAAGTTAAGTGTGATAACCTCTCAAGTTAATTCTTTGTGGGGATATGTCATTATAAAAAATCTATGGTTATGAGCTGCTGCTGCTTGAGATATTTAAGACATTAAGAGCAAATGATCTGATGTGGATGCCAAAAACAAAACTTTATATTGGTCTTCTTTATCTTTGAAAGAAAGTGGGGGCTTATTTATACCAGATGTCCCAATATAAATGTTTAATGCTTTGAAATTAGGTGGGGAAGATACCAACTGGGACTGAAAACCAGTAAAGATTTTCACACACTATAGTGATCAGACCTTTGCACCTTCACGACTCTGGTAAATCCACCAGATGTTACATATGACTGTACAACATGCACAAATACCACATCGATATTTTTCAAAGCCAAGCATGGGATGTCAATACCACTCACATTGTAAATATTGATCATATAAACATCCAGAATGCACACACACACACACACACACACACATATCTATAATCCCAGGTGAAGCCTATAATATCATTATTTTGTTCTGTGTTCAGGGGAACAGAAGAGCCTAGCGGATCATTAGAGGCGGCTCGGGTGAGGCTTCCCTCTGTCACTCTCCCGCTGGCAGCCTGACATGGAGCTGCGGCACCTGAGTGATCGTTCCCGCCGTGTGAGACAGTAATAACGGTTATTATGGATCTAATACCATCCGCTTTGTCTCACACGTAGCTTCTTTGACTTAATGCGGAAACAGAACACAGCAGGATGGAGTCAGAGAATCAGGGCCTATAGGTCTTTTACAGTTTTTTTCAATTCATTATACATTAAAAATATTTCTGTTCTCTAAAGCCATGGCATGTCTTAAAACTATATACACATTTAGCACATTTCATAAATTGTGAGAACAAAAATAAAGCAAAAATATTTGCATAGCATCTTGGCATGACAAAATAGGCCTAATAGTCAAAGAATGCCATTAGCACTTAGGTCTGTCTGTGGTTCGATGCATTTTATTACTGAATAAATACAAGACTGTGTTTGATGAATATCTGCTTTGTGTCCAAGGCAGCATGGAAAGCATTTCCACCTCATAGCTTTAGCGTCCCTAGTTCAATCCTGAACTCAGGTTACTGAGTTTTGCCTGTTCTCCATGTGTTCATGTGGGTTTGCTCTGGATTCTCTGGGTTCCTTCCATCCAAAAATATGCCAGTGGGTGAATTGGCTACTATAAGTTGCCTCTAGGTGTGAAAGCTGTGTATGCATGGTAACTTGTAAAGGACTGGTGTCCCATATGAATAATTTCCCAGCTAATGGCCAGTGTGGCAAGCTCTGGATTATACTGTACTTCTAACCTGTGTCTTTAAAAAATGAATGGATGCATAATTATAGCTTTTCAGTAGTTTCTCTGATAACAGGATTTGGTCAAAATGCCTACAACATTTTATATCAGTATCAGCTAGCTCTGACTTATATTTGCATAATAGTGACAGACATCTCAGAGATGTGATTTGAGGTCAAAAGGACAGTTTTTCAAGGCTCCTGCTGTGTGTGTGTGTGTGTGTGTGTGTGTGTGTGTGTGTGTGAAAGAGAAGGGGCGTTCAACTCCCCTGGCTCTGCTGTAAAGGCAGTTTTTAGAAAAAAAAAAAAAAAACCCTTAATAGGCATGCAAGGAGCGCATGGTCCCTGCAGGATTCTGATACATTTAACTTTGAGCTTAACTTTGTCACAGGCGCTGACACTAAATCAGATTTGATCGGCAAGGCACATCTGGCCAGAGAAGAAGAGCTTCTAATCCTATAAAACTACATATCATTCTTCAGGAGATCTTCAACGCCCTTCTCAAGGTGCTGGGTGATGTGGGGGTGCTGAGGGTGCTGGAGCATCCCCTACACTCAGGATGCTGTAACTGCAAGTGGCAAATAGGCTAATAAGAATTTGTGGTCATTTGAGCGTGACAGATTCGCTAAGTTAATCTTCGCAGCCTTGACAGAGAGACCTTTAGATTTTTACAAGAACCCTGTCATACCAAAATGACCACTAACATAGGGTAAGATGATTTTCTTTTCTTTTTCATCTGCTAATCAAGAAATGAACTTACCAAAGTGTAGTGGCTTACAGTGGTTTGCATAAGTATTCACCCCCCACTTCCCACATAACAAATCTACATAACACTGCCCATAATACTGAAGAGTGTATGGGAGAGTATTTTTACATGTAAAATAAAATGAAATAAAATACACTATTTTTTAAATATACACTTACAAAATAGATTATTAAGGCAAGAAAAGAAGATGCATTTTATTATTTCTACCATATATTTTTTGTCATGCCAGGGCACTGACATTTCATTCTACACAAAGCGATGGAATATGAGAGACTGAAATCTTATAACTAAAAAAATATTAAAAATGGAAAAACAAACAAACAAAAAACAAGAAATAAAATAAATAAAAAAACACAATTTGTAATTAGTTGCATGAGCATATTGTGGGTTGAGGTTCAACATGTTTTGAATTAAAAAAAAGCAGACTAAATGGAATAATTGTGTATGAAATTAAGTTGGATATTGCTATTAAAAAAAAAAAAAGTACCTAAACTTACAAATAAAATATGTAAAATAAAATACAATGTGTGTGATTTAAAAAAAAAAAATGCTATACTATAAAACATCAAATTATACTTAACAATCCTAACAATTTCTGCTTAAGTGTTATAATAATAATAATAATAATAATAATAATAATAATGTGCTGTAATTATTATTATTATTATTGTTATTATTATTATTATGTCACAAATTGTTAGGATTGTTAAGTATTATTTGAAATTAAGTTAGATAATGCTTTTTTTTTTTTTTTAAAAAAGTACCCAAACGTACAAATACAATACAAATATACAAAAAAAGACAATACAAATAAAATTCTTTTTTTAAATACAATGATTTAAAAAAAATGCTATATTATAAAACATCAAATAATACTTAACAATCCTAAGAATTTCTGCTTAAATGCTACTACTATTATTATTACTATTATTATTACTATTATTATTATTATTATTATTATGGGATGTATCTGTCTGTCCCCTTTATTGGGGATTTTTTTAGTGGGCAGCGGGCCGGTTGCCATGGCAGCCAGCGCGCGGGGCTTTAGCGTGAATTGGGGCGGGGCTTCTCGCGCTGTTACTGACCATCGCACATCGCCCATCTTTAAAACCAGTCCCGTTAACCGGAGAGCCGCGTCCCGTCCCGTACTGATATAACGCCTTATAACGGATTAACTCTCGGGTAAGTCGCGCTTTTGCTTCTGGCGTAAACTTCAGGCGACTTCAGGAGCTTTTTGCAAACGGCGGGGAGTGAGTTTGTGTGGTCACTTTTGTTACAAAGCCCGGTTTATTGTGTGTTACAGTGTAGCGCGATATAAATAGCCGCGGCTAACGCTAACTCTAACACCGTCTGTTTTTAGATCGGATTAGATAACAGAAACTTCTCTTCCCTTTCTTTTCCATTTCTGCATCACTTTGCTCGGTGTTTGAACGCATTTCCCGGGTTTGTGTGCCTGCGTGGTTCCACACACACTCACATTTTTGTTGCTGAATGTGTCACTTGAACAGCTCATGACCTGTTGCTTCATCGGTGCAGCAGCTGAGAGGCGGATTGAGCTGCCGCAATGGCGTTCAGCCTGTTAGCTTCATCACGCTAACAACAGGACACACTGCTGATACTGCTGTCTGAGTCACTTCCAAATAGACAAATATATTTACACTAACATTAACATGAAAACAATAAACCAGTATAACACAGGGTCTTGTTTGCAGGTCAATATAGTACACTACTATATAACTCACTATAGGAATAATACAGTATACTTTACTCTACAGTGTAGTCATTTATACTATATAACTAACTTATAACTGCTTACAATACAGTTAATTATATAGTACAGTAAGTTACTCTACACTACACTATATACTATAACAAGTATATTATAAAAATTACAATTACTACAGTAGTAATACAGTAAACTTACTATACTATATAACTAACTCATAGTAACCAAACACTCCACTGCAAATCTGATCACTATACAGTTAGTTATAGAGTTAGTATACTATACAACTTACTCTACTTGTATATACCACTACAGTAGTGATAAAGTATTATAAAACTTATTATAGAACTTACTACAGTATTTTATAGCACTACACTACTAGTAATACCTAATACTTACTACAGAGTAGTAATTTGTACTATATAACTAACTTATAACTGCTTACAATACAGTTAGTTATACAGTATAGTAATTCACCTTACTGTAACAAGTGTATTATAAAACTTACAATTTATAGTGTTTATAACACTATAGTTGTAATATAGTATACTTACTATACTATATAACTAACTCATAGTAATCAAACACTCCACTGCAAATCTGATCACTATAAGTAAGTTATATAGTATAGTAAGTTACTCTACTTTAATTATATTATAAAACTTACTACAGTAGTTTATAGCACTATAGTAGAAATATCATATACTTACTACAGTATAGTCGTTTATACTATATAACTAATTCATAACTGCTTACAATACAGTTAGTTATATAGTATAGTAAGTTACTCTACACTACACTATATACTATAACAATTATATTATAAAACTTACAATTTATAGTGTTTATAATACTATAGTAGTAATATAGTATACTTACTATACTATATAACTAACTCATAGTAACCAAACACTCCACTGCAAATCTGATCACTATACAGTTAGTTATAGAGTTAGTATACTATATAACTTACTCTACTTGTATATACTGCTACAGTAGTGATAAACTATTATAAAACTTATTATAAAACTTACTACAGTAGTTTATAACATATTTTATAGCACTATACTACTAGTAGAAATATCTTATACTTACTACAGTATAGTCGTTTATACTATATAACTAATTCATAACTGCTTACAATACAGTTAGTTATACAGTTATATAGTATAGTAAGTTACTCTACTATAACAAGTGTATTATAAAACTTACAATTTATAGTGTTTATAGCACTACAGTAGTAATATAGTATACTTACTACACTATATAACTAACTCGTAGTAACCAAACACTCCACTGCAAATCTGATCACTATACAGTTAGTTATAGAGTTAGTATACTATACAACTTACTCTACTTGTATATACCTCTACAGTAGTGATAAAGTTTACTTATTAACGTATAGTAGCTTAGTGTATTAGCTTATATAACTTATAACGTATAGTAATCTACCACTCCAATGCCAGTCAGATTACTCTTCGTTATATAATATAGTGAAGTAGTATAGTAATTTACTTTATTCCAACAAATATACTGTACAACTTACTATAGTATTATGTAAGACTATAGGAGTATAAATTGGTTATAGAGTATGTTTACTATACTACAATAAGTATAAAAGTATAGTACTATAACAGTAATATAGCATACGTACTATAGTATAAAATTCAAACACTCCACTGCAAGTCTTATGCACTGCAAGTTTGTATAGTATTTATATTATATAACTTACTATACTATAGTAATAATATAATTTACTTACTATACTATATAACTAATAGCAGGTAAACACATTATGCCATGTCTGGTTACTATAGGTTAGTTATATGTTATAGAACATTACTATAAAAAAAAGTATTGTACGTAACATACTATAGAATAATACTATAGTAGTATATGGTAAGTTATTAAGCTATATTAAGTATGCTATATAACTACCTATGGTAGTTTATAGTACAATAGTAGTAATATAGCCTAATTTTTTTTTAAATATACTACATAACTAATGTATAATAATAAAACACTTCACCACAATTCTGCAAGTTTGATGCAGGACATGCTGTATGTTTCAGTAATATCATGGCTGTGAAAATGCAGATAACACACACATTTATATGTGTTTCACTGTGCGACATTAGACTCTGTAATGAATCTCTTTTAGTTTTAATTGCTAGTTACACACAGTGACAGCTTCTGCCTGTTACGGTTTATTTGGCACAGTTTCAAAAACTACAACCCACCAGATATTTCTAAGAATTATTGCAAAGATGTTGAAATTGTGGATTGCATAAGTTCTTAAGAGTCTGAAGATTAATTCTGATAGATGGCCAGATTTTGTACTACTGAAGCCTGTAGAATGTTACACATGTATTATCATAAACCTCAAATGTCAGTTTTACTACAGTAAGATATGTTTGATGTCCAAATGTTGCTAGATCTCTAATGCTTAAACAGTATTCATATTTAAGTGTTCATATTTAGGATGTAAACTGCACTTTCAGCCATTTTGAATGTGGAAATTTAAAATTCAAGTATGTCTAGGTTACTAATGTCATTTGATATTGATGCATGCGCTAGAGAAAAAAAAAACTTTTCCTTGCTCTACACTGAAATTCATGCTGTATGTGGCAAATCTAGTCATTGCAGGTTTGAGTTTGGCCAAAGGAAGATGATAGTATATAAACATGAGCTTTAGTCCAATACAAAGGCTACAACCCTACAATAAAAGGCTCCTTAGGAGCATGTGGATTATCAGCTCTGACTTCTACAGCCCCGGTGCTTCTCCTAGGAGCTGATATGATAACAGACATTATCAGGCCCCAGGATAAGTGAGATTCCTCAACAGGGGTGTTAAACCACACATTTGGAGGGCAGCAGCAGTTCCCTGCATGGTTTAGTATTATGGTTTGCTTTTACGCCATCAAATGTCAACCTTCCCCTGGAAAAATAGAGCTGTGAGCACGGGGGGGAAAAAAGCACTGTAAAATTGCCCACTTTGCTCACAGCGTTATTTGAAAATGTGTTGTATGAAAGTGTTGTATTTCTGTGATATATATATATACAGTAATGTCTGTATTACTTTTAAATAGCAGTCTGCGTTCTCCATAAAGGTCACATAACCAGATATACGAACTGTCTCACTGTCACTAAAGTTGTGCCAGTAGTGGCACACATGTGTAGGTGTCACAAATGTTGTGTAATGACTATACTATATATGCTTAACTAGTAGAGTAATGACTTTCCTTTATTAAAGCAACTGTTTTTCTTTTTTTTCAGGTGTCTGAAAGTCAACAAATCAACAAAGAGTGAAGACAAAAAAAAGATGATTGAAACAATTGGTATGTATTGCTATTGCATTTACAATACACACGCTAACCGAGTTTGCTGATGAGAATCTAAAGCTGTGTTTAATAATTACACAAAGAGAACTAGGGCACATTTATATAGTCAGCTCTATCGTTCGCGAGTAAGGACACTCTCACTAGTGTGTTCATACTTGTTTCCAGTTTAACTTATAAGTCATCTACAAGCAGGAATGTCCTCAATTCAGCCAAGAAGATTTTGTGATGATTAACTGACTGCTTCTCAGGGAGCGAAGTGTTTTTTATTGTTTATAAGTTATAACAGGCTATCATTTCTGTTTCATTACCTGACACTACAGGAAGGAGTTCTTTTAGCTACTATATTTGATCCTTGTTTTTGTCTAGCTCAGGGTTTTTGATTTTCATTCATTGAGCTACAATGGAGCAAAGAAAAAAAACATCCTCCCATCCCCCATGTGGTACAATAAGAGCTTGACCCTAGTCAGGGTTGTGGTGGATCTGGAGCATGTCCATCACAGGGCATTATGCACACACCCTGACACACTCATTCACACATTTTCTGTAGCCAGTCCACCTACCAGCATGTTTTTAGACAGTGGGAGGAAACTGGAGAACCCAGAGGAAACCAACACGATCATGGAGAGAACTTAAAAAACCCTAAACAGACAGTAACCAGAGCTCAGGATCGAAGCATGGACCCTGGAGATGTGAGATGGAAATGCTAGCTCAATCATGCCGTTTAGCTGATGTAACTGTAGCTAGAAATTATGATATTAGAGTGACCAAGTTTTTTCTTTGTTTAAATTATTGCCTATTGGTGTCATACTGATGCATCACTAGTACTTATGAGAGGAATTTCTTGAAAGTCAGATTCACTGAGTTCCACTAAAATAAGCCTTGTCTAGTCTTGTACAACATCAGTTAATTAATTTTGACTCCACAGATTTACACCTTTGTAGAAATCTAACCAAAAACACATCACCAGCCTGTTCTGCTTTTTCATCCCAATACCAGAAGTCCATGTGAACGGTGTTAGCATCCAGCCGGACCATAACACCATAAAATCCGTCAACACTATAATAAAAAAAATCTCCAGCTATATATGCCCAATTTTATGCCAGCTTTGAGAGGTATCTGTAAGCAAACAATGTGTACCCAACTTAGTTTGGTGAGTTTGTGCACAGAAAAGAACCACACAGAGGGATTTCAGCGTTGTTCTAAACCTACTCATGTTTATTGCGACTCTAGCAAGAGCTGTGAGTTGTTATTGGATTTCCTGTCAGTGCTTTGTGAAGAGGCACTGAGAGGGCTGTTAAACAGCTCTGACGCTCCTACACACGGACACACACACACACACACACACACACACACATATACAAGTACACTGTTTGGGTTTAGTCACGCTCTATGAGCACAAAAATGGCCTCCACTGATCCAGAGTCTCCTGCATTGCTGCACTAACTTGTGCACCTGGATATCTGAGTCAGGATTCAGGGGCCTAGCTGGGGCTTGGCAGGCAAACACATACACACACACACACACACACTTGCACATACTCAACTCTCAGAGATCTTTTGTTTTTCATTTTCCCATCTCAAGCTCAGAGACCTGTGTGTGTGTGTGTGTGTGTGTGTGTGTGATAAGCTGAGTCATATTTGACAGTGGTAAGGCTAAGCTAAGCCAAATCTATGAACTGTATCATTGGCCCTGCTCTCTCATTCACTCAATCTCTCTCTCTCTCTCTCTCTCTCTCTCTCTCTCAATCATTCACTTCATTTTCAGCTCACCTGGTGGGATCTATTGGGGATAGGTAGTGTTACCCAGGAGGCATCCTGCGCTCAGATTCTATTACTCAGTCCCGGCACGAAGCCTCCTGCAGCTACAGAACATGACACACACGCACACGCACACACACACACGAACCTGCAGAGTGAAAGGTTTGCAGATGCAAAGGTTTGAGCAAACTCTAGTATTCAGGAGGCTTCAAATACTTGTCACATTCAATCAGTCAGTGCAAATAAAGACAAAACACAAAGCTGTTCTTTTACTTTTTCCATAATTGGTTTTGGCAGCTGAATGAAAGATTTTTAAATGTCTGAAAAACTTTTCTGAGCGCTCATAAAAAAATAAAAAAAAAACTCACAAGAACAAGGAATGAATATATTTCCGTAGCCCACCTCAGTGAGTTTGGGTTTTTCTGATAAGAAAAGTTATGAGTAGTTATGAGTATCAGTTATGAATGATGTTATGTGTATAAGTTTTGTGTGTTTGTTTCATGGAAACAAATCACTGAAATGTGGATGTGTGTGATGCATCGCAGACACGCAGCGTTGTCTGCAGGCAGTGGAACGATTGCAGGCTCGTCTGAAGGAGAGAGGAGGTGACGTGCCCTCTGATGAGAAACTGAACCTGCTTAAATCCGTCCTGCAAAGCCCTCTGTTCCACCAGATCCTCGCCCTCCAGAAATCAGTACAGCATCTTAAGGAACAGGTACACAAGCTACACTGCCCTCAGTCCTGTTCAGCTTATACCATATACCATAAACTACATCATACTACATCACTGCATTTTGCTCTCCTTACAATAGCCAAAAGTCTCACAAGGAACAAAATATGCTTTAAATTGCTAATTAAGGTCTAACCTGTCTGATTGATCTGGTAAGGAAATGGTATCATTTATCCACAGATCCAGGAATGTTTTGCTGAGCCTCAGTGCACTGTTTTAATAGAACCATCATGAGACCCATATTTTATGTGTGTCTACAGCTGGAGTCAGATGGAGAAGATTTTTATTCTTAATTCCTTTTCCAGCTGTTTCATACACCAGTTGACCACACAGCTGCACAAACTCAGTCGTTTGTGAAGGATGCGTCATATCCATATCACACAAATCTATTTGATGTTGATGCATTTGATGTTACAAGTGCACTCCATTATTTTGAATGACAATTTTGCACTTAGTTTCTTGTCTTGTCTAATATATCTTGTCTTGTCAGAGGTGGACAAACCAGTAACCCAGTGTGTCTGTATACACACTCACCAGCCTCTAAACCTGCTCATTTATGCAATTATCCAGTCAGCCATTCATGTGGCAGCAGTGCAGTGCATAAAATCAAGCAGATACAGAACAGGTCAAGAGCTTGAGTTAAGGTTCACATCAAATCTCAGTGACTTTGACTGTGGCATGGTTGTTGGTGCCAGACGTAAAACTGATGATCTCTTGGGATTTTCATGCACAACAGTCTCTAGAGTTTACACTGAATGGTGCAAAAAACTAAATTTCATCCAGTGAGTAGCAATTCTGCAGGTTAAAATGCCTCGTTGATAAAAGATGTCAGAGAAGAATGGACAGAGTGGTTTGAGCTGCCAGTCTGCCACCAGAGCTGCCGCCACTCATTATAACTGTGGTCAGCAGAAAATCATCTCAGAACACACAACACAGAGGGAGGTTTCACTCCTGTCAGCCAAGAACCAGAATCTGAGGCTATAGGCTTGCCTTGTCAACACTGGAAAAACATTGCCTGGCCTATTTCCAGTCTTCAGTTGTCCTGTTTCAGAGTCATAACAAAATAATCAAAATGCAGTCAATGATTTCTTATACTTACTTGTAATCATATATTCTAAACAATTAATTAAGAAGGATACATTACAACTAGACTGCCATTGTCAGCGTTCTTCATTATGAGTCATAAGACACACTTTTGCTGAGTTTGGAGTGAGGCATATAGAGTCATGTACTTGCTGATTGTAAGGCCTTGAGCTACAGCGTCATGTGTTCAGGGGTACTTCTTCACTACAGTAATAAGCAATAGAGAAACTGCATTATGACTCACAGTTCTGACTTCTGAGTTCTGACTCATTCATTCAGGAAAGCGATCATTTCAATCAGCTTTCAAATTGCGCGACTAGAATCAACTCTAGACTTTTTCATGGAAAGTCACATTCACACACAAGTGGCCAAGAAAGAATTTTCAATGTTCAGTTTCGATTTGTGTGTATAGTGCTTTCAACAAAAAACCTTGTCACAATGCTGCATTACAGAAATCCGTGATAAGAAAGAGTGATAAGAAAAGGTCCATAAGAATATTCAGGGGAAACCTTGAGAGAAACTGAGACTCAGAGAAAGGAAAGCTATCATTATCTGGTTGACATGAGATAGTGGGATTACATTGGGAAGACTACAAGTGTACATGAGTACATGTGAGATTAAAGAGAAGAAATATCTGAGGTACAACGGATCAAAAATCATTGAGCAGACAAATGTGTAATTATATTTAATCCCCTTTGTGTATCAAAATGATGGTGATACCAAGACACCACGTGATGCTGTCATTATTATAGTTGTTATAATAAAAACTCAGTGTGCTAGAGTACTGAACCACTGAGAAGTGCACATATTACTGTGTATAATACATGAGTATTTGAGTCTCCAGAAGTTTTCAGAGCTGTCTTTAAGGTCTGAGTTCACCCTGTAAGTGAAACTATGTTAGGTATGTTGGGGGAGGCTTGCATTGCAGAAGATTAGAGATTATCGACTTGCTGTGTTCTCTTACACTGTCTCCATCTCTCCCTTACTCATTTTTTTTCTTTTCTTTTCCTCTCATTTTCTTCTTTTATGAGTTGTCATCTATAATTTTAGCACTGAGGTCAGAAGGAAGCACAAAAGCAGAGTTATTTAACCATGATTTGCTCGTCGCTCTAATAAATGTTAAATGGAGCTTTGAACATTGAACAACGTGAACATGATTCCAAATCATCCTTAAGATTTTCTACGGTTTTGAGTGCCTCAGCGTCAGAGTCATTTTAAGGCATTTGGCAGCTGAGCAAAAACTTAATCAAGGTCTTTTTGTCTCAAGGTTTGAAATAAACACATGGTCCTGGCTTTGTCTTTGTCCCCATGGTGACCAGAGCACAGTGAGAGATCAGAAAAGAGGACAATGGTGGCTGAAACAATTTGTGAAGAACCAAACTGGAAGCCAAATCCTCTCAGCAAAGACGTGAACACATGAACACATGCCCACTTGATTCTAATGTTAGCGCATCCAGAGAGACCACAGCTCTCCTCCTGGAGTGCACTTGATCAGGATTTTTAATGCATTGTACAAAATGTGACACTGAAGCACATTTAACATACATTAACACTCAAAGTGAAAATTGTTTAGGGCAAAGTGAGATGTACAGTGCAAAAAGTGATATTATTATAATATGAATGTAGACTGTGAGACCTAAAATTCTTTGTATGAAAGCTCTAGTTCATATTTAGATACTTTTACAGAGCAAATTTATTGAGTAACACATCATTATTTCTTATTTATATCATACAGAATGATGTACAGCATTGAAAAAGGTTATCCAAATTACTTTCATTTCCAAAAACATCCTCAGCAGGCCACAATTAAATGATACACACTGGACAGTTTAAGAAAGGTACCTACAAGTTATGCACAGATGTTTTCTAAAACATATTCTGTCCTGATAATCGATGCAAAATATTTCGTGCTTTATCAAGACCTGGGCAAGCTGGTAAATATGGAAGTTAATTATGCAGTCCTAATGTTTAATGACGAGCATGTGTGGCCATATGGAGGAATGATCCTGTAATGATAAAAACAAATGGGCTTTTTCTCATAACAGCATGACTATTTATATTCCTGGACGATGAATAAATAAAAAGGCAATTAAACCCTCTCATGGAGCAGGAGAATATTTCATTTTAACCAAACATCTCCCCACCGTTTCTTCTCTCTATTTGTTTCTCTCTCTCTCTCTCTCTCTCTCTCTCTCGCTTGCTCTTCTTTCAGCCTTCGTGTGTAAACTCAGATTATAATGGAGGATATGTTGACTCAGCTCAGATTAATGGGCGGACCTCATCAGAGGAGAACGAGCGCATCATTCGCACCATGGCTCAGGTAACACACACACACACACACACCCTGAATAAAGCGTAATTTACAGCTACTTATAATGTATTTTTTTCCCCCAATTTGAATGTGACAATATTCAAACAACCCTTCTAGTTTTTGAAGTATAAGAGTTTTCCCACCTGGGAAAACTTCACCTGATGAAATTTTCTTCTATATTTAGCTCTGAAAACTACAGACTTCCCTGAACTGAAATATGTCATCCAGAATATAGCACTTTAAAGTCTGAATACTCCCCAAAGTGAAAAGGGAGAAGGGTATCTGATTACAAACTGTAATTGATTAGACATGCCCTTTTCGCTATGGTGTGACAGGAAATCACACTTAGTCACCAAGGTTTTAGATGTCTTTAGGCAGACTAATACTTTGAACAAGACTTTGACCAAAACCAGTTTTTTTGACTATTTTTAATGGGTTTTCCCAGACGGCCATGCATTTATATTTGTCTGGCGCTTTTATCTGACATACAATTGGAATAGAATACAACCAAGCAGTTGACAGTTAAGAGCCTTGTTCAAGGGCCCAACAGCGGCAGCTTAGTGGTGTTTGGATTTGAATTTCCAATCAGTAGCTCAAAGTCTTAACCATTTCTTATGGCATTTGATTATGTAAGTATGTGTGTGTACACACGTGTGTGCTTATGCATGTATTGTGTACGTGTGTGTCTCTAAACAGGGTCGGTACGTGACTCATATTGACTTGGTGAAGCCGGTATCAGGTGGCCTGGGCTTTAGCGTGGTAGGACTGCGAAATGAGAACCAAGGAGAGCTTGGCATTTTCGTACAGGAAATCCAGACAGGGAGCGTTGCATACTGGTAATGGCTGTCTCACACACAAATAAGGCCATATATTACCTGCATGTCGTAACAGAACACTTTTATACTAGCCTGCCACTCTGAGATGAGATCTTTAAATTGCTGCACACGGAACTGCTGACTTCTGAAATTTTTCCCTCAATATTCCTCTTTCTTGTGAAAAGACATTATGAGATCCATCCTCGCAGCTCTCAGTGGAGAGTCCAGTTTTGTTCCTTAATATCCCTCTCCTTTGTGTAGCAATGAAGGCAGGCTAAATGGTCGTGAAAATAAATTATGGCAGTGTATCCAGCCTGAGACATGCATGTTTTTCTGCCCCTTCTGTCTGGCCACGGAGTTGGTGAACAGAAGGAGGTCAGCAATAAATTACTGCTCTGTAGAACCTGAGCAATAAATTGCTGGAGTAAAATCCAGCAATAAATTGCTTGACTGTTCTAAGTTCAATTTTAGCCCAGGTTATTTCTCTCACTTGCACAAAAAGTGATGACCCACTGAAAGAGCAAGATCAGATCTCAGCAATAAGATTAGATCTTATTAGGCATTTGTGTCGGGACCAGGATAACTGAACATGTACTGTCACATTGCATATTATCTGTGTGCTTTGTTTATCAGTGATGGGAAGCTGAAGGAAGGAGATCAGATCCTGGCGATAAATGGACAGCCACTGGACCAGAACATCAGCCATCAGCAGGCAATTGCGCTGCTGCAAAGAGCATCTGAGCATGTACAGATTACGGTTGCCAGAGGGGCAATTCCTCAGCTTTCCAGCCCAGTGGTGTCCAGAACACCTAGTGCTGCTAGTACACTGTCTGCACATTCAAGTGGGGTGAGCTAGCATGCACACACACACACACACACACACACACACACACACGTACCTGCCTTTATACCCAGACATATAATGGCCAGGTTTCGTGCATCTACTCATGATTCATCTACTTGGTTATCTAATCATCCACAACTATCTATTCATTGATTTATTTATTTATGCATATAATTCATTTCATCATCCATCCATCCATCCATCCATCCAACTATTTATTCGTACATCTAATCCTCTATTCATCCACCTAATCATCCAGCCATCCACCTATTTTTTCCATTAAGCCATGCATTTTTAATTTCCTCATCCAGTCACCAATTCTTTCACCTATCCATTTATTTATTCATGCATTCATTTACACATCCATCCATCCATCCATCCAGCTAATTAATTCATACATCTAATCATTCATCAATCAACCTATTTTTCCATTAAACCCATCTACTCATCAATCTGTTCACTGATCCATCTATTTATCTCTCCACCCGGTATTTCACTCATCTACCTGTCTATTCATCATTTTATTTATCCATTTAATTATCATCCATCCATCCATCCATCCGTTTAATTAATTCATACATCTAATCAGCCACCCCTCCATCCATTTTCCATTAAACCATTTTTTTTATTAATGCATCCACTCATCAGTTTGTTTATCTGTCTATCTTTCTAGTGTGCTTTAAGTTGTTCTATTTTTTTAATGTATTCTCTGCTGGTAAGGTAGGATTCTGAATTTTGTGTACTATCTGCTTGACTCAGATCTAGATTCTTGCCACTAGAATTGTTGTATTGTATATTATTGTTGATATTGTAGTGTTGCTTGGTTAGATAGATAGATACACACACTCGTGTATTAATCCACTTAATTATCCATCTATCCATCCATCTCATTTATTCTTGTTGTAGGGTTTATGTGTGTAATAGGGAAGCTCTTGATACGAGCCCAACATGTCCATGTATCTGTTTTCCTATTCTCTGAGTCATTAATCCACTTCTCCTATTTACAATTCTAAACAGGAAAAATCATTAATAAATTACTGTAGTGTGTCTGGACTTGTCTGGACTGAGGGTTATTTTTAGGATATTTTTCTCTTTCAGATAATTGTACCTGTAAATTATCTTATAATATTAACTGCTTTATCTCTGGATTGTTCTTGTCCTGTGCAGAATCACTGGACGCAGATGGAGACTATAGAGCTAGTCAATGATGGCACTGGTCTGGGTTTTGGCATCGTCGGGGGTAAAACTACTGGTGTCATTGTCAAGACCATTCTACCTGGTGGTATCGCTGATAAGGTAAGGTTAAGCATGCTGTGCTAGGAGTGTTAATGCTGCCTGTATTAACCGATGCGGTCCTCAATCTATAGGCCATATCCATTATCATACAGAAGAGACATGTTAAGTATCTAAAGGTCTCATTAAAATCCATCTTTTCCCTCTAATTCACTCTCTCTGACAGGATGGTCGCTTGCGCAGTGGTGATCACATCCTGCGTATCGGGGACACTGACCTGTACGGTTTGGGCAGTGAGCAGGTTGCTCAGGTGCTGCGGCAGTGTGGCAACAGAGTCAAACTGCTCATCACCAGAGCAACCGTGGATGATGCCTCCCCTGCGCCTGTAGCCCTGCCAACAGTTACTGAGCAACAGGTGAACCTGATGGATGCCTGAAAATGGCAGAACAGACACTTGTACACGTTGCTGGAAGTAGTACATCACTGTCATCACAATATTTATATTTACAGCGCCCTCCAGAATAAAAAATAAACATTATACACAATATTTAAAAATATACTAAAATGGTAGGAGAAACTATTCATCTTTGTTCTAACAAAAAAAAAAGTTATGTTATTAGAACTAATTAAAAAAAAAAAAAATTGTATATAGGACATATATGCTCAAAATTATTGATACCCCTTAGAATTTTTTTTAACTAAATGAATAGAAATTGTTATACTATTCACTTGCACTCAGCTCCAAAGAACTCTGCTCTTTGTTATAAAATGTCATTTAGAAAAATATACAGTCATTGATTTGATGAAGCTTTTCCACCACTGGAAAGTCTTCGGGGCAGATGAGTTTGCACTTTCTGGTCTCTCTGTAACATGACAAGCTGCAAAAGAGACAAAAAAAGAGAGGCTAGTGAGAGTGTGACTGTTTATAGCTGCTATAATGTAAGCGATAAGTGTGTCACAGATGTTCCACGACGTTACATGTAACTATAAACGCTTAAAACTAGGATGTGCCGTTCTTTAATAAATTTTAAAAAATGTAAAAGGCTTTGGTATGAGTGGTATATATCACTTTGGGACATGTTGTTATTGGAAAATAATCATCCTTGTTGAGGAAGCCTCATTGTGTCTTATTCCTCACATAATTACTGTCCAGTATTTGTTTGGCAACATGTTAACCCAATAAAATCAGCTGTGTTCTCATTCTGAACAAACATTCAGGAAGAAAAGCAGCAGTTCATACAAATGCATTTACCTACAGCCTGGAACCCATGTGTAATTACCTGAGAAAGAATGTCCTGTTACAGATAAGAAGACACATTTGTGTACTTAAATAATAAATAATAACTAGGACTTAGGTTGATACATGTGTGTATTTACACACTGCTGCACTCCATCTGTAAAAGTGCATCAGTTGTTACCTTAGAGTAATTGGAGTTGCAAGTTTTTTTTTTTGAGAAACCTCATAAATATTGGAATAAAGGATACCTTATTCCAATCTGTTTTGTCCTTTTGTGACAGGACAATGAAGAAGAGGAGCAGGATGCATTCGATGTAAGTCTGACGAAGAACGCTCAGGGTCTCGGCATCACCATTGCAGGATATATAGGAGACAAGAACTCTGGTAAGTTAGACAGGCAGATTCGCCAGGGTTTTTATGAACTTTGTTATGCTTTAGATTCATGTCAGGTCATTTCTGAGATTTACGTAATACAGCAATAAGCCACTGAGTTTTAAACACCTCATACTGCTGTGCTTAGCAATTAACTGGAGTTATTCTCAGCTCGTTGGAGTTGACTTATTTATTGCTTGCTCTCTGGTGGCACTAATGTCTTCTTTCAGCTTTCCCAATGTTATACTTTGTGCTGTGTGCAATTTGTTGCAGAGGCCTCTGGGATATTTGTGAAGAGCATCACTGCAGGAAGTACTGTGGAGCAAGATGGCCGCATCCATGTTGGAGATCAGATCATAGCTGTGAGTCAGTCATGAAAACCTGCTAACGTCAAAGAATGAGCATCAGAAAATAAGGCCTTTTTAAAGGAAAAGTTCACAAGTCTGTTTGAGATTTAACGTGGTTTAAGATGAATGTGTGATGAAATAGCCAAGTAGTTTGCAATATTCCACACTAGCTTTAAGCTTCCCGAATTTGTTATAACATTATTGTAGCCTTTTCCTCTGAGCTACAGTGCAAAACTAAAGTAACTAAGTATCTTGGCTTACCAGGCTACATTTCAGGAACAGTTTGTGAACATTTTTGGCCAAATTGTCCCTTTAAGCAATGAAGCTTGTTACATACATGCAGTAATATATGCAGTTCGCATTATTTTTGTCTCTGTGATTTTTGATGTGGTGCTCCAGTATGTATGTGTGTGCGTGTAAGTGTGTGTCTGTCTGTCTCAGATTATCTGTGTGCAAAAGCAGATGTAGGCATTCCTTGACATAAACAAGTCTTCACTTCTGCTCTTGATCTTGTTCTTCTGTAGTTGATTTTATTGTTGTGTTACTCATGCTCATGTCTGCCCTCTGCAGGTGGACGGAGTGAACATACAGAGCTACACCAATCAGCAGGCAGTGGAGCTCTTACGCCACACCGGTCAAACGGTCCACCTCAAACTTGTCCGCCACGGCTTTAGACCAGAAGACACTCTCCTGCCGATCATACCTGTGACCACCGAGGCTAAACCAAGACAGGAGTGTGTCGCCACGGACAGCATGCATGGTAACCATAATATTAATTAGATGCGTAAATGACTCATATCTGAAGAGCCATCAGTCTGACCAGAACAGCAACTAATAATTAACCACATCTCTCCTCAGTGTGTATTAAAAAAATAATTCCAAATTATAGCTTTCCTATACTCCAGAGTGGGGTCATAACTCTTTATTGTAGGTCTGGTAAAGGGGAGTATCCTGTTTTTTTCTGTGTGGGTGTGCGTGGTTTTATGTGAATGTGTGCTTTTTTTTTCTTTGACCGTAATTACCAGATTAGATTTAGACCCCCTAGCCAAACCCACCCTGGAGTTTACTCACTTACTCATCCCATCATCTTCTCCTCTCCCAGCCTGTGATTACTGAGCCACAGGAGGAGAGGAAAACACAACCCAGTCATAAGACAGAGTACAGCGTTGTGTGTGTCTTTAGCTCAGAAACTGAGAGGGACTAGACAGGGACATGAAGGTTGATGCGCACACTTTAATGTGTGTATGTATATGTATATACATATATATATATATATATATATATATATATATATATTAATATACATTTTTGTTTGTTCATGTGTGTCCATGTAGATCCTATGGAAGCATCCAGACATGTAGCTGCTGCTGATGTTTTGCCATGCACGCCTGAACAAAAGAAAGGTAAGAGGTTCTTGAAATTGTAATTCACCTTTGCAAATTGTAGTGCTTTATTAGTATGTTAATTTCTGCTATGTGGTGGATTTCCTGCAGGCATCAAACTGAATAGCGATGAGGAAGAGGAGCTGAGGAAGAAATGGCAAAATGCTCTCGGTCCTAGTAATGAAGTTATTGTGAGTAATTTCTCAATGTAATTCAATACATGCCTATTTAAATACATTTACATACCACTTTTCTCACACACACACACACACACACACAGAAAACATTTACTTACATTTTTAGACTTTATACCGTATTCACTTATTGTTGTGGGATTAAAAAAGGAAATGGTAGTCAATTTGATTCTCATCTGCAAACATTTAAAGTCTGCTTAACTTTATCACATTGACTGGCCCCACCCACGTTGTCCAGTTCTACCATTCAGCACTGGACTGAACTGAACTGAACTGAAATTAAATAGACCTTATTGAACAGAAAAAAAAGTTTTTGTTTTTTTTTGTTTGTTTTTTTAACTGTAAGATAGCCTGCAGTGGTATATCAGTAAGGAGTCATTTTGAAGTAATATTGCAAAAAAACCAAAAAAAAACCAAAAAAAAAAGCATACAAGACATGAAAGCACAACAATCTTCGTGAATCTGAAATATTTTCATTAACTAAAAGATGAATGATGATTTAAATTGTGTAACTTCTGCAGTAATTATGCACAATGCACTTAATTAGAGCCCATGTACTGTACAAGCAGCAGTGATTTAATGGTTAGCAATTTTGAGGGTTATTTTTTTGTGAATTAAACAGTTTGAGTATGTGTGTGTGTGTGTGTGTGTGTGTGTGTGTAGGTGGTACAGGTTGAGAAATTCAGTGAGAGCAGTGGACTGGGGATCAGTTTGGAAGCGAGTGCTGGTCACCACTACATATGCTCAGTTTTACCCGAGGGACCTGTAGGACGTTCCGGAAAGCTCTACAGCGGAGACGAACTACTGGAGGTGCAGTTGCACTCAAAACCATGAACATCACCAAAATTCTCATGTTTATTACTGACATTATCAGTGTTCTTTTTGTTTACGTGTGTAGGTGAACGGTATACCTCTTAGAGGTGAGACACATAAGGAAGTGGTGAGTATTCTGAAGGAGCTGCCCGTGTGTGTGTACATGGCCTGCTGTAGGCCCGCCCCTTTGCCCTCGACCGACAGTCAAACCGGCCAGCCACGGCTGGAAGAAGTGGCTACGGAGTCGACAGAAAAGGCATAACAAATGATTGGGTTATTATAAATTTATTAATAGGTACTACTTAATAACTAGTACATTTTAGTATGGACCAATTTAGTTTGGCACATTTGCATTTTTAAATGAGCATTTTTTTTTTTTTTTTTGCATCTTGCATGCGTATTCATCTTTAAGACCAATCCAGTTTAATAGCTGCCAAATTTGCCCTCAGATGGATTACATCAGATTATGTTATGCAGGTGGACAGATTATAACCCTAGCCCTAATGCAGAGACACTGACACCGATAGGGAGAGTAGAGAGACAAGACACCAATTATGTCCAATAGAACAGGATTATTAGGATTATTTTATTGGTTATTGTTTTTCACTTCAATAAATAATATGTAGAGATTGTTATGTTCATTTTTTGAAGGACCTTGACGATGTTGAGGACTTCCTCGTGCCTGGCGAATCAGAGACGAGCCTAAGAGATCTCGTGCAAGAAGAGACTGTGGGAACTTCATTGGCAATGTGGGAGTCAGAGATCCAGGACATTGAGCTTGAGAAAGGAGAACGTGGACTGGGTTTTAGCATCCTAGACTACCAGGTAAGAGACAGATAAGAGTCACAGTGGCTGTGATAAGATAGAGGGTCACAGGGGATTTGAATAGGCTAGTTGAAAAGGATATAACTCTGAATACAGGCAAGGTCTGAAATTAAATAGATGTTAAAAAACTGATACAACGAGTAGAATGAGTATGGAGAATGGGACATTTTGGCTTGAATTTTGGAGTGAGTTTAATGGCCAAAGCCCCTTAACAGTAATAATAGACAGGGATAAGATAAGTGGTGTATAAAAACAGCTTGTTCTGATTATGTTCATGTCTGGTTTGATATTAGTGGAGAAGGTGTGGTGTGTTCTTTCTCTGACACTTCCCAGCAACTTTGATAATAAAGATATTGCAGTTCACTGATAAAATTACAGTCAGCATAACTTATGAAGGTCTTCATAACCTTTATAAACACACTGTAGCCATGTAGGACTAGATTCTGACATCCCTGATCTTGATAATAAAGTAGACATGGCTATTTAAATTTCCTTATAAGGTGGAAATATGCATAGTGTCTGTAACAATGTGCTGAACATGGCCTGGGGGAATTTGAGCTACCTTATGTCTTTGACTTCAGTTGCAGGTACATTGTAAAATAAAGTAGGCATTTGTGTATATTAAAATAAGATATGTTTAAAATAAGATATGTTTCCATCAGAGTCCTCATACATTATGGAGATTTAAATATTTCTGGAACTATTTGAGGAACTATAAAGTTCTTGGTTTGCTTTTACAGCACATTGCAGTTCTGACATTTCGGTGCACAGGAAAATTACATCACCACCGTGAACATGAATGGAGATTGAAGCTGTTTTTATTGCTTTTGCTTTTTTCACAACTACGTTGTTAATATTAATGCAGCTTTTTCAACCAGCTTTTTACAACAAATGGTGTATCACTAGAATCATGTACATGCACACACTCCTATGTTGTTTTGGACTCAACATTTGTATAAAGTCTTTCATTTATCTGGATCCCATCTGATGTAAAACAAAGGTTTTTAGGATTGGTCATTCTGTGAAGTTTGTGTTTGACCAGTCAGCAATGTCCAGAACTGTAAGCTCCACCCCTATAGTTCCTAGTCTGCAGATAAAATTTTTCCAGTGGAAAAATGTTTCATTCCTGAATTACAGTACATTCCTGAATTATTGAGAAAGTGCCTACCATGAAACTCAATTCAATTCAAATCAATTTTATTTGTATAGTGCATTTAACAGTGGACATTGTCACAAAGCAGCTTTACAGAAATAAATACATTCAAATTAAATTAAACCAAAATAAATTGTAAATATGTGAATTTAAGCCAGAGGCGACGATGACAAGGAAAAACTCACTGAGACGATATGAGGAAGAAACCTTGAGAGGAACCAGACTCAAAAGGGAACCCATCCTCATCTGGGTACTAATGGATAGTGCAATTATAAATAAATCCTTTCTATAACAGTGTACTAAATGGACAAATAGTGCAGTTGTGCAACCAGTAAATTCATCACGGTTTTCACAAGAAGTCTGGTTTGTTAAACCTATCCACTGTCCACTGATGGAGTCCTGAGTACGAAGCTGCTCGTGGCAACCGCACCCCCAAAGTCACCACAGCAATCGCAGTCTCAAGCCATCACAGTACAACTCCCCATATGAGATCCTCCGAGCCATATCCACGGCCCCCAAAACATGTCTTTACTGTGTGTGTATGCGTGTGTGTGTATGTAAAGGACCCTATGGACCCAGCTAAGACTGTGATCGTGATCCGATCTCTGGTGCCTGAAGGTGTGGCTGAAGTGGACGGACGTTTGTTGCCAGGAGACCGGCTGATGTATGTCAACAGCATCAACCTCGAGAGTGCTAGTCTGGAGGAGGCAGTTCAGGCACTGAAGGGGGCCAGCTTAGGCACCGTCCACATTGGAGTAGCCAAACCACTGCCTGTAAGACACAACTACGTGTTTATGACAATTTGTGTGTGTGTGTGTGTCAGTGTGTGCATCTATGGGCATGCTTCTTTCTGCTATAGAAGCCTGTGCTTCAGTAACCTGATTCTTCTACTGGTACTTTAAATATTTCATGCTCTAGGCAGAGCCCTGCATGTGCCTGAATCTTAAAGCTCAGTGTTTTTGCTTCATTTGAGCAAAAATGAATTTGATGTGCGTGCATTATTCAGCAAAAGGACAGTTTAAATCTCATATGTTTGACACTGTTTTTTTTTTTCTGTAACTCTGGATCTTCTGAAAGCCATTACTGCTTTTCTTTGTGATATCATTTTTCCATTCCTCCCCTATACACATGCAGACTCTCATTCTCTCAAGGACTATGCAAACGGTGGGTTGGCATCTACATTGCCAATATTTAACTTCGCATTCCTAAAGCCTTTCTCAGAACTGCAGTTTTGTTGAAGTTTATCTAAAGTGGAAGTAATACTTTCAAGCTCACATGCCACATGGCTAAGATCCAGAGAACGAGAAAGATCCACGATAATACATTTTAATTCTCTCTACTAAATTTCCAACAAATCCGCTGTCTGTAGTTTATAACCCAAATCAAATTTAAATCAAATCAGCAGTCAGTGATCAGAATTAGAATTAGTCGTCTATCTAACATGCCTTGCACTACTAATTTACTCAATCAAACATGACTATTAATCAAATAATTCTTCTAAATCCAGAGCAATCTAACGCATTAAACATCATCAGGTTTGTCAGGAAGAGTTGCACATGTGCTAATTGCTCAGAAAAGTTTTACAGCACTCTTTTCGCAGACTCCCTCCTCTATATTCTCGGCTCTGTTGTGGATGGAGAGAGATGAGGAGGAGGAGGAGGAGGAAGAAGTCTTATTCCGCGCTGAGCCAGTACTGGTCAGTGCTTATGGGACATGCTGTTATCAAAACCCTTCATAATTAAGGAATAAAACATTTGGGGGTGTGCTGTTATACGGAAACAATCAAAAACATGGTGGTGTGATGAATGGAAGTTACTGGTACCACCATGAAGTTGATCATTTTCCAATAACAGCATGCCGTGAAGTGTTTTATTCTTCTTATACCACAGCAATTTGCCAACAATTACAATTTTTTAATTTATTAATAATCTACATGTCATACTTTTTAACTGCTTATAGTTACATTTAATGTGGTGGAAGATTCACAGGGCAAGTTAATTCCTTACTTACGTTATAGCAGTATAAACAGTCATTCCCTCACCAGCCTCTATTTTTTCTCTCTTCTAAAGTTAATAAAACAAAAAATGCAGCTTGTCTTGTTACCGAGAAACCTGGAAAGCACAAAGTCCTCTGTCCTGAAGACTTTTCTGTGGCAGAAAACATATTGACTGTTACAAAGCGCTGACACTGGAGACTCCTTCAAGAAATGTTTAATTAATGATAAAGCTGCATATCAATAATGATACGCTTTTCTTAGATAATGGTGTTTTTAGTGTTTTTAGTGCATTAATAATAAACCTGTGATTTGAATTACTGTCAGAGCTGTGCTGTGGTATAAATGAAAATCATTTCTGATATTTTGATACTTTAAAGGAAGTTACTAGTGCAAGGCAAAATGAAGTTTGACTGAAGTAAATATAAATATACTGGACATCAGAATCTGAAAAACATTAATACGGAAAACAGCAATGCTCAAATGAACAATCTACATCTATATGAGAAAGTATAAAAGTCTACCCATGCTTTGAATTAACAGAAGTAGACACACACAGTATACGCCTGGAGCCTTGGTATAAATCTGCTTAAGATCGAATCTGATTAGCATGACTGACATATTCCAGATTGACACTAGCGATGTGGACTTGTCAGATGACAAGTTCGATCGTCATTACGACGCTGAGGAAGACGACACGTTTCAGGCGTCCATGATCGCCCTTCACGGAAGCACCTGCAGTGCAGATCTCACCTATCAGATGGCCGTGCAAGCCTCCACCCCTCAGGTATTTATAGCAAAGCAAAGTATTTTAGCACAAACAAATGAGTAGAGCTGCTAATTTTTTTATCTCTATATTTTTCATTAGTAACCCTACCATTTTCCTGATAGAGCCATGCCCCAGTCATTCTGTGCCACCCACTTTGTCCTCTGGGGAGCATATCAGCTAGTGTATCATCATTTGAAAGCCACAATCCCCTCTCTAAATTATCCCTCTCTCACCCAAATGACCCCCATGACCCACTGAGTGACATTATCTAAAGCAGCCCATTCCCACCTCCCATTCTCAGTAAACACTTCAGCCTGCCATTTTGTCTCCTGTATAATGGCTCTCTGTGCCGACATTTGGGGCTATATTGCAGTAAGGCCCATCAACCCCGATTTTATTTGAGACTTTATTGGTCCTCATGGGTTCGGTTACTGTTGAAATTTAGTGCAGAGCCTTTGCTGAATCAGTTAGAGAAATGGAGCTGTGTTATAGCTGTCTGAAACGCTGCCAGAGTTAGTAATGGGGGTATTTGGCCTGTGTGATTATTGTCATTTATCCTCCATTGGTTTGTGAACAAACTTCACTACATCATTGGTCCAGGTGTTGATTAGATGATTATCAGCCCTACATTTGGTCGTAAGTGGGATCATAAAGCTTGTGCTGTAGTGTGAAGTTAACATGTTGTCTTATCTAGAGAAATGCTCACCTGGATTCGTTCATGGACTATCCTTTTATGACGGCATCTGAAATCGGAGAGCCATTTTCTCCTGAGGAGAAGGGAGCATCTGTAAGGCTTGAAGCAGGGACCGGAAGACTTGGCTCCACCCACTCCAATCTGATTATGGAAAATGATTTAGAGAGAATGAGCTCCATAGACCCACTGATGTCAAAAGCTGGGATTTGTAGAGCAAACACTGCTTCCACTTGTAAAGAAGAGAAGCTTGCAACGACATTATATAGAGAGATGGGACCAATCATGCCAGAGATCCAAGGGCGAGTGCATGAAGGTGGTTATGTTCGTGCTTCTCAAGAGGAGGTAAAGAGTTCTGTATTAAATATTTTCAACTGCCAGACAACTTATATTGTTTTCAGGAGAGAGGAGAGAAATTATTATCACAAATTGACCAAAAGCACAGATAAAACAGTTCTGTTCTGTACAATCCTCCCTTCCTTTCCCATCCCTGCCCATCCCATTAGAAACTATGTTTACTTTAGAGCCTTCCAGGTAGTTTTCACCTCTCTCTGGACTACATGACCTTGCCTTGAGCGGTAATTTTTGTGTTTTTCCTGGTGTGATTTTGTGTTTCTGTGCAAAACCTGCAGGAAGATGATTTCCCAATGGATAAAACTCAAGAGGAAGAAACAGATCAACAAGAAATGACTCCAGGGAGCAATTTTGAGAGGACCATCACTGTTGTCAAGGGCAACTCAAGTTTAGGTATGTTATTTATTAATCTCAGATAACCTTATATATCCTTTTTGAGATTTTTATATAACATCCAGCATCTTTTGTTTTGCTATGAAATACAGCACCAAGACTCACATGTGTTTTTACCTGTAGCACAAGTGATGCATGTCAATGTTAACTCTGTTCCAGGTATGACAGTGAGCGCAGTGAAGGATGGTGTGGGTATGCTGATCCGCAGTATCATTCACGGCGGGGCCATAAGCAGAGATGGACGTTTAGGTGTTGGAGATCTCATTCTAGCCATCAACGGCGAAGCTACCAGGAACCTGACCAACGCACAGGCCCGCGCCATGCTGCGCAGACACTCACTCATTGGATCTGACATGGGGTGAGGAAGAAATGTGTATGAACAAATAATCACAAAGCCTAAACTTGTAAAAGTGTACACATTAGAAATGTATCCAAAATATTTTTGTGATAATTTAAATCATAGACCATCCCACATACATAGTTACTATTATTATTATTATTATTATTATTATTATTTATTCTATCTTTATTAGTAGTTATTAGTGTAACTTCTCTGTAGCACAAGTCTGTGTAAACCAAAGCTCATTCCTATCACGCTCCATTTTAAACGCTTTAAGCTTATCAGTGACCAGTGGTGATGCCACTGTAGGTCCTGCATGCAGAAAGAGAGAAATGCAGAAACCTTTATACCTTTATGGTTTCTGTGACTTTGCAAGAGGATTGGTTGACTTATGAAACACACTTTAGTTGCTCAAGTGCTGCTGACTAAACCTCCTGTATCAGCAGCAGCACTTAAACAAATTTCAACATTTCTAGATCTTCAGTTGCTCCGGAAGAGGAGCTCTGCCCCTTTTATATGTGAGTATGTCTAACTCCTACTGAGTGCACAGTCTTGATTTGGGTGTGTCTGTCTCACTGCATGTCTAACTCATTCTTTTTATGTGCTAATCCAGATTATCCATATTAGTAGAGCAATTGTTTTCTGATAATATACACCAAATTGTCATTATGATAACTTTAAATTTGTAGCTTAGGTACTTCATATGCAAGTTAAATAGTTTAGCAATAACTACTATAGTTTAGCAATAGCTACTAAAACATAAGCTTTGACTAAACTACTGTAGAGTTAATTAGATAGTTTTACCTAATGAGAAGCATTAATTGTAGCATAAATGCAACCTTTTTTATCTAAGCTATTTTTCTTACAGGGTCACATACTTGCATGACAGGGGAAGTTTTACCTTCTGAAGCTTAATAGTTGTACTTTGTGGATAAATCTGATTAACTACTCTGAGGAAGTCTTAACACTCGTAGTGATTAAGTTCAAATTCTAATTTGATGATTCTGCTGCTCATATCTGGATAATCTCATTACCAATGCAACTACTTACACTCTACCCATATCTCATCTACACCTAGCATGCAGTTGTGTGTCTGATGGCATCCTCATTACTACTGTCACAGTACTCTGTTTATTAATATGCTTGCTGAATCATTTAAATCCATGGGATTGATTTCATCATAAACAAGCCATGGGGATTGAAACCTGCTGTTTGATAGACTGTTTGATCAACTCTGATTCACTTAACTCAGATTCATTTCACTTTTCTTAACTCTGATTCATTCTGCTTGTCTCAACTCTGATTTATTTCACTTTTCTCAACTCTCATTCATTTTACTTTTTCTTTTTACTTTTACTTTTTACTTTTACTAAACTGATTCATTTCATTCTCTTAACTCTGATTCATTTCAGTTCACTTAGGTTTGATTCATTTCACTTGTCAACTCTGATTTATTTCGCTTGTATTAACTCTGATTCGTTTCACTTGTATTAACTTTGATTCATTCAGCGTTTCTTAACCTTGATTCATTTCACTTTTCTTAAGGGGTTCATTTCAGTTGTTTTGACTCTGATTCATTTCCTGTTTCTTAACTTTCATTCATCTCACTTTTCTTAACTCAGATCCATTTTGTTTGGATTAACACTGTTTCACTGCATTTTTGTCGTGCCATGTGTTTGCATGCTGCACTTAACCATTCAAATGGGATTTGATTCACTTCTGTTAGATCTGTCATCTTTCTTTACAATATTAAAGTCTCCCAAAATGGTTAATTGTTGATTTAATTCCTGAACCAAGTCCTCTTACCAAAGTGGCTCTTTAATTAACTTATGATTAAACTATCATGACTTTTGAAATACTTATGTATTTGGCATGGCAACAAAATCTTGACATATCTAAGATTCGTTACACAGGAACATGGCATGGCAAGTTTTTCAAGACATTATTTGCAATCACACTTTGGGCTGTGATAGGCAGAAAACTCATTAAATCCAGACTATGCTTGTCCAAAGACAAGCATGCCACTGAATACTAATTATTTTAACAAGGTTAGAATTTAATCTCCAATACAATATCTACTCGCAAGTAAAAGTTAAATAATTACTATAATTAGCTGTTCACTTTGTCTTTGGGGTATTTTTAAAACTCGTGATGATGACATATCTAATAGCTGAAATGTACTTGAGAGTGTGAGAGTGTGTGTGTGTGTGTGTGTGTGTGTGCTGTGTTTGGTTTGCTCGTATATGAGTGTGTGTGCATGTGATTAGGTTGATGTGAATCTATGCTTTTGTCCATGTTTCACAGCATTACCTATGTACCAGTGGAGTATTTAGAGGAATACAAGGCTATTAAGCAGGCCAAGGATAATTCCTTTGCTGTGGATGCATCAAGCACACCAAGGTAATCGTATTTGAGTAAGCGTTGAGTAAAAAAAACATTGCTTTAACAAAATGAGCATCAATTAACTATTGCAATATGTTCAGGTCTGTAGCAGAGCTTCCTGAGAGGGAGGATGGTGAAGGGGAGGAGAGCGAACTACAGACAGCAAACTTCAACAACTGGAACCAACCAAGGAAGTGAGTATACACACACACACACACACACACAGCCACATGTGTCCACGCTCACAATTACACGCACATAGAAGAATATCCAGAGCTAAGCAAATTAGGATACAATACATTCGGTGTAGGCAATATTTAAAATTTCCTATTATAAAACATGTAATGAAAACTGTGTGTGTGTATGTGTGTGTGTGTGTGCACGTGTAAAGGGTGGAGCTCTACAGGGAAGCAGGAAAATCTCTGGGTATCAGCATCGTTGGTGGGCGGGGCATGGGCAGTCGTCTGAGCAATGGGGAAGTGATGCGGGGCATCTTCATCAAGCACATCCTGGAAGACAGCCCTGCGGGACGCAATGGAACTCTGAAAACCGGAGACAGAATTGTACAGGTAACACACACACACACGCACAGACATCTGATATAAGTTAATGCAACGATAATGACAATTGCTGGTATGACGTTACACTGCACAGGAAGTAAGCTATCATGGCAACTTGTATCAGCTCATCTTCCATGACACTTTTATGACATGCTCATATCAGTCTTATGACACAAGGTTAATTGAGTGTTGTCTAAATTTAAAGATTTGTATAAAGAAACACACAATGTAAACATGTTTATATTTATATTTTTGTGTGTGTTTCAGGTGGATGGTGTAGATCTGCGAGATGCCAGTCATGAGCAGGCTGTAGACGCCATTCGTAAAGCTGGCAACCCTGTTGTGTTTCTGGTGCAGAGCATTATCAACAGGCCCAGGGTCAGTGAATGCGCACACACACACACACACACACACACACACTCACGCTCTCCATTATGTATTCGTTTCCACTGAGGTCCTGGAATCTTTCTAGGAACTAAAGGGTCCCGAAATCTCCCTGACTGATTGCAGTGAATATGTCATTTAATCTTTACACATTTCCTGTTAACAATAAGTCAGTGTCACTTTTTAACTCAGCTTTGCCTTCACAAAGCACAGTTTCATGCTTGGAGCTTTTTTCTGAGAACATCTGATAATATACATACCTTAGCAGTTGAATACAGTAGTGCTGGCCATTTATGAGGCTCACTATTGTGTGTGTGTGTGTGCTCACCATTTCAAATACTACTGTTATCCAAGGTACACAATTACATCTGTTATTCCTAATGAACTGACAGCTTAATGAGAAGCCAAAGCTTTTTGTTAAAAGGGTATGCCATGACCCCTCTAATTCACTTATCATACTAATGGAGAAAATTTGGGGGTTTTCCAGGTTTGGAGTGCTTTAATGGCAGATGAACTGGAATGAACGGGACGATTAAAGTATATTAGACAGGAAATGTGCACCTCAGCCTTTCTAGAGAGTTTAAAGCACGTTTGAACTCATAAACCTGGTCTTAAAATGATTAATTCCGTTCAAACGCCTAATTCTGATTACACAGGTTGATGTGTAGCATATTTGCCCTCTCTGTCGCTTCCTCACATCCCTCCCCAAATCTCTAAAGCCAACTCTGTAACATCTTTCTTCATGTTTATCTGTAGAAAAAAACACTTTAACGCTTCCCTCTGTTAGCATGTCAGAGAATTTCCATTCCACATTTTCTACCTCGGGTATCTGTCTGCATCTCTTGTTCATCTCTGTTCTGCTAAACTGCACAACAAATTAGCCAACAAATTATTTTTGAGCGCTCCAACAGGAAGAGAAGTCAAACCTGGATTTAGACAAGGGAAACCATTTCAAGAGTATCCTGAGCCTTTGTGGTCTCTCATGTTTAACCTTTAAAACTTTTAAAAGTGAAGTTTTTTTATCCTCACTGCAGTATCAGCCTACAGATTTAGTTCTTCTGAACTATGAAATTGTGAAAATTTAACTTTATGAAATTATATCCTTGTTTTAAATAACTGTCTTGTTTTAGCTGATAAAGCAATCCAGTTGTTTTGTACTCCTGTCTTGAGGAGCACTCATAGTGTAATTTGTTGGCCCTGCACACTGCAGTGGGATTTGCAGAGGATTTAGTAGTGCCTTAACATCCTGTCTTGTGCTTGTAGAAGCCACCTGTTCCCTTTCTGCAGCTAAACAGCAGCTCTAACGCACCAGGCCGCTTTATAAACACCCTACCGCAGGTTAGAGCAACACTGAGTGTGTGTATGTTTGTATGTGTGAATATGTCCTAATTCACAGGTGTATAATAGAGGCTCATACGCTGAATTCACCACTATAACCATTAACAATCATGCACTCTGTTACTATTCTGAGTCCACTGAAACACACGATTCATTCAAGAAAGCAGTTTTAACATCAAGAAATACAGTTATTCAGGGCTCGAGTGTTTAGACCTGCCCATTCATATTAGATCTATGATCACACCCAACTTCATTTCATCATCAATTTACACACACACACACACACACACATCACATTTTCCCTGTTTTGATGCTGGGGATGAAGAGCGCTGTGTAACCCGTTGCTCAATAATCTCTCGTAAGTGCTCAATTGGATTGATCGGGTACCAGAGGAGAACATACCCTATGATCTATATATAATTTTCGTTGAATTAAGTATAATTTTCATACTCAGTAAACCATTCAGTGAGCCCTTGTGCCCTGTGGATGAGGGCGGAGTCATCCGGGAAGAGAACACGCCCATCAGGATAGAAATGTTTCATCATAGGATAAAGGTTATGTGCTCCAGTATGTACATACCATATCACTGTTGAAAGTTCGATTCTGATTAGTTAGAATGTGTTGATTAATTTTCTGCAACAGCAGCTCTGAAAGTAGCTCTAGCTGAAAGGTTTATATTAATATGCTTGTTCTAGTATGTAATTGTTTTTAGAGTAACAACTTACACGGGAATGTGTATGGAATCCCATCCACATAAACAGAAAAAAAAAAAAACATAATCACTGACATTTTGATTATAATCATTTGAATTTTCTTGTGAGGAGACGTTGTTGTCATGCTGTTATTGGAAAATAATCAACTTCAGGGTGGTATCAGTAACAGCCCTGTCATGTTTTGTTCCTAACATAAATGAAGTTGATGAAGGTGCCATGAAATAAAACAACTTAGACCCAGTTGTTGGCCCTGGAATATTCTGGAAAGGAGTTATCATAAATTACAGTGAACAGGAAAGATCATTTCTCAACTTTTCCAATGATTCCAAATAGCACATAATGTTTTTTTGGCAAAGTGAGTTCAGTGTATCTCGGATTTTATTTACAGTGAAAGTCCTGTAACTTGATGCTCAGTGTAAGGCTTGTAAAGGCCCAAGCCAGATGTGGAGTCAGTGAGTCTCTCTACATCACGCCACTGCAGCTGTCTCTGTGCAGATGGCCACTAAAACTCTTCATTATTTGAAAGTCTCTAAACAAGAAGGATAAACCACTGGAGCCACTCCTTGCCAGCAGTCTGCCATTAAAGAACGCTTTAATTATGCTGGATGGCCTTGTTTGGAGAGTTACATACTGCTAGAGAGGCACATTGACAGTGTTATTGCAGCCGTTATAAATGAAGAATCTCTTTCTGCTCTAGACACATTTAAGTGCTTTCACGTCTTTTATTTAATCACTGTACTTGTATAACAGACATCGGCAGCAGACTCCGTCGAGGGCAGAACAGCGCGAGTCTCAAACCCCAGCAACAAGGTCAGTATTTTGTAGTAACAAGAAATATGTTGATGCAGTTAGCTCAAATTGCATTTATAAAGTTCATGAAGGGGGATGTGGTTTCTATTTCTTGGTTTAATCTAAAATCTAAAAAATGAAATAAAACAGACTAAAATAGGAGTTATGGCAGATAGATTTTAACTAAAAGCAATGCATATATCAGTGTGTCCTCTATCTGTAGTCTTTGTGTCTCTTTCTTTCTTGTTCTCTCTCTCTCTCTCTCTCTCTCTCTCTCTCTCTCTATTCTGTGTCTTCTCTGTCTCCCTCACGGGTGCTGCTTGCTCTTTCTCTTTTCTCTGTAGGATGTTGAGAGTCACAGTAGGCTTTTCCTCCGTCTCTCCCCAACTAACCCTTTCACCCCCACTCCATTTAAGGTTTGTGCCTCAGTGTGTGTGTGTGTGTGTGTGTGTGTGTGTGTGCGCGCACGTTCTCGCTCCATGTAACATGTATGTGGTGTGAGGAAATTAATCAATTATGCGTTTCACATTGGCTACACTTGCATGTGGCCCTAACAACCTTCCTGTTTCTGTGTGTCTGTTTGATACTCATTGTAAAATGATTTCTGAGAATGGGCTGCCAGATAACCGGGCAATTTCCAGTTACCCGTGCTGAAAACTAAACAAGGTGTAATTTCGATAATTATAGCTGTGGCGTATTTCTTTTAGACGTTGGATATTGAGGCTGATTCTTGGTCGTGAGGATTCATATGCAGTGGTTTATTGATAACAAAATAAAAGTAAGCAACATCCGAAACAAGAAACGTTACAGGAAACATGCAAACTAAGTGCAAGGGGTAATTCAAAAACATACTCCAGAGAAACAGTGCAAGGTCAAACACACTGAGTACAGGCTAATTGCTAGAAACCACAGCTTGGACCTGCAACAGTAAACATGCCCGGGTTCTCAGAGTCGGCCTAACAAGCTGTATGTGAATCTAATCAGTAATCATGTTAAATATCTGGAGAATCTAGTGATTCTACTAGCGATTCTACTAGCATGTGCGGACAAAGCATAAATTTATTAGCTAGTACCACAGGGCAAGTCGAAGCTCCAGTGTGTTTGCTAAATCCCATGGTTTGGTTACCTGGAAACCTAACTGACTAAACAACATAGTGGTAGCTAATGTAACAATATAGCATATGACAAGATAGTTATTAGTTAAGTACATTAAAACAGACTAAGGGAAATGAATGAGAATATGATCATGTAGCACATGTGCTGTGCCCTCTGGGAGGGAGGGATGGAATACTCTCACTCCCTTGTCAATCAGAGCAGCACTAGCCAATCATGGGCATCTCTGAGCTCAAGTATGTGGAAGAGGGTGGATAGCTCTTTCCTCTGAATGTCTTACGCTGCCCTGTGATGCAGCATGAGCAGCAGTTAGAAATAGATGCAGTTATTGGCTTCATGTGCCTTAGAGGATGCACATGATAGCCTTCATCCTGCCCGGTTGCTAGTTGTTATAGGGTAAAGAAAATTATTTTAGGTGTTCTGTTTTTTTTTTTTTTTTTTAAACACATTCATGTGTCTGTATTGTAGTAGGACATACATTGTCCTACTAGTAACAGCACAATACAAATTATAAATAGGCTAGTGGAAATATGAAACTTTGTTTTTGGTCCATTAGTTTATATAACTGTGGAATTGCCCTTAAATAATCTGGCTTTTGCATAACATGAGTGTTAATGATATTTATTTTGCCTGCTTGATCTGTAGTTTGTATTTATAGCACACGTCAGTGGTAAGTTCAGCTTTACCCCACTGGCTTTGGTGAACAGTGTGGAGGTAAAATGTTGTTTTGTGAGGAAAATGATGATGATGGGCGTGGTGGTGATGATTATGATGATGACAGTGATTGGGGTTTACGCAATACAGGATGAATGGCACTGGTTCTGTGCAATAAAACTGCTTGCTTTAAGCCTCCAATCAGAAGTTGGCTTTCAGAGATCATGGTAAAAAAAAAAATGTCTGCAAATTAAACAGATTCCTGATTACGGTTTTCAGAAGTTATTTATATATCCTGCTCTTTCCATTTAATTGAATAAAAAAAATTGGTACATTTTATTGGTATGTAGCATACACTATGTTTATTTTCTCTCTCCTCTTGTTGCTATGGCAGCTGAATCGAGAGCCAGGGAAAATTTCCCCGACGATGCCGTTCCTCTCAGTGCCACGCATAGGCGAGACGGACACGGACACGCTGACCGAGGTCCCTGATCATCTCACTCTTCCTCATGACACAGTGGAGGAAGAGGAAGATGAGTTTGGCTACACTTGGAGTAAGTCGTGTTTCAGTAATTCTGCAATGACGAGCAAATCGCCACCAGAGGGCAGTGTGGTCACACTAGACTCACACCAGAACCACTGGGATATTATGATAAAGCATGCCATGGTTTTTGAAGTATTAAACCTGCTCTGATCATTGAAATACTGCCCAAACAAAATTTTAGAAGGTGCTAAAGGCAAGGATAAATCAACAAAAATACAGCCCTGAGGTTGTCCTGCTGTATATAACCTATAAAACCCACTTTAAAATAAATCAGTCAGTGTTTGATAGCACAGCCTGCAGTGAGATGTGATTACTTTGTGTGCAAGCAGAAAAGGTGGTCGAGCGTTACGGGAGTCTGCCCGGTGTGTTGCATATGATTGAGCTGGAGAAGGGCAGAAGTGGTTTAGGCCTGAGTCTGGCAGGGAACAGGGATCGCTCAAGAATGAGTGTCTTCGTAGTAGGCATCGATCCCAATGGAGCAGCTGGGAGAGATGGACGCATCATTGTAGGAGATGAGCTGCTGGAGGTGAGTCCTGATGCTCAGACAGATATTTGTTTAACATTGTTACTTGCTGGTTAAAATGCAGTTTAGGACATTTCTTTCTGAATTTGTCTCCTGTAAACTATCAACTAGATAGCAGCTTAATCGGTTCCTTATTTAACTCACTGTCTTTGCAGATCAATGGTCAGATTCTGTATGGTCGCTCCCATCAAAATGCCTCATCCATCATCAAGAGCGCCCCATCCAAAGTCAAAATCATCTTCATTAGGTGAGTCAAAAAAAGTATCCTTCAAATGAAAACTGTTCCATGTCTATGAAAAATGTTTTTTTTTTTTTTTTAAATAAAACCATTTTGGAAAGAGTTAGGGGTAGTCCATATTTTAAATCTCTAGTTCAAAGTGAAACGATATTACTGGCAGCTTTGGGAGGCCAAATAGTACCAAATAATTCTAACACAAATCGATTTTCAAAGTTGCACCAATAACATTACCAAATATTTCTTGACTGATCTAATATATCTGGGGTAAGTGAAACATTGTGCAAAGAATTTTCACCAAACTTTTCATTTAAAAGAGTCACAAGCTTTAGAGTAAGGGAATTGTCTGTGTGTCAGGACCACAAAAATGAGCCTGTGATTCTCAGTTCACTGAAATACTGTGTATGTTTAAAAGCTTATTATCACTGTACAGAGTCTTACACAGTTTCACTGTGTATGTGTATGCGTGTTTCAGAAACACGGACTCTCTCACTCAGATGGCTGTCATCCCAATGAAAGAATTCGGAGATGTCCTGGACACACAGCCAGAGGTAATTGCATGTACTGTATACATGTAAGAAATCAAAGACTTATTATAGAAGTGTGCTGTTAAGGGAAAATAATCAACAACTCGTTACTGTTTCCACCCTGAAGATGATTATTTTCTTGCAACTACAGATCCCAAAGTAATTTATTCTTTTTTATTTGAGTCTTCAACAATCCTGTGAGCGTATGTCTTGTGGTCAGCAACAATGTTAAGTTAGTGAACAAGACTGTAATTTTAGCATTATAAAAGTACTTATTTTCTGTGAGAGTTTCTATTTTTTTTGATAATCCACCATTTTTCTCACAGTCCCAAACATGTTTCTCTCTCATCTCTTCACTGTCTGATACGGACATGTCTAAATGTGTCCGGAGTAAATGTGTCCTCTCTTTCTCTCTCTCTCTCTCTCTCTCTCTCTCTCTCTCTCTCTTTCTCACACTCCCCCTCCCATTTCTTCTCTTCTTTGTCAGCACACAAGATGTTTTTCATTGACATGAATGCATCCACCCTCACACATTTGCAGATATGCATACCACACCCACACCCACTCACGCTATGCATTACAATACTTGTGAATTTGTATAATGATTCCAGTAATACTGTAAAAATATTATTATAAACCACTCTTTTACTTTGGTTTCTAAGTTTTCTTTCTATATAATGCATGCATACACACTTTAAAGGACCAGCAAAATGTATAGTGCAGATATCTTTTGCTATTTGGTCCTCACAAGTATCGCGATACAAGTTCAAACAGATCTCACACAATCTTTGCTCAGCCATACAGTATGCACAAGACAACAGCAAATATATTCATCTCCTCTCTGTAACTGAATATATATCACAATCATCCTTTCTTTAAATGCAAAACAGGAAGAGGAAGGACTGGTGTTTAGTGAGGAGGACACGAATGGCATGATCATTCAGGATGTTAAAGAAGATGGAGCAGCCATGAAGGTACAGGCAAGTCAAGACCTATTCAATTTAATACGGCATTAATGTACAGGTTCTCTCGCTTGTTTTTTTCTGCTGGTGAAAATTGACATTGAGAGTGACTCAAAGAGTGACTGTGCCAGCAGCATTCTTCACACACTCGCCTGCCTGTGTCACACCTGACCAGAATGTTGCCATGCTGGCCTGTAAAATGTTAACAATTTCCTGCTTGATATTCTGCCAAACTTATTTATTGCTGTGATGTGGCATGTAGATGTCATGGTGCACAAACTTTATCTTCTATTCAAAAGTGTGCTCCATTGCTGTGGTTATTTTTTGTTTGTTTATCCCTAAGATGATATGGATAATAATAGTTTTAGGGCTAGATTTAGGGCTAGGTATTTAACATACATGGCACCATGCCTTG
>CM040481.1:3156956-3184340 GCA_022758105.1 Pangasianodon gigas
TTTTTTTTTTTTTTTTTTCACTTTAAGCTTTGAAATGGACAATTTCTTACAATTACATTATTACAATGAGTGCAGTGCATTTCTGTGTAAGTCTTTTATCTAATCTGCCCCAGCTTTAGCAACTTTACTGTGCTGACTGGCTCATTTTCTGCCTTTTGTTCTTACCGCATCATGACCTGTCGTCCTGCTCCTAGCAACTCCTGCACACGCTTTGCTAAATACCTAGCTACTCTGTGTCATTATGTTAACAACAGCAAGTGTCTATTGTTATTATCTGATGACCTACTAAACATCACTAAGCTGTGTTACAGAATCAGTTTAGATACTGATACTGGATATCATATCGATGCCATTTTTACATTTGCTATAGTAAATAAGTAGTGAGTGTATGTGTGTGTGTGTTTGTCCAGGAGAGTAGTACACAACCAGGAGATAGACTGATGGTAGTAGATAATGAAATGGCACAGGACCTCTCTGTGGAGAAGGTAATATGCACACCATCTATAGAATATATCTATATGTAGATTTATTTTGTAAACTACAAGAAGTTGTATTTTGTTATGCTGCAGGTAACGGCATTAGTGAGCAAAGCGAAGAGCTCAGAGAAGCTCACTCTCTGTACAGATAGCCACGCCCCAATATCAACCTCATCCAATCAGACACGGAGACTATCAGACCCAGCGGTGGTCACCAGCATGCCTCTGTCCTTGACACCACCAGAAGTGGAATCAATCAAGAGTGAGGAAGTCAAAGACAAACATTTTATGGTTAAAAACATCACCTGCATTTTATGGTTATTGATGGTTATAGATTATTATGGCTATGGTGTTTCAGGTTCCAGCAGATCATCCACCCCTGCGACCTTGGCATCCGACCCTGTGACCTGCCCCATAATCCCTGGTTGTGAGACTACCATTGATATCTCTAAAGGAAGGACAGGACTCGGCCTCAGCATTGTGGGTGGCTGTGACACACTGCTGGTAAATGTTCAAATTATTTTGTTTTAGGTATGTAGGTATATGGGTGTGAGAAAGAGTGAGTATTCATGATACAGGCCTGATCTGTTACCTGCAGAGTGTTAATGTCAAAATTCTTCACAGGGCGCTATAATAATTCATGAGGTGTATGAGGAAGGTGCTGCTGCTAAAGATGGAAGACTCTGGGCAGGAGATCAGATTCTAGAGGTACTGTTCAGTCTAAAATATTTAAACACTAGCATTATATTAGCATCTGTGCAATACTGAAATATCACTATTAGGATAGAACACATCTACAGCTTTCAAACATCACCATCAAAGTAATATATATATAAAATATTACACGTAATGTAGCATTCCAAAATCGGAATCTCTCAGAACGATTATGTGATGGTTGGTGTAGTTACATGTCGTCAGAGTTATCTCGATCTGTTCTTGTTGATTTCAATCCAAACATTTTAACGTATGCCAGCCCACAATATATTCCTTTCTGCATAATTATTACATATTATTCACACTTTCTTTGTTTAGTGGTGATACAGTGAAGCATAAATATAGGCTACACTAAGCAGTTATTTATGCTAGGTGTCATGGTTATGCAGTCTTGAGGAGCCTTCAGTTAGACTGTGATCAAGTTTTTTGACTCTCTCTTCTCTTCAGGTGAACGGTATTGACCTGCGCACAGCGTCCCATGACGAAGCAATAAACGTGTTGAGGCAGACACCACAGCGAGTGCGTCTGTCTGTGTTCCGTGATGAAGCACAGTACAAGGAGGAGGAGCTCTGGGATGTGCTGTCAGTGGAGCTGCAGAAGAAACCAGGCCAAGGCCTCGGACTCAGTATCGTCGGAAGAAGGTACTGGAGTGAAGTGTTATAGTCATCTATATCATGCCAAGCACACCTACTAAACACAAACTATACCATTTAACCACCATCTACTGTATATAAAATATAACCCCACCAACTCTAATGTAGTCTAAGTTTGGTTTCACATTTAATGTTTTTTGATTTTTCTCAACTGCCAGCGTTTTTTTGGTCACAACTTTTCAGAAAAGTGTCAAGTGAGGTCAAGCACTTGGGGGAAAGCAAGAAGATGGAGGACAACATGCCACTGATTTATGACTAGTGGAAAATTTGAAACTGAAAATATTCCATAGCCAATATTCCAGTGTTGCAATGTAACTAAAAAATGACAACTTTCCTATTTTTGGGACATTCACTGGTATACAGTGTGACTTCCCACTTTGTGATGTGTATTAAAATGTTCACATCCTCCATTTTTTTCCTCCTACAGGAATGATACAGGTGTGTTTGTGTCTGACATTGTGAAGGGAGGCATTGTGGAGAGTGATGGCAGGCTCTTGCAGGGAGATCAGATTTTGTCTGTTAACAGTGAGGACGTACGGACAGCAACACAGGAGTCTGTTGCCGCCCTGCTGAAGGTAACAAACCGAAACACTTTTCGTTTACATAAAAACAATGTTTCTTTTTCACATTTATAGTGTAAAGCCAATATGTCCTGTTTGCTGTGAATAACCATACGAAATTTAATCAATGCAAGATCATTGCACTGGACATGAGATTTTGCATTCTGTCTCTATTTAGTGCTGTGTTGGTCCAATCAAGCTGGAGGTGGCTCGCTTCAAGGCAGGGCCGTTCCACTCAGAGAGACGCCTGTCTCAGGGCAGTCAGGTGGGTCGCTATTTTGGAAGTTCTTTACTTCTTTGAGCCACTTTTGCTGTTTTTTTAAAGCATAGTTTGAAGCCTGTAAAATAAATGGCTTATGTGTGTGTGTGTGTGTGTGTGTGTGTGTGTGTAGTTAAGTGAAGGTGGAAGCTGTAAAGCCAGCCAGCTCTCTTTCACTGGTTCTGGCAGATCACAAGAAGAGTTTGAGAACTGCCACAGAAGTCACGAATGTGAGCAAAAACACAATCCTCAGATAGAGATCTGAATACGTGCACAGCACAGATTTTGACTTACTCAGCACATGTTCTGTGTTCTCTCTCAGCACTGGACCAGGACAGCCGAACTGTGGAGCTCTCCAAGGTAAAAGAGTTACTGAATGGATGGATGGATGGTAGGGTAGAGAAAGGAAAGAAAGAAGGAAATGAAAAGATAGGAAGGGAATGAAAATAAATGGAAGGAAGGAAAGAAGAAGGGAAGAAAGGGAACAAAAAGAAGGGAAGGAAGGAAGGAAATGAAAAGGTAGGAAGGGAGAGAAAGAAAAGGAAGGAAGAAATCAAATGGAGAGTAGGGAAGGGAATGGAAAGGAAGTAAAGGAATGGAAAGGAAAAAAGAAAGGAAGTGAAAAGGAAGGAAGGAAAAGGAAAGAATGAAGGAGAAAAAAGAAAAGAAGGAAGGAAAAAAGGGAGGAAGGAGTAGAAAGAAAGAAAAGGGAGGAAGGAAGGAAGGAAGGAAGAAAGAAAAAGGGGAGATGAAATTTTAAGGAAAGCAACAACAAAGGAAGGAAGGAAGGAGAAAAAGGGGAGGGAGGAAGTAAGGAAGAAATGAGGAAAAAGGAAGAAAGGGAAAGGAAATGAAGATCGGAAATGAAATGAACTGCTGAGTTTCATGTGACACTGACCTTACAGATGTTGTGCTCTGTGTGTGTGTGTGTGTGTTTCAGGGTCCATCTGAGTCCCTGGGGATAAGTATAGCAGGTGGAGTGGGTAGTCCTCTGGGTGATGTGCCCATCTTCATTGCCATGATGAACCCAGCTGGTTTGGCTGCACAGACACAGAAACTCAGAGTATGTGTGTGTGTGTGTGTGTGTGTTTTTCCCATCCATGCTATTTTGAGACTGTTGTGTTATGATTTAAATCAGCAGTAGTCCATGCTCTTTACCTGTCAGTCTTTCTCTCTCTCATTGCTTCTGTGACACAGGTTGGTGATAGGATCATTTCAATCTGTGACACATCTACAGAAGGCATGGCCCACAGCCAAGCTGTATCACTGTTGAAAAACACCACAGGAACCATACGCCTGCAGGTGTAGATACGCAAATATGTGCACACACACACAAACACACACAAACACACGTTATCTTCTGCACTGAGATGCAGTACTCACGTGTTGGCTAATATTTACTTACAGGTTGTCGGAGGTGACACTACAGTAACAGGTCCTGCTCTGGATCAAACATCTGGTCTCACCAGCAGCAGCATCTTCCATGATGACCTGGGGTGTGTATGAATACACAACCACCCACCCACACACATACACTCACACACTCACACACACAGCTCTGATCAAAAATTAAGTATGATTACTCGTGTCAGCTTAAACAGGACTTATTAGGAAATGACTATCAATTTCTCAAACCTAAATAAGGGTGTGAAATAGCAATATATACTGAACAGTACATACAAAATCAAACTACTCTCTTGTTTTGGAACAAGTTAATAACACAACACTGGACTCTCAAACAAGAATAAATTGAATCTTCACTTCCTGGAAGCTCCAACTGCTGCAGCTTTCTAAGGTTTCACACTAACCAAGTGATCACAAGTGCAAATCTGGTTATGGCTGAATGTAATCTTGCGGTGTCAGAAGATTAATGTGCGTTCACTAAAATTATTGATTGTTACCATAGAAACAAACTCCTTATTCTGGCTGGCATTCAGTCCACACACTAAGAGCAAGCTAACAAAGCAGGCAAATCAAACAGCTGCCCTGTTAACTTTAGCTGACAAGCTAGATAGCTAATCTAACCACTTACCAACAATCAGGTGGCAAAGCTTGTGTTACTCAGACATGAGCAGAATGCTTAAAACATAATTTTAATGTGAAAGTAGAAGGTATTGGTGTCTGGTAATTCTTTTTTTAATTGCAATTTATTCTTTTATGTGACCCACAAAAGAGAGTTATTCTAAACAGGGTTAATAGAGATGCTTGAAAGGCTTAAAGATGTTTTAGGGCTTAAAATGAGCAATATCATTATTATTATTATTATTATTATTATTACTTTTTTTTAAATCATTTTTATTTGAACCATCTTTAGTGTTAATTGTGATTGCATGTGTGTCTCTACAGTCCTCCTCAGTGTAAGACGATTAGTCTGGAGAGAGGGCCAGACGGCTTGGGCTTCAGTATAGTGGGAGGGTTCGGCAGTCCCCATGGCGACCTGCCCATCTATGTAAAAACGGTGTTTGGAAAGGTACAAGGCTTTATTACAATTCAGAATTCTGTATCGTATGTAGAACTTTGAAATAAAAGGAAATCTATCTTGTATGTTGATACAAATGTGTGTGTGTGTGTGTGTGTGTGTGTAGGGTGCAGCTGCAGAGGATGGGCGTCTAAAGCGTGGGGATCAGATAGTTGCAGTCAACGGTCAGAGTTTAGAGGGAGTCACGCATGAGGAGGCTGTCGGTATTTTAAAAAAAACCAAAGGGACCATCACGCTCACCATACTCTCATAGGACACTAACTTATACAACATCATATTAAAAACACTGGCTTATGTTACACACTGTGACCTTTTAACATTAATACTGTAAATATCCAGTACTGAAACAATTTTTATTATGATCATCCGTCATTATTTATTCTTTTACTAATACATCAGATGCTGTTTCAAATTCTTTACCTTCACACTGTTGGGAAATGATTAATGATGAATAACATATCTACTGTTTTAGCTTCATGCATCAGTAGTTAGTGGGAGTTATGAACATATGAATTAACCTTTAGGGTGCAATTAATCCGAGCATATAGAAAATCCCATACAGCAGCTACTGAATAGAGTCATGTGACTATTTTTATGTAATGTCGTTAGCTATATAAAATGTAGTTAGCTTTAGCTACTTTTTAAAGCAGATTCTACTTTGGCAGCTTTGCCTGATCTACTTTAGAGTTTTTATTAGACAGCAGGTTTTGGCGGTTTCTCCCAGCACTGCTTTCTTTCAGTCCTTGAATAACACTTCAGGCAACAGTTTTAGTCCCAGACTGCAAAAAACCTAGACTACATTCTTACAGCTAGTATTACTGATCATACAATTCATGTGAACAATTGATTAGCCATCGATACTGTGTGTTATTTATACAATTGGAACTGTGAGACATAAATATAAGTATTAAAGAGAAGGAATCTAACCAGCACCCAATAGTGTTTTAAATTTGTTAGTGATAGAGAGTTCTAGCTCTTAATACACACTGTGTCTTCGTGTAGAGCTATTTACAGTATTTTTGGATTGGATTTTGAAATGGAAGGAAACATATTGTTTTTCAGTATATTATGTATCTATCTGAAAGCATTTTACTCAATGTTACTAATTTAGAGAGTTTACACACAAGCAATAAGCATTTCTAAAACCAGTATTGAGTTTTTTTTCCAGAGAAAAATAAATAAAAGTTACCTCCAATCAAATTCCTTCATTCTATTTCATCCCACATCATAAAACAGGCGGAAAAGTTTGTTTAACAAAAATGGATTTTATTTCAGCAAAAAAAAAAAAAAAAAAAAAAAAAAAAAAAAAAAAAAAAAAAAAAAAAAAAAGCCTATCTTTTAAACTGAGGAAAGGAAAATGCCTTTCAATTAAGCATATACATAAAGTCCTGGATAACCGACTCTTGTGTTCCAAGGTTTAATGGTCTCATCAACAGCCTAAGGATCATTCAAGAATAATCAGTCATTGTTCTCAATACTCCACTAGGGGGCAGAGCAGAGTTGTCTGATCCGGAGTGAAATATTAACCTGCATAAATTTAGGCGTTGCAGCTCATTTTTCTGTCACATTGAAAGAAACAAGTTCATCAGGTTGTCCTTGCTGATCTTATGAGGAAAGTTTTGAAAGCAGCTGCGATACAGCTTAAAGGGTAAATCTCTCTCCACAAACAAGGCTCTTGTCTACTATTTGCAAAGTACACATTCATTCACTGGATAAAATACAGTTCAGCATACACTCCTCTGTTCATGAACGGAATTATAGTAGAGGTCTAGGGGAAGCTCAGTCTTTTCATTTTCACCTCGTTTAAAGTAAGCCTGCTTTAAGTCAGCATTCTTAAAATCACAACAAAACACACTATGTTAATAAAATACTGAAAAACTTCAACTTCAATTGTCAAGCTTAAACACAGAAAGAAAGAGAAGAAAATGGATTACAGCATAATCACAAATGAGTGAAAGTTTATGTGGATTGTAGCTATCAAGTTAGGCAACCACAAAAGGAAAAAAAGGTTAGGTAGTAAATGTTAGGTGATTTGAAAAAAAGAATTAAAAGGTGCAGTTTGTAATGTTTATTAATGGTGTTAGAACCTGGACATCATAGAAATACCGATTTCAAATATTGTCATGCAGTGACCTCAGGCTGTTGATTGTATTATTTTCTGGACCAGAAATTAGTTCCGCCTCCCACAGGAACACAACTGCTCAACTTTACCTTTTTTTTCTTTTTAAATAAATAAAAATAATAATAAAAAAAAAAAAACGTGGGAGGAATATGCCGTTTCAACAGAGAAGTTTTGTCAGTGATTTTAACTGCAGTTACAGTTCACCTCCCAGAAGGCAAAGGACTATAAACATTACAAACTGCTTCTTTAATAATGCATAGCTCAAACACTAAAAATAACATTAAAATAAATGTAAAAAAAATGAATAAGAGGTAAGTGAACTTGTCAGGTCAGTATTTACAGGCATAACCGGGATAATATTCCTGCAATTTACTTTATGCAGTGCAAATTTGTTAACTTTTAATGGGTAAAAATTACATCTAGGCATCAGATGAGGACTACTCAGATGACTTAACTGTCAGCTAATTCATGTTGGACAGGATCTATGAGAACAACATTACTTTAAACATTTCAGTCTACTCGCCAAACACAAATCTTTTACAAGTGCACAGAATTTGCATACGGGATTTGTAGCACAGTGCTGTGCTCTACACTTGTAAATGCTACCATGGAAACACGGATTCAGAAGAAAAGCACGTAAAGAAGTGAGAAAAGTCCTCCTCAGCTCTTTTGCTCCATTTCAAACCAGTCGAAACAAACAGGGCCAAAGTGCAGAGCTGTTGTAACACTCAGCGATGACCTTGCAGATGAGCTGTCAGAGCTGACAAACAGTTTCTGTAAAAGCCCGTAATTTACTCCACCCTAAATTACAGCGCAGAGAAAATGGGAAGCCATTTGAGGAGACGCCTGGCTCCGAATGTTCACGCAGTGTGCGTCGCTGCATGCCACCTTCCAAAATGCATCAAAATAATTCCTCAACGGAAAACGTATTTTCTCTAAACCAAGCAATGACTTGGGCATGCATGTGCCTTTCCCTTATTCTAAGAACACATCCCTTACTAGAATACATTTCTAAATGTTTTCTGCTACGTTTAATACTTGGTAATGTTTTTAGAATTTGGTCTTTCTCTGTGTAAAAAGCAAAGTGTTAATACATATTAAACCAAATTTTAAAATGTACCTAAAATGGTTTAAGCCAATAAATATCTAGCCTGAGGCTTGTAAACGGAAACATTCTGATACAAAACAATTTTCTTCGTTTTTCAGCATCAGCCTGGTTCAGCATCAGCCTGGTGTGTGTGTGTGTGTGTGTGTGTGCGCGCACGTTTATGTTACATTGATACATTGATAGTCAGCGTTAAAACATGAGTTAACATTTAGTTTCTCATAACTAATAAACACAAAAGTTCCCTTTCTCTCTTCCTTTTTCCTATGGGGTCCCAAAAACCAAAACACCACAGAATGATCATTTTTCCCTTTTTACATAGAAATGAGGTGTGAAATGTCAATGCTCCTGAGGTTATAGTTACTGATTATCTACTGATAAGTTAACTTAAACAGCATCTATATTTTCACTGCTGGTTAACGAACCACTGCTGGTTTCCCTTTATTTCCTGACAACAAACGAATAACGGAAATCTCTATTGTCACACTATTGTCCATCCATCCATCGCAATTCCCATTCCCATAAAAATTTTTTCCTGACAATTTTCCTGCCTGTCATGCAACAGTTAACAACCACAGAGGATGAACGCTAGCACACGCTTCCTCTCGGTCGCATGAAGCCAGCCACCAGAATGCTGCTCATTCTACGTTACAGGACAGCTGAACTCACTCAGAGGAAAGCAGATAGATCTACTATCTATCTGCTTTACAGGAGAGAGGAACACCTTCACTCTACTGTTGCACCACTCAGGAGCCAATCCATTCAATATTAACTACTCTGGCAGTGTTTGGTATAAACTGAACTGAGGGTTATTTTTCAAGAATAAGCTCTATGTCTGTTCCCTTTTGTTCTGTCATTGTCAAGACTTCCCTTCTGGAAAATAAACCTACACACTACAGAGAATAATCACAATAAAAATGGCCAACATTTCAGTCCATCTGCTGAAATATTTTACAGAATGAAGTGATTAGCCCTTTTTGTCCCAAGCGCTTCCTGGTAACGGAACACCTTTCAGATGGAGTGGGTGAAGGATTCAGCAGGAAGAGATGGTGTAAATCGGGCCTGGTCACCTCATATGTTGCGTACGGACTAGACTAGATGATTAATCGCAGCATGAAAGACAGAGCGGCTCCCAAAGAAAGCCCCAGAGCCAGGAAGAACGTCATCAGAGCTCCTGCTGTCTCTCCATCTTGTGGAGCCACCAACCTGGGAGAGAGGTGTGACGTGAATATAAATTTGAGAATAAATTAAGATAAGAAGCAACATGGATAATTTAATGTGTAGGTAACGGCCTGAATTGTGATCGATGACCATGACTGAAGATGGTCACTATGTATTTATTTACTTACTGTGGTGCGTAAGACATAGACAGACAGACGCAATAACCGCTGGACACGGAGAAGAGCATCATGATGATGACAAAGTACCCATCGTTGGAAAAGAGCACAGGCATGAAGTGGCGTTTCTGAACGTTACAGAACATCAGCAGAGGAACGAAGATGACACGGGAGACCACTAGCGCTGGAAACAACCGACTCTCTTTAGAGGGCTGAGAGAGAGACAAACAGAGAGAGAAAGAGAGAGATTTTGTAAAACATTAATAGAAGAAAAGAAAGAAAAGCAAGTAACAGACACACTACTTTCACTTACCCATTGTATGATAGATGTGACAGATCTCCCAGTCCAGTCCATCACGTTAAAGAGCAGAAAACAGCACACAGGGATAAAATAAAGTTCTGAGAGAAAGAGTGAAAAGATCTACAATAAGTTTTAATTTGAGCTTTTGTTTTTATTTACTGAAGAGTGATACATGCATGTTAGTGCTCATACCCCACTTTCCCGGGTACACGGTCTTCACGTCCACTGTGACGGCGGGGAAGACTGAGAGTGTGACCGTGAACACGAATGTTACACAGAACGCCATCACCCAAATCTAAACAGAAAGAGATTTAAAGGTGCGGTCAGCAATTTAGGTGGAAGTTAGCTGAAATCCAACCAGTGTTAGCCTCTTTAGCCTAACTGGTTGGATGTTGGTGGTACAACATCATTGTTTATTTCTCTGGTTGGCATACTCCTCCAGGCGTGTTCATCTGCATTATACCTTGCATTAATTAACCGCTCTCTCTCTCTCTCTCTCTCTCTCTCTCACTCACAGAGGGAGCACGTCTTACGAATTTTAGTAGAGAACCACATTGACACAGAAAAAGCGATCCAATCCCTTAACACACCTTTTTTAACACTTCCAACACAGAGCTCTTTGCTTGCTTGGCATGCTCGTCACCAATGCTAACAAATGCTTGATTGGCACCATCACTCTCCGAACTGCTGGGAGTTCCATTGGGCACCGAATCAGTGGCCTGACTGTTCGGTTCCCCATTCTCCTGTATGCCTGCCATAAGGAAGAGCGAAAGAATAATATAAGATAAAGATAGAGACTATGTTCCATCGTAAAAGAAGATCTAAGGCATTTTGGTGGTGTGTTGTTTGTAATGGATGTTTGTCATGCTCATGAAAACTGTTAAAAAATGATTAAGAGCCAAGCTGCATGCTAGTGACGAGCCAATGGAGAACTGGGTAACTAAACCACTGCAGACCATCCCAGTTTGTGCAATGATGCCCAGAAGATAGGCTCCCAGAATGAGGAAAGAACTAATGTTAGCAAGTAAATAGTTGAGTCATGATGTTACAGCAATGAGGAATCGAGGTTTGGACACACCCTCGGGTCCACGTCCTATGAAAACCCGGTTAAGGTTGTGATTTTGCCATGGTGTATAAACGTTGTATAAAAGACTTGTGGACAACTGATCTAAACTGACATGGAAACTGACAGTTTACATTCTAACAAAACTTTCTCAGCCTGTACAAGAAACTAGCTTGTCTTTACTGCTCCCCATCACACTGTTGCTACGGCACGATAAGTGGCGCTATGACGTGACTGCATTTAAGATAAGGACTGAATGAAAAGCAAACAATCCCAAAATGAACGTTATATATCAGCGCTTCTGGGTTGCTAGAAAGTAATTTCCTTTCAGCGTTTAATGGTAATATGACTGGAAAATCCAAGCCTGATTAAAAAGTGGGAATGGCTCATCCATCATCAAGCAAACCTCATGGCAACGTGAAATTGAAATGTTTATTCAGACTTACAAGACCTGTGTTGGAAATGTATCGATTTTTGATAGTTGACAGCAGAAACATGAACATGCCTTCTAGAAACACGGTGGAATGGATGGGCAATACGGCACAAATATTTCATAACATGATACTAACCAATCCCGAGATACACTCAGGAACAGCGTATTCTGATGTTAGATTGTAATGTCATTATTATGACATCTGATTTTGACATTAGATTGTGTCATAGGTGCGACATTGGATTTTGATGTCATCACTCTGACTAAAGATTGTGATGTCATAATTGTGACAAAGGACTGTGATGTCATTATTGCCGTATTGGATTGTGAGGTCATTACTGTGATGAGGTCATAACTGTGACATTGAATGAGTAAGGTCATAATTGTGACATTGAATGAGTGAGGTCATAACTGTGACATTGAATGAGTGAGGTCATAATTGTGACATTGAATGAGTGAGGTCATAACTGTGACATTGGATGAGTGAGGTCATAATTGTGACATTGAATGAGTGAGGTCATAATTGTGACATTGGATGGTGAGGTCATAACTGTGACATTGGATGGTGACATCATAATTGTGACATTGTAATGTCTTTCGTCAATCAAGAAACTGTTATTAACTGGCTATTGCTGTCAGCTGTAAATAAGATTTTATCAGATTTACTTTAGTTTATAGGTTTGTTATGTTCCAGAAAGATCAGAAAAGTTCACGGGACACGCTAACTGAATGATCTATACAGCTGGGTGCACTCGGAGTGCTTCTGGGATCCTTTAAGCAGCAATTCATTATAATGACTGTATGCTTTTCCAGGAAGATTTTCTTGTAATAATGCTGGAGAATGATCATTTAAGAATGATGAAAAACAAGTGCAATGGGTGATCAATAAAAGCATTTCTATTGAAATATGGTAGAAATATGGTTTTATTCTGGAGCTCAGTAAGGCATAGTTTAGGGTGGGCTACTGAAGCAAATCACTGACGACAGACGAATAATGCATCTCTGATTCTTTTAATGTTAATGAACTTGATCTTTATTCTGTGAGCAGGGTTGGCAGGTTCCACGAATTGCACCACTTTTAACTTGTTTCCCATGAATAGACTGAGAAAAAGCAGAAAACTGCATCCACCTTCTCCTCTTGTCTGAACATTCTGGGCTAGTTTCAAGTGTTTCTGAGTGGCTTTTGAGCTGAAGCTCCTGGCAGCCCTTCCCACAAACTTTCTATTGAGAGCTGTTCTTTAAAACTGCACATTGAAGTAAAAAAACAAACAACAACAAAACTACAGTTTGTATGTGTATTTTTTATTTGTTTAGGACGCATTATCTGTTCAATCCAAATAATGTATTCGTACCCGGTTACACCTCAAAATTATAGATTGTCATTATTGTGGTTTTTTTTTTTTTTTTTTTTGCAGCTATTGCTACAGTGGATATAAAAGGTCTACACACCTCTGTTAAAATGGCAGTTTTTTGTGATAAAAATTAAACCAAGGGTTTGACAGCTCTAGAATGTTTTTGCAAGAAAGAATGAGGAAAATATTGCCAAGTCAAGATGTACCACGCTGATAGACTCTTAGCCAAAAAGTCTGAGTGGTGCAATATAATCAAAAGGTGCTTCAACAATGTATTAGTTTAAGGGTGTGGCCACTTATGCAACCAGGTTATTGTAAGTTTTTTATTTTTCCTATTTTTCCCTAAAATGTTTCTGATTGTTTTTCACTTTATTTTTATACATTGTAATTTCACACTGAGGGTGGAAAAGTTCTGACGTGATTTATCTTGGTTTGATTTTTTTTACATCACAAAAACCTGCCATTTTAACAGGGGTGTGTAAACTTTTTTTATATCCACTGTAGAGGCCATTACTATGAAGTCATTAGTGCATTAACAATATCATGTTACCAACTTACACTACATGCTGGTTCAGACATATCATTCTGGTGTGCGTGTCAGTGCTTGTGTGTGTGTATTGTTGTACCTTTAGGTAGAAGCTCCCTAGTAGCATTGGGCTCGTAGCCTTGGCCTTTACTCTTGTTGAGGTAAAATCTAGCAAAATCCTGTAAAACACATGTATAAAGCATGTAAAATGGATCACTCAGATTTTAGTATCAATTTTGTTGACTAACAAACTGTACACCTGCACACACACACACAAATATACACACTATATGTACACACTATATATACACACTATAGCTGTAAGAAGGAATTCCACTGTCGAATACTATTTGAATGTACACTGAATTTTATGTTATTAAAGGACAAAAAATACAGTTGTTTACAATCCCATGTTCTCCTTTTACTCACCTGTCAAGAATTTCTTCAAACCTTTTTTTTTCCCCCCCTAATCGTTTTGGCTAAGGGCCATGTATGTCATAAATGACATCTTTTTTTAATTCTAAATATAGAAAGTGAACAAAGTATGTGTCCTAATATGATATTACATGTAAGTAACTCATTTCCAACAGGGACTTACTGGAGTCAGTGTTCTGTGGTTGAAACCTAAATGGTCTTCTATTGAGCATATACTGCATTATATACACTATATGGCCAAAGGTTTGTGGTTCTTCCCCAAACTGTTGCCACAACATTAGAAGCACATAATTGTACAGAATGTCTTTGTGAGGCCGAAGAGGCCCAAACCTGTTCCAGCATGACAATGCACTGTGCACAAAGCAACCTCCATGAAGACATGGTTAACCAAGTTTGGTGTTTAAGAACTCGAGTGTCCTGCACAGAGCCCTGACCTCAACCCCACTGAACACCTTTGGGATGAACTGGAACACCGACTGCACCCCAGACCTCCTCACCCAACATCAGTGCCTGACCTCACTAATGCTCTTGTGGCTGAATGAACACAAATCCCCACAGCCACGCTCCAAAATCTAGTGGAAAGCCTTCCCAGAAGAGTGGAGCTTATTATAACATCAGAGCAACATCTGGAATGGGATGTTCATCAAGCACATGTGGCTGTGATGGTCAGGTGTCCACAAACTTTTGATCATATAGTGTATGTTCTACAATGTTATTAGGTTATACACGACGTAGTAAGTATGTATAGGGAATAGGATGCCATTTGGAATTCAGCCAAACTGTAAAGACACCGAATGTTTCTGTGGCTCTTAAGGTTCATAGTAAAGTTATGATATTGCGTCTTGGTAATTTTCTTTGTCATCTTCCATGGTTTATGTGATGCAGTAGTCTAACATTCTAGGCTCATTAATATGCATTTAAATCTCTGAGTGAAAATTCAACAGCATTGTTTACTTAAAGACAAACACACAAACCAGTTTGGGCAGCAGCAGGTAGCTGATCAGCGTTATCAGCGTCCCCACACATGGAGTGATGAAATATCCAAGAGCTGCAGTTTCTTCATCTGTCTCACCTGTGACATTGTTACACAAAACACATCTAATGATATATCACATTTATTTACGCAGTGAGGACTGAGTTCAAACAAGCAGTATCTTATTGTGATCTGACTGTATGCACAGGTGTGTCACTAGACACAATGTGTATCAGTGTAGAATTGTGTTTGCGTGACTCACTTGCGATGGCGAAGAGCATGGCGAGAGCGGCGAACGTCCCGGCCAGACCTTGTCCACTCATGAACACTGCGCTGTATTTCTGAGGCAGCAAGCCTACCAAACCGAACAGGATCCCCTGCAGCACTGCTCCGAATGCTACACACACACACACACACACACACAGTCAATTATCAAATTAATATGTGATAACAGAAACTGCTGACTTTCCATTAAACTATAAATGGATAAAAATTACAATGTCTTTTTTTAAATAAAAAAAATAAAATAAAATGTAATCACCAGTACTCACAATTTATGAACCAAATGGTTGCCATGGTGATGGAGAAGAAGCGGTCCTGCTCCATTGGAACCTTCACTAGGATGGTTGTGAAGATGAAGAGGATGAGGATGAAGACCAGGCTGCCTGCTATCCGCACTTTCTCTGAGATCCTGACAGAAACAGATTCACCAGAGTTAATGATACCCTCAAGAATCCCTGAAGTCCCTCAAACTTAGTTTTTTAATAATTTAATATGTTGAGTTGGGTATAAAAATGGTTATGCATTGTACAATGTAAAGACATCCTTTTACCATCAAACAACTCTTTGTTTTTACTTTCTGTATATCTTGTATTTGCCTTTTGTACAATAAACCCATTTATTACTTTCACTAACAAAGATTATTCTTTGGGATCAGTAACATTAAGATAACAGTTACTATAAATTGGAGTCAGATATCGTAAATCGTAAAGCTAAAACACGCATTTAACCTGCGGCTGCAACTATTTCCATCCTTGGTCAGAGGAGAGCAGCAGACTAAGATAATATCACTATCACTTTATATGTTAGTCCTACATTATATTAGTTAGAAGAAACATCAAGTCTGATACAATATGTTTTGTACACTTTTCTGGCCACAACCTTCAGAATGTTGAAGGTTGCAGTGTGACTGGCTCTCTGCACTTCTGTTCCCTGGGTTCCAGCAGGAAAACAAGCTGAACCCCTCAACACAGTGAGGTTTTTGCAGCGAGATATCGCTACTGGATTAAAAATAATTAATTAATTAATTAAAAAAGAAAAAAGAAAAAAAAGAAAAAAGAAGAAGTTGTTCTGTGGTTGGTCATCTCGGATAGCCTAAAGACAGTAACTGCTAAGAACAGTTTACACTCAAGTCTCAGTCACTGAAGAGTTAATAACTTGTTAATAACAGTCTGATAAAATGAGACTTAACGTTAAAACTCTAATGATGCTCATTCTCAAGTTCCTTTTAACACACTTAGCACTACTTGACTTTACAGTATATAGTTTTAGGAGAGAAATCATTCATAATTGTACTCTCTGGTGTCACCTAGATACGGATGGGTTCCCTTTTGAGTTGGGTTCCTCTCGATGTTTCTTCCTCATGTTGTCTCAGGGAGTTTTTCCTTGCCACTGTCACCTCTGGCTTGCTCATTAGGGATAAATTTAAATTCAAATTTTTATATCTGGATTCCTGTAAAGCTGCTTTGTGACATTGTCCATAATTAAAAGTGCTATATAAATGAGTCATCAGTCAAACTGCCTCTTTCTGTGAAAGAAGGTGGTTCTTGGCCGTGTTCATTGACTGACATTAAAGAAGTGTATGCAAAAGCACATTTTCAGGTATTCTAACTCCACTGTCTCACCGTGGGTAGAGGATGGAGTTGAGCAGGGTGAAGAGCAGCAGGGGCAGCTGGGATAGCAGAGTCATCCAGTTGTCGAAATAGTACTCCTTCCTGGCCGTAACTGTGCCATTGCTCCATTCAGACGTGTTCAACCTGTTATTGAAGTACTATCCAAACACACAGACATTTTCTTATTATTCTTCACATTTAATAGAACAATACTGCAAACATACTGCACAGGACAAAAATAGGGAAAAACTAGGATAAAACTGATGTGATGAATCAGATACAGTGTTAATTCTGCTGAAAATTAAGATGAAAAATATTCATGGACATTTTTTCCATAAAAATCGAAATGGCAGGTAAATAATTCAAAATATATGACGAAATGTAATGTTTAAAAAACTCAAGGAGTTAAAAAAAAAACAAAAAAAAACCCACAAGAATTGTTCTGAACCTGTTGATTGTACAAAGATCAACCTTTCCCCCGGCCTTATCTCAGTGCCTTCCCTTTGCAAAGATTAGATTTGCATTTGCTGTTATTAATTGCGGGTTGCTCTTTTTGCGTATTTTGAATGATTACTCTTTAAAATGCTCCTTCACAAAGTGCAAAGGTTGGCAGGTCTGCTGGTTTTACTTTGGAGCTCAGTAAGACAGTGTTTAGGTCAGGCTACTGTAAACCACTGCCGAACTAAATCGCTTTAGCTGCATGAGCTCGCTGAGATCACGGAAATAGTTAAAGCACTGTGGTCTCAGCACTGACTTTTAAAGGAAAAGCCCAAAATCTCCAGATAAACTTCCATTAAACTTCCTCAGGTTTGGAACATCAACAAGGCTGAAAGGACCAGAATTAAATAAATCTTCTTATCAGGAAAGCCTTTGGGCACCAGGAAGCCAACTGTCTCACTGAAGTGCTCAGTATGCATAACGAAGGATAAGCAGGTGAACTCTGCCCTGCAGGCGTTCTTACAAAAACAAGCCGTGATTTCCTGTTGCTGGAAAAGGAGTTCATTTGTCATGCAAAATAGTAGCATGAGGGTGTGAATCTGATAGTCTGCACCGTGGAGCTGTGTTATGCAGTTTTGTTCAAACGTAAATATATATAGATTGTTACCACTGAGGCAGTCATGAAAAAATTCCATGGCAGCAGTGTTCCCAGTCCAAGGATAAAGAAAATGATTCCTACTAAATGCCAACTGTGTGAAGAGAGAAAAAAAATCAGGTGTTAAAGTATGACATCACAGCATTACGTGTACAAACAGGCAGTGAATCAAACTCACCGGTCGCTTGGTGCATCCTCTTTAGTCCTCATTGTTTAGTCACGTTCTAGGAGCTGGTGGCAGAAACAAAGCAGGAAGCGCTGAGTCAGCATGGTTATGAGGAATATACACACATATAACAACTACAACATATAAAAATTAAGTGAAAAACAATCAGAAACATTTTAGGAAAAAATATGAAAAATAAAAAAAACTTACAATAACCTTGTTGCTTAAGTATGCACACCCCTAAACTAATACTTTTAATAGCTACAAATACTAGTCGATTTTAGTGCAAAACCTTCAGGTGTCTGCTAGTAAGCTGAAGATGAAAAGGAATTTCCCCTTTCAGCACGACAATGACCCAAAGCATACATCCAAATCAAAGGAAAGGCTTAACCAAAAGAAGATCAGTGGTTTTGAATGATCTAGCCAGAGCCAAGACCAGAATCCAACTAAAAATCTGTGGTGTGGCCTGAAGCGGGATGTGCACAGGAGATTCCCTCACAATCTGATGGATCTAGAATGTTTTTGCAAGAAAGAATGAGGAAAATATTGCCAAGTGAAGATATGCCACGCTGATAGACTCTTAGCCAAAAAGACTGAGTGGTGTAATAAAATTAAAAGGTGCTTCAACAAAGTATTAGTTTAGGGGTGTGCACATTTATGCAACCAGGTTATTGTAAGTTTTTTTTTTTTTTCTAATCTCCCCTAAAATGTTTAATTGTTTTTCACTTAATTTTTATACGCTGTAATTTCACATTGAGGGTGGAAAAAGTTCTGACGTGATTTATCTTGGTTTCATTTTTTTACATCACAAAAACATGTAGACTTTTTATATCCATTGTACACATAAAACCCGGGTATTTATAAAAGTATATGAATGAATAAAAATATTCAGTCAAAACTCTTCTTTAGCGAAAGCCTTGACAGTTAAACATTGCTGCAACAGCAACTTGAACATCTTGTAACAGGAAGTGCATTACACGAGCAACAGCGACAAGACAAACAACATGTGATGGGTGGGTTTTTTTTGGTTTTCATGGATGCCCCGTTTCTATTTTTTGCTTCCCGTAGCACATTAAAAATTGATGAAGAGAAACTCGTCCATAATCTCTGTGATCCGTCCTCTAAATGTTAGAAGGACATTGACAGAAAGGAGGCGAGTGCTCTATCTCGAGAAATCTCTAAAAAAAAAAAAAAATCCTAGAGCCAGGATTGCTGTGACGCTACAACACTCCAGAGCTGACCCAGGGAATTCATGGGAATTAAAGAAGCACTAAACCAGAACCAGCATTCTTTTCCCTTTATGGGGAAATACTTATTGTAACAATGACAGTCGTGACCTTTCGGGCTTACTACAGAAACACAGCAAACCACATCCTGTTTCAGTACAGGGATGTCTCAGGGATCTCTGATTCTGGAAGGATTTAGTCATGTAACAACTAAAAAAGGATGGACAGTGAGCATGTGCCAATATTATTCTCTAATGTCATACCATCTATATTAAATTTTTATTTTCAGTATCAGACTTGATGTTGGCCTGAACTGAGTCATTTCTCATTTCAAGCTCGTATTTTGGTGAAAAAAAAAATAAATAATGACAAAGGGCTTTGAAAGGGGCCTCATATTTAAAATGAAATACACAGGGCCAGCACATAGCTACTTAAATTTAAATTCGCAAAATTAAATTTGTCCAAAAGTGCCCTTAGAAGACAGCTGTCCTCATGGTGCATTCAGGGACTGACGAGAACTTGCAAAAATCCTCGTATAACTGATTACTGTGCTGTATGTGACTAAAGGTCATATCTCGTAACTTCTGACCTCCAACTGGAAAAACAGAAACAAAACAAAACGTCCTTTCAACTTGGAATTTCTGACTCAGTAACTCGGGATGGTCTCTTCAACCCTGAGTTCAGCAAGTGATGTCAAATCAACGTCTGCTCACAGCATGAACAGTAAATAAAGTAGCCCTTCTTACCTTTAAACGAGTTATACTATATTTGCTTTAAATCAATCAACATACACACGTATTACCTTGTTAAATCTCTAACACTGACTATACAGTTTGCTGTTTTGAGGTGGTATATACATCACTTGTCACAGTTAGCTGGCTAGCTTGTTGCGAATAATGAGGCGTCCATGGTTTTTGTATCTGGAAGTCAAATGCAGCATGAGCTAATGGACACACGCATGAGCCTAGTGTCTTAAGCAAATCCTCCGACGTGCTTAAACTGTAATGATGCTGTGCATTAGCCTTCCGGATCACCTGCATAAGATCAGAACAAACAGCATCCTCTCAAAATGCAGACGTCCACTTCCTTTCTGCCGTCTCAGTGCAAGACACACTTCGACAGAGTAAACTCAAACATACTGTATTTGTTCTGATTAGCCTGAGCACACAGCGACGTGCTGCTCCATTAACCGTGATGTCAATAACGCACATCACCTGAAAAGCCAACACCACAACTCCTGGGGGTGACGTGATCAGACAAAACAATGTCTGATGTTTGTGTCTTTATACATAATAATCTAAATTAAACATAAGTTTAGTTTTGTCTGAGATGCCAAATCTGATGCAGTACTAAGCGTGTGATTATTTAGGCTTTATTACCTGTAGTAGCAACATTAGCCCACTAGCTTGAGCACAAAACTGAAAGACACTTTGCGATCAAAGAGCTATTAAGGGAAAATTAGGTGACTTCCTTTTTGGCTAAAATAAAGCTTTAAACCGTAGTTACATGCTGATGATGTGTAAGAGAATCAAGATTATTTTACTAAAGAGCATGAGTCTGAATCTTAGCCTTCCATAAACTTGCCCCACTGAGGGGGAACCCATAAAGACTCTACGCAGAACCCTACACCAGAGGGTTTCTCTTTTCAAAATCAATGTTCAATATGCTTTTTAAAACAAAATTTTTTCAGTTCTAATACATTATCATTTCTATAATAACAACCTACACAAACACATTTATGGTTTACATTCTAGATTTAAAAAAAAAAAAAAAATGTTTGTAATTGTTGATGGTGTAGTTTTACATTTTTTGTAAGGAGTCTCCAGTTTCAGTGCTTTCTAACAGTCAGAGGTAAAGGTGTGACTAAGTTTTCAGCCAAGGGATGGATGGATTTGCTGTTTTTGGTTTCGCTGCAACATAAGACAAGCTGTGTTGTTTTTGTCTTAATGACTTGAAGATAAGGAAAATATCTGTTTATTGCTATAATTTAAGTTAAATTTAACTTGGTTTGTGAACTTTCCAGAACGTTAATTGTAACCGTATAAAAAAGTATGATGTTATTCTTTAATTAATAAATGTTAGTGACAATGGGGGTAGTGGATTAACCGGTCAAGGTGCTTGAAATTCCTACTGGTGTCCCTGAGTAAACGTTTATACAACCCACTACTTACACTTTGCATGAGTTAACATGGGGAGAGTTTATAACAAGAGGCCCAGTCACATGTGAAAGATTCCCAGAAACACAAAACAGAGCTCTGTGGCAACAAAGTCAAATAGCATTTTCAGGAGCAGATTATCGGCTTCAGTTCGACTAAAGGGTAAAGCCAGTTTAGATTATATACTCCACCATCAGCAAAGATGCTTCAAATCATTGCTGATAAAAAATAAAGTGGACGGCTAACTGTTTCCAAGTTCTACACTAGAACTAAAGAACTGAGATAGCGACGATTTGTAATTACACTGTAATTAGTATTTCTTACGTGTAGCTCATGTTATAGCAGGTTCACACTGGTCAGATTTTACTCACTTGCACACCAAAATTTTTTAAAGATTGTTCGTTTCAAAAGAAAATAAGCCGTAAAAAAAAAAAAAAAAAAAAAAAAGACGCTTCAGGCACTGCTACAGAGTTTATCAGGTTTCAATCCATCATTTTCTCTGGGTCAAAGACCAATAAAAATTTTTTTATTCAATAAAATTTTTGGGAGCGTTTAAAAATGTACTTATTTATTTTAAAGATATGGTGAACCTGTAGTACATTTAGTTTACACTATTAAACCTCTGCAGCATTGCTTATGTTTTTGTTCAGAAATAAAAAGGAGTCTTTTCAGTCATCATTTTTCTTCATTCAAATTTTGTTCCAAATATTCTGTGAATCGAACTGAATCGAAATGTAAAGCTAGTATCGTGAATCGAATTGTGACCTGAATGTATTGTTAGATCCCTAATGGACACAGAAGTTAAAGAGGATTACTTGCTATATTGACCAAACAGAAAAACTCATTCTCTGCAAATAATCTGAATTTTACGAATAAGAAACAACTCTGAACATCCTCAACCCCCATGTATTTAAAAGAAATTATAAAAGTGAGTGCCAAGACCTAGAAGAACTAGCAACAACAGATAGCACAAAAAGACAAGCCAACAAACTACTCAGACCACAGCTGACCAATCCCAAAAGTGCAAACAGTAGCATTACGAAAGCTAAAGAACTCACAACCAGGAAAGGAATTTGTTGTGCTAGATAACCACCATTCCTCTGTAGTTGAGAGTGTGTGATTTTTGTGTCTTTAATATCTCACCTGGAGCCACGCTATGCACTTCCCAGTGAAAACATACTTTGCAGATGTTGCTCTTCACAAGGTCTATCAAACAGTTTATACCCACATAGACTGCCTCCTGGGAAAAAAAGGTACCTCATTGACCTTTACAAGTGGCCTACCTTAGATTATATCAACCTAAAACTTCTATTGCTCCAGGAAGTACACCTTTAGGAAGCCAAGAACGCTTAACTATGCAAGGAGTGCTTGAGGAACAAAATTTCTAAGAAGTGTCAAGATGTGCATCTGGGTTATTTTGTCAGCTCAAGAAACCGTTAACTATCAAAAGTATTTTCCCTGCCCCAAGGTGACTTAAGTCGGCCACGCATGCCATCTTAACAACCCATACCCAAACACTGCTTTTAAACCTCCACATCCCATATACACTATCAGCCTTCACAACAAGTCCAAGATAAACTGTTAAAAGAATGTCTAAGCTAGAACTTTACACATTCAGAGAAATAGCTCCAAGTAGAACGCATTTAGAAAGCTAGAATTGTTAACCCTTCCGGAAAACTTTTAAAACTGCCCCTCTATATTAACCACAGTCTTAGAAAAAGTTAGAACTAGAACATTGGTAAGTTGGTTTGTCTCTCCTGGGACAAGACGTTTAAAACAAAGATTTTTGCTTTAGGAAACAGTTCCGAGTAGAACCTCTCCAGAAAGCTAGAGCTGTTAAGCACCCAAAGAGTGTAATTACAGTATAGGGACTACACACTTAGGAAAAAGAGTTCCTCAAGGGTTCAACTGAGAGAAGTCCTTTGATAAGGAAACTGAGTCTTCCAAGTAGAACAACAACAAGAAGCTAAGAAGAACCCTTGAAGAACACCCTATATAGAGAAAACAGTTAAACCTAGAACCTTAAAGAGGTCTTTGGTTTGTCTCTCTGGTGAAATTATTAATGGTTCTATGAATCACAAAATTTCAAATGAAAGATGACTTTGTTTCCTGAAAGAAATGAATAAATGAATGTGAATCATAGCTGTCACTTGCGAGAACTTGAGGACCAATCTCTATTAGTCACCCATCTAAATTCCTCTATCCAAAACCCTTTCCCATGTCTCTACTATCCCTGAGAGAACCCACTGCCTAAAATATGAATGTGGCAGCACATAACACTCAAAATGGCAGCTGTGTTATGCAAGTCCCGCCCCCTAACAAAAAGAACCAATCACCTGGGTGGCTAAGACAGTAACGAAAAAACTCCTGGCAGATTTTAACACTGATAGATGTGCATATCTACAATGCTTTGCTTTGTTAGTCATGGAAAAATGTGCATGCACGGTAGTCTGAGCAACCCGAAAAAAAAACCAAAACACGTTTATATGTTAATGTAAGCAAAGACCATTATATACTCGATTGTTTGCAGACATTTTAAATCTGTGTTTGAAAGGTCATCTTGTCAATCCATTTCTCATCTCTCCTCATTCAAGCAGATTGAAGCCTGCTCTTGTGTGACTGAAAATAACTGCCTGCGAGCGTTGCCAAGATGGCCAGACTTTACTATACAGACTTTCACCTCATCTCATCCCTCTCACCCAGCTGTCCACCTCCTACTTTGCATGAGCCAGATTTACTGTATACTTTCTATATATTTACGGCCAGAGTGCTGGAAGCTTTGTGTGTGTAGTATAATTCAGCTAACAATGTGGTTCACATTAAATGCAAATGGGAAACTCTGCGATGGTCAAAGTTCTTAGAATAAACAAACCTACGAGGAGAGGAATAAAAGTGCACTCCTTGTCACAGGGTGGTTTAACTTGCATGCAGATTATTCTACATTTTTCTAAAGGTCCAATTACATAAAATTCCATATAAAGGTCCAGATAAGCAGCTAACATTACTGAAAGGTGACAACTGTTATAGTTTAATACTTAGTCAATAGTGATTAGTTTATAGCTATTAAAAAAATAATAAAAAAAAAAAGTTTGAAGTAGTTATGTTTTATCTGTGAGAGTGGCCATAGACAACTTAACAACTCCCACAGTTATTATTTTTGATTGTACCTGTCAGTGATGAACGCATACTTCTCTGACCATTCATCTTTAAACATTGTTTTCATCATCAACTTTTTTAAACAAGTCATGTCACCACTTCACTACAGTAAGAAGACAATGAGCTGAGCTCATGACCTTCTGTTACCTTCAACACACCCAATGAAGAGAGATTAGTCATCACTATGTCTAGCTCCAGGCCCCAAATGTCCTCTTTTTGTTCTTTATCAAATATGAATCTCACACATATTCGCAGGTCAAGGCCTGTAGATGGCAGGGGCCCAGGGACCGCCAGGGGTCCATGAAACATAGCCAGGAGCTCTGTGATTTCCTGTTCATTTCTTTTGTTACAGTGTTACAGCTTTTACATTTACAGTCACGATAACCTGGGAAACCTGGGAAACCATGACTACATATTGAAATCTGTTGTATTTTTCTGTCACCTGAGGTTTTTGTTTGTTTATAGACCTTGGTGAGGACCACACAATTGTGATTTAAGCCCTGGTAAATAAATAAATAGAATTGAAAGGGGGTGTACTTTCTTAATCCCTATGATTGCATGCTCGAGTTCCTATGCCTGTAGTCTGACTGGTCACTTTAACTTGTATACACTAAATCTCTGTAACTGAAATATAAAATAATGTCAAGTTGAAACTAATGTGTGCTGTGAATGCAAAGTTCAGGAAGAAAAAAATCTCTATGGCTCTAGTAAACAGCCAGATGAGCCTAATATTTGAACAGCTGTATTGTGTTCATAAAATTTACTGAGGGCGTGTGGAATTTACTTTATAGTTAAATATATTTTGCGCTACATAATTTGTTCTGCAGGAAATGCCAACCTAATATCAACCTCCTAAATTCCAAAGAAACCAGACTGTTCCACATATCCATGCCTCACAGCTTAATTGGATTAAAAGATAATTACGAATAGTTACAAATACATCCTTTATTATTCAAATTTATAAGCACAAAGTCAAAAACATTGTGTGTGTAAATCTGAAATGGATATATGCACAGGAAATATATTAAAAAAACAAAAACAAAAGTGTCTGAATACTTATTTTCCCCTCACTGTGTATACACTCACCAGCCAGTTAATAAAGGAACACCTGTAAATCAACAAATCATCTGGCAGCAGCACAATGCATAAAATAATGTAGATACAGGTCAGGAGGTTCAAGTAATGTTCACATGAAACATCAGAATAAGGAAAAATGTGAACTCAGTGATTTTGACCGTGGCGAGGTTGTTGGTGCCAGATGTGCTGGTTTGAGTTTTTCAGAAACTGCTGACCTCTTGGGATTTTCACACATGACAGTCTCTAGAGTTTACACAGAATGGTGCGGAAAACAAAAAACATCCAGTGAGCGACAGTTCTGCGTGCGAAACGCCTTGCTGATGTGAGAGGCCAGAGAAGCAGACAGGAAAGCTTCGGTAACTCAAATAACAACTCTTTATAACTGTGGTGAGCAGAAAAGCATCTCAGAACACATGATACGTCAATCCATGAGGCGGATGGACTACAACAGCAGAAGACCTCATCAGATTCCACTCCTGTCAGCCAGGAACAGGAATCTGGGGTTACATTGGGCACAGGTTGATTAAAACATCACCTGGCCTTTTTCCAACCCCACAGACTTCCTGTCAGCTCCACCCAATCTGGTTCTAGACGTATGTAGATAATTGTGCCAAGAGAGCAGAGCCTAAGCCTTATATAAGATATGAGCGTACAAAAGCACCTTCTTGTTGAGTTTAGATATTGTTATTACTACAGATTGTTGTACATATTGTTATTACTACCATTGTTTCTACCTGTAGTGTCGACCCATTAATCATTTTATGATCCTTTAATAGCCACAAAAATACAGTTTTTTTTAGTTATTTACATTCACAACATTCTTAAATGAACTTTACTTAGGAAACACTTGGTAGGATAAATTTGGTGTATAATTTAAAGCAAATTTCTCTCTAGCACAATTTGCCAGCTGTTAAGCTATTGACAATGACGTCATTTTCACGCGCCACGTGGTTTATACATGCCATAAACCAACTTCCGGTACACTGAAATATACATTATGTAAATAATACATCAATATAAAGAAATTATAGCCTTCTGAGGACTCTGAAAGAGCTCTCTTTGTTTTAAAGTGAGCTTTTTAGTTGATATTTCAGTTCCTCTTAGCCAGGAACGACATGAAATACAATGTGCGCTTTGTTTACAGTCAGCGGCGTGTTTAATGGAGTAAATAAGCAAACAGCAAAACCTTATTACACCCATTACACTTATAATATCATATGATATCATATCGTATCACATACAATTCAATATTAGGATCAGCTCCATGGTTACTAGCCTACACACATACACACTTACACACATGGAAACACACACTAATCCCATTCCCTAGCTGCTAGTCTACTCTCCAGCTCAGTAAGGAAGCTTCAGAAATGGAGCATATGCTCACCTTGGAGTAGAAGAGAAGAGATTACTCTTCTAGTCTGTCATTCCTTCCTCCCTTCAGCCTGAGACTCTGAGATGGAAAAATCCTCTCACCACATGGAAAAGGATGGCTGGGTGCTACGTCACACACACGTGACTCCACCCCCAGGATACCCAGGATAGCAGGTTCTTTTTTTTTTTTTTTTTTTCATTGATTTACTCTCCTACCTAGTCACATCTCCATCCGTTTACTCCCTGACACACACCCAGAAGGCCCAACAGCCAATCAGGGAATAAAAAGCTTCTTCGGCGCTGGTCTGGATTATATTTCTGTTTTGAATGCACCCACAGCTCCCCCTAGTGGACACTATCAGTATCAGTGTCAGCCATAACATTAAAACCACTGACAGGTTCAGTGAAGTGAACATTGATTATCTCGATACAGTGGCACCTGTCAAGGAGTGGGAT
>CM040481.1:3191397-3234499 GCA_022758105.1 Pangasianodon gigas
TTTTTTTTTTTTTTTTTTTTTTTTTTTTTTTTTTTTTTTTTTTTTTTTTTTTTTTTTTTTTTTTTTTTTTTTTTTTTTTTTTTTTTTTTTTTTTTTTTTTTTTTTTTTTTTTTTTTTTTTTTTTTTAAATCTCTTTCATTAAGTTTATAAGATTAAAACAAAACCTCTGTCCTGAAGACTTTCCCAGGGTGGAAAACTTACTGACTATTACAAAAGCAGAGACTGAAAGTTGAAACTGGAGACTCCTTCCATAAATGTTAAAAGTCTCCTTACAGAAAGGTTATGATATCAACAATTATATATTTTTATGTTTTTTTAAAAAGAAATTGTTTATTATTAGCTTTAGAATATTTTGAGCATCCTGTGAGTGACTTAGAAGAGATAACATACTAGAACAAGCAAATTACTATAAACCTGTGGTACATGTTATTATTATTATTATTATTATTATTATTATTATTATTATTATTATTACAGCAGGAACTGTATAATTGTCAGAGCTGCTGTTATAGAAAATTAATCAACACCTTTCGGACCAATCAGATCCCTGTCTCATACAGTAGTTACCATAACCATTACTGCCTTTTAGCTTCTTACATTTCCAATTAAGTCGCCCAATCTGGCAACCCTGAACATCCAGCGGCGGCGCTGTGTTTTTGGCGACCCCTGCAGGCGGACCGGAGAAGTGCAGCGGCACTGCGGAGGACAAACGCACGCACAGGCTTCAAAAACCCGCAGCAGCAACAGGCACGAGCAGTGTGGAGTGAGGGACGCGGCTGGACGCGCGCGTATTACATCACTCCAAACTCCATCACTAGAACAGTTCTGTAGAAGAACCGCGATTTTACTCCAAACAGAGGCAATGAGGAAGGCTGGAGTTGTCTTACACGGTTTATAAAGCGTTTTTTGTTTTTAATACACTGTTGATCTCAGGAGTTTTTCAGTGCACGAGATTCGTGCTGTAACTGGCTTCTCCAAACTTTGGAGGTAAGAGCGAACGCCGGAGGCGCGCGCGCCGGCGCGCGCATGCATGCATCGCCTTAAGCAATTGCACAGCATTAATAAATGCATGAAATTCCTGTCAGCGTACATGTGTCTTGCTTGCTAATGAAACCTGTAGATGATGATGATGCTCGTGAGGATGCAACTTGTAAGATGCCGCTCATGGTGCATGGTGTTTAATTGCACCACGATGCAGCATTTGTGCACAACCAAAATCTCCAGTGTTGAATTAACTCTAAATAAGCTGTATTGAATAAACACTCTGAACTAGTGTTCATTTGAGACCAGTGCTGTTTCATTTAGAGATTTATCAGTCATACCCAGACTTGCATACGCACTGATATGCCTTCATGTTGAAACTTGCTTAGTGAGTTATTTTTTAAATAGATGAGGGCTGTTTCGTATTTTTGTCAGTTTCACACCCAAAACCACTGGTTGCACATCTGCCAAAGCTTGTGTGGAACCAAAAAACCCACAAAGGTGATGCTGAACTGTGAACCATCTGTGTCTCAAAAAAAAAAAAAAAAAAAAAATCCCTGCAGCCATCAAGCAACAACCTGGAGCAGTTCAGTCTCTGACACTTCAGACATTTTTCATTCTGGCACTCGGATAATAGACCCAAGCAGCTGTGTTGTGTTCTTCCACACCTGTCCTCTTTGGAGTGAGGAAAATGGACAGCTGGGTCTGGACTGAGAAGAACTGCGGTGTAGAGTTTCAATGCTGGGACGAGAGCGTCAAGAGAGACTTGTTCTGTTGTGCATTGATTGTGCTGATCTCATTATAGCGCATCTGGAGTCTCTCACTTCCTCTACAGAGGGAAACACATTCTAATTGTCATGCTTCCTCACTTTTTAGGGTTGGATAGGCAAGGTTGCAGGTGTATGTGTGTGTGAGAGAGTGTGTGTGTGTGTATGTGTGTGTATACATCTGTGCATGTGTGCGTGATCAGTTCCGCTTCATAACTTTGAGTCAAATCTGATTAAAGCAAATGTAACTGCATACATTTACCTAAGAGGTTATTTAAAGCTGTGGTAAAACTCTGGTAATGTGGGGGATACAGACTTTTGCACATTTGGATTCCTGTAAATTTTTTTCAATATTGACCCGTCCTTTAGTGTTACTGAACTGCCTCCATGTCTCATCAAGTCATGAGGTCAACAGCAGGGGACAAGCCTAAGCCTGACTCTATTCTTATCTCATCCTCCCAATGTAACACACCTTCACAATTACACACTTCCTCCTTTCTGTAAACCTCAGCACTGAGAATCTTTATTTTCTACCGCTGAGATTTAGGACTGTGGTAAATTCTCTGAAAGCCTGGGATCCAGAGGAAGAGGAAATCTCCCTTTACTGGAGTTTGACCCTTGACCTCAGAGTGAGACTTTTCATAATGATTTATTGAGGCTGTGTTTTGACCTTTTTAAAGCTATTATTTTCTGTGGCTTTTATAAACTGCTATGACGCCATTTGGAGTGTGTTGAGAGTGTTTTCTTATTTGTATGATAAGAAAATGTAAGTAAAAGGGGAATATCTGGGTAATGTCAGCCGCTATATGGCCAAAAGTATATGGACGCCTGACCATCCCATTCAAAAAACCGTGAGAGTTGGTTTGCTATATCAGTCTCCAGTCTTTTGGGAAGGCTTCGACAAGAATTTGGAACGTGGCTTGGGGGAATTGCCCATTCAACCGCAAGAGCTTTAGCAAGGTCAGGCACTGATGTCACGTGAGATGGCCTGGTATTTAGTTGGCATTGCAATTTATCCCAAAGGTGTTCAGTGGGGTTGAGGTCAGGGCTCTTTGCGGACCACTCAAGTTCTTCCACACCAACCTTGGCAATCCATGTCTTTATGGATTGTGCACAGGGGCATTGCCATCCTGGAACAGGAATGGCCTTCCCCAGGTCCTCCCCAAACTGTTGCCACAAAATTGGAAGCCTGCAATTGTCTAGAATATCTAGCCAAAACCACGAAAACAGCCCAAACCATTATTCATCCTCCACCTAACTTTAAAGTTGGCTGTATTCATTTAGGGAGGCGCTCTTTTGGGATCTGCCAAATCCCAGACGCGTTCTTCAGTCCCAGATAGTGAAGCGTGAGTCACTCCCGAGAACACATTTCCACTACTCCAGAGTCCAGTGGCAATGTGCTTTACACCACTCCAGCCAACACTTAGTATTGCACATAGTGCTCTAAGTCTTGGCCATGGAAACCCATGTCATAAAGTTCTAGTGCTGACCTTGCTTCCAGAGGCAGTTGGGAACTCAGTAGTGAGTGTTGGAACAGAGTACAGGCAATTTTTATGTGCTGTGTGCTTTTTATGTGCACTCAACACTATGTGAACTTGCATGGTCTAGCGCTTTGTGGCTGAGGTGCTGTTGCTCCTAGACGCTTCCACTTCAGAATAATAGCACTTAAAGTTTACCAAGGCAGCTCTAGCTGGGCAGAAAATTTGACAAACTGCATTGGTGCAGAGGTGGCATTCTATGACAGTCACTGAGCTGTTCAGCATGACCCTTTCTACTGGCAATGATTTTCTCTGGAGATTGCATGGCTGTATACTTGATTGTATCAGCTAGTGTGGCAGAAATAGCAGGAGGCAGAAATCATTAAAAGGAGTGTCCACATACATTTGACCAGGTAATATAAATCTACACAAGATAGCTTAAAATAACCCGGTCACTGATTTTTGGTGGATGGCTTCCTCTAGTCAGAGTCTCAGTAGTAATGGATTTAATGTTACTCTGAAGACTTTTTAAAGTTTTGAATTTTTTTTTACAACTAAACCCTGATTGATGATACTTTTCCAGAATTTTGTCCTGGATTTGTTTTGATATCTCATTGTTCTTCATGATGCAATGTGTTTAGGCATGTTCTGTAACAAACTCTGGGGTCTTTCAGTAACAGGTGTACTTAAATTGAGATAATGCGACCCTTTATTTGCACACAGGTCGACTCTATTCAAATATATCACTTCTGATGGCAACTGGTTGCACCGGAACTAATTTAGGGGTTTTACAGCAACTGGTGAACACTTAGGAAGTCACACTCAAGGTCACAACTAGACCTAGTGTGTTGTGAAAATTTGTGAATGTAGAGTGATCGAGTGTCTTTCCCATATTCAACATATAAAACCCCATAAACTCTGCTAAAGGTCATTTAGTTTTATTTGTTAGATTGTATTGTTGCTTTTTTTTCCCCCAGATTTGAGAGTGGTAATGACACTGGACCTTTCCATTCCACATCTTTGGACCAATGAAGTTCATATTCTCCTCCAGAGCTGAGCATGATCTTATGTAAACTAATCAATCGGTCCATTGGTCGGTCATGGATGAAATGAATGGCACGGTGTGTCCTCTCGGGCAAGGTTATAAACAATTTTCATGCTTCTTTGCTTTACTTATACTCCATTGCAAGCCACACAAAAACCATTCTCCAACACCTTGTAGAATCTCGTTTCTCAGTTAATTTCAACGACTCACCCATGCTCAGCAAACTGATCTGGTCCAGGAGGGAGAATGAGGCAGAAAGGGGAAAAAAATCAATCCCAGAAACCTGTAATAGAGAGAGTCACACACAGAGACAGACAGACAGACTAGTCTGCTAACAAAGGAAAGTAATTACTGCAAGCTTCATTGCACTGATTGACTGTGGTTGGAACGTGTGATTTAGTGAGTCTTCGAAAGACTGGAGATGTAGTCAAATGAGTGTTCTTGCAGACGGTTGGTTAGTTTCTGAGAGAGAAACAAGATTGAGACTTATAGGTGGGTGACAAATTAAACAAATAACTGGTGTCTCTGATGGGTGCATGGTGGCTTAGTGGGTAACACGTTTACCTCGCACCTCTGTGGTTGGGGGTTTGAATACCGCCTCTGCCCTGTGTGCACGGAGCTTCCATGTTCTCCCCCTGCTTTGGGGGTTTCCTCCGGGTACTCCAGTTTTCTCCTCCAGTCCAAAGACATGCTTTGTAGGCTGATTGGCATTTCCAAATTGTCCCTAGTGTGTCAAAGGGTACACGATTGTGCCCTGCAATGGCTTGACACCCCGTCCAGGGTGTGCCCCGAGTTCCCTGGGATAGACTCCAGGCTAACCTGCGACCCTGTGTAGGATTAGCAGTACGGAAGATGGATGGATGGATGGATGGTGTCTCTGTTATACTTCGAGAGACCTTTTACTGGCTTTCTTTGGTTCTGCTTGTGGCAATACAGTATACAATTATGACTGATCACTATGGTGAATACTATGATGATATGGTGAAATATTTCTCTCCTGGTGGTAGTGTTCTTTTCCAGGATGACTCCACCCCATCCACAGGGCATGAGGGCTCAGGAAATGGTTTTGATGAGGATCAACCCAAATGAGCACCTATGGGAGGTTTCGGAGTGAAGTGTTAGACCGTGCTCTCCACCACCACCATGAAAACAGCAATTGAGGGACTATATATAGGGAATAAAGGGAATACATAGAGAATATGTTTATATTCTCTATATAAAATAAGCATTTTATTGCAAGCTATGGGGATCAGAAACACAGACAGACCCACAGGCAGCTTGTAAACTCACTCTGCTGACTTGCACAAGTAGTTTGCTGGTTGATTATAATACAGAGAAGCCTTCTCCTTCAATAAGACCTTGTATTTTCAGCTACCGTGGTAGTTTTAGCTGGCTAGCTTAGTATTATTGGCATTGTGGTGCTTTCTAAATGAATACAGTCAAACTGTGGAACTGGGCAGTTGGGTTGGAGATTCACAGCCACAGCACTGCGGGATAGCAGCAAAGCACACAACAGCTGATGTTAGCAAGCTAACAACTAATGTTAGTGTGTTAGCAAAAAGACAAAAGGGAGAAGTGTTGCGCTTTTACGTGGTACTGAAAGGAGGTCCAAACTTTTGTCCAAAAAGTTTCTATTCAGCAAATATATCAAGAAGGGTTGTTGACTGGGGCGCCAAAACTTTGTATGTGTCGTACTCTTCTCAACATTTTTATTTTATATTGCACATGAATGTCATCTATCATCATTTTCCCAATTTTTTAAAATATTATTTTATTTTATTTTGAACATGAACATCTATTCATGTGCCATGATTTTCTTAACATTTTTTATTTTACTGTATTTTATCATTTACTTTATTTTATCATTTGTTGTGCATGCATGTGATCTATTCATGTCAGCATTTTCTTCATTTTTTTTTCTTCATTATTTTCTTCATTTTATTTTAATTAATTGTGGCATGTGTCTCCTATGCCATCGTTTCCTCAACAAATAGTTGATATAAATTATACAGCAGAGGAAAAAAAAGTGCTATTGAATATGACGTCATTGTATACGTCATAAGCCTGCTGCTTAAAAATTCATCTCAAAATAGCTTCCCACATCCCTGCACCCAGCTGATTTTACTATAGATAGAAAAACAGTGACACAGCTCTGAGAGGTCAGGGTCTCCCAGATCAGCAGGGTGAAATCACTCACGACCTCAGTGCTAATGAGACACTAGGTATGGACGAGCAGTGCTGAGTATGAGCACAACTCACTTCTCATTAAAAAAAAAAAAAAAATAGATGAGATTCCACTGGGAAAATTAAAGCATGGTGCAGTCAAGGCATGTAAAGTCACTGATCACATGACGGTGGTGACAATCTGCTAAGCTGATGTCTTCTGAAAGCTAGTGTTGATTAGCTACTGCTTGCCTGTCATCTTCTGAAAAGGATGCTGATGATTCAGGGAAGCGATTATAGATAAGAGTTCGCCTAAGTGACTGACTGAATCATCTCGGGAAGAATTCCAGGATCGGCTAACATGTGCACACAGCAGGGTTCTGTTTAATCTTACAAAACCGCAAAAATGCCTGACATTCCATGTGTTTAAAGCATCCTCTTAACTAAGCCTTTAATATGTTACAGTGTAGTACACATGCACAGAAATCAAGATGAACATGCAAATCTTGTCCCAGGCTATGTTTAGTATTCCGTCCTTCCTGATCCTCTGAATGGGGACACGGCTTTATCTCTGGCACCATCACAGTCAAAACACAGGAAGCCGGACTCAACCTGTGACCTGTGCTGAAGAGGCTAGTAAACAGGAAATGGTCAGTTCCACTGCTGAGGATGCTGAATGCGTTTCAGGATGATGCCCTGCTGTTTTATAGCTGGTGGGGTGTTTCAGATGTGGAACCGTTTTTTTTTTTTTTTTTTTTTTTTTTTTTAAACCAAGTGTGTAATTCTTTGCGATTCTCTGTTGAACACTTCAGTGTGTGCTGTGAAGTTGATTTTTTTTCCAATAATGGTACATCCTGAACAGTTTTATTCTCCAGCAATTTGCTAATGATTACAATTTTTATTCTTTAAAAAAATGATTATAATTTTTAACCTCTTATAGTTACATTTAATGTTGTGGAATGTCATGATACAAAGTAGTTCTTGTGATAATTTACATTATAGATTACATTTACATTTACATTTATGGCATTTGGCAGACGACCTTATCCAGAGCGACTTACAAAAGTGCTTTGAAGTCTATCAAAAATACATTCTGGTACTGGCTCACTAGGTCACAAACTAGGAATACCATCAGTCCAAAACTGGGGAGGTAATAGACAAGCACTCAGACAATACTTTTTTTTTTTGGTTTTGTAAGTGCTAACTTAAGTACTTTAGGAAGAGGTAAGTCTGTAGACGTCATTTGAAGAATGCCAGTGACTCAGCTGTTCGGACATCTAGGGGAAATTCATTCCACCACCTTGGTGCCAGAACAGAGAAGAGTCTCGATGCATGCCTTCCTTGTGCCCTGACAGATGGTGGGACCAGTCGAGCAGTGCTAGAGGATCGGAGGGAGCGTGGTGCCGTGCAAAGTGTGATAAGTGGTTTGAGATAAGTGGGTGCTTGTCCGTTTTTGGCTTTGTAGGCAAGCATCAGTGTTTTAAATCTGATGCGGGCAGCTACAGGAAGCCGGTGGAGGGAGCGTAGCAATGGGGTGGTGTGGGAAAATTTAGGAAGGTTGAAAACCAATCATCCATTATAGCAGCTATAAACAGTCATTCCTTAACTAGCCTCTCTTGAAGTTAAGTAGACAAAAAAAATTCAGCTTGGCATATTACTGAGAAAACCACAAACCGAGCTGTCTTTCCATGCCGGAAACCTTAAAGGACCAACCCTGACACTGATAAGTCTTTCCAGAAATGCTAAATAACTCTCTAAATAAAAATTTGGGCCCCTTTCATTTCACGTTGCATTTTGTATTCAACCCCGCTAGTGATGACCCTGTGTGGCTGAATTACAGGGAACAAAAAAATGATGACATTTGCATTTCTGGTTTAATGATTGGCTGGCTCATAGGAAGTGAAAGTGTTTGAACATAACAGACAAAGAGGCATCTCTGTCAGCCTGTCTTGCAATCTGCCACTCTCTCGCTCACTCTCTCTCTGTCTCTCTCTCTCTCTCTCTAACATTTTTGGTTTGTGCAGATTGTTGGTTGTCCTCCAGCACACGTTGTGTCTTTTTACTGTATGTCTCTCTTCTTTGTTTCCCTCTTGTCCACAAGAGAAAGAATATTTCCTGTGTGAAAAAGCTAAAATAGTTTATATTTCACTGTAGCCCTCTGTTGAGTATCTTTTAGAAAATTAATGGTAGATATGCTGGAGGAATGAAGCAAAGTTTCACACTCTACACCCTTTTGTATGTGTAGGTCTCTTAACAGTTCTCGTCATTCTCACTTTTTCACATACATACACAACATCCGGTATTTGTTATGCCCACAAATCTGCAAGTAGCAGGACACAGAACAGGAAGCAAAACTGAAGAGACGTGACACCCAAGCTAGCAAATGTTCTCTTCACATGTGGCAAATTACATGTTTCTATCTGCATTGTCAGGAAAATTCAACTAATCACACATTTTTTGTTGATTGCTGCTATGAAATCATTTAGTTGAATGAATGCACATCCTCTCACACACACACACACACACACATGCATGCACTAAAACATCTGTATGCAGTTGCGTGCTGAGTCAACCTCCTTCTCCGGGGAATGGGTGTAATCTGTGAAAGCCAGCTCCTCTGTGTCTATGAGATATTGCAGAGAGAGAGGCGTAGGAAGCCCCCAAGCGTGTGCACACACACAAACACAAACACTCACACACACACACACACACACACACACACACACACACTGTAAGACTAAAATAGCTCCCATCAAATGCAGAAACGTTCAGAGGTCCAGATCAGTCTTAAACAGGAAGCTCACACATAGAGAGGGTTTTAATACATGGTGTTGCAGTAATCTGCACGTACACACACACACACACACACACACACACACACTCAGTGGAGACTGAACATATTCTGTCCTTTGTGTTCTTAAAGTATCCCTGAATGTGCAAATTTAAACCATTAAACTTAATCCCAAATATTTAACCGACCCACTGAGCACGACCAAAAACATTCTCTCAGGAGCCAGAATGAAAGTTTGCTCCTGCATGGCCGATACTGAAGTCCATGGGAAATCTTAACAAGCTTCAAAATACGTTTTTATGGCATCATTTTAGACGCCTTTTCAATGTCAATTACAGACTCACTTCAGACATTCTTATTATAGTACAGTTCAATCAACTTTACAACTATCAGCAAGTACAATTACTTTATATTCACAATTAAAGAAGCACAATTTCACACACAGGCCGCGTTGAAAATAATCAACTTGTAAGCCATCCAGCTTTATATTTTACTTACAGCCTCTGTAGCATCTCCATCCCATCCACTTAATGTAGGAATGAACATGAAGATTACAAATATTATTTCTCAACACTAGAACCTTTTTCAAATTAACTAGCTATACTGTAAATAAACTGTTGAGAATTAACCTTAACCTTTCTCCTCCCTGGATGTTCCCAAGCAAACACTGAGATGTAATCTCTCCAGCAGGTCCTAGGTCTGCCCTGGTATCTTGGGTCCAGTGGGACAGGCCTGATACAGCTCTAGCAGAAGCCGACCAGGGGGCATCCTTGTAAGGTGCTCAAACCACCTCAGCTAGATCCTCTTGATTTGGAGGAGCAGCAGCTTTGTTCCAAGTTATTCTCCCTTATTCTTGACCTCCTCACCCTATCCCAGAGAGTAAAGCTCAGCAACCCTCATTTCTGCCTCTTCTTGTGACCTTATTCTTTCTGTCACTACCCACAGCTTGTGACCATGATGATAGGGACATAGATTGAGAGGTAAACAGAAAGATAGTTAAAGTCTGCTGCCAGGGGCAAGGTCTCTCCAATCACCTGAAGGGAGCAACCAGCTAATTTGTGTAAAGTGTGGGGCATTCCTTGTGAAGTGCCCAAACCACCTCAACTGGCTCCTCTTGCTACAGAGGAGCAGCAACAAAGCTGTTGAGCTCTTGACACTATCATGGAGAGAAAAAGCGGTAACCCTGTAGAGGAACCTCATTTCTGCCTCTACTTGTGACCTTATTCTTTCGGTCACTATCCACAGTTCATGACTATAGGTGAGGACAGGGATGTATATATGACCAGTAAACAGAAAGCTTCATCTGAAAACTGAGCTCCTGCCTCACCACCACAGACTGGAAGTGTTGTGTGGGGAGTGTAATTTGGAAAGTGTGGGGCATTCTGTTAAAATACCCATACCACCTCAAATAGCTCCTCTCAATTTAGAGAGCACCATGGCCTTGGACTTGGAGGTGCTGATTTTTCATCCCAGCCAGTTCACATTCATCAGCAGAACGTTCAAATACATATTAAAGGTCCACTTCAGATGGTGCCAAGAGAACAACTGGGATCTAGCCCCCTTGTACTAGCCACCTGCCCAACCATGGCTGTGTCTTGATAACCTGTCCATGAAAATCGCAAACAGGACTGAAGATGACACACCTTTGGTGGAGTCCGACACCCACTTTAAATGATTTCAACTTGACACCAACTATGTGGACACTCTCACTGTACTCATACAGAGACCGGATTGCACAGAAGTGATCCAGCTACCCTGTATTCCTGCAGTACTTTTTGCAAGAAATTTTTGAGGCATATGATCACAGGCCTTTTCTATGTCCACAAAACACATATAGACTGGATTAGCATACTCCCATGACCCCTCATAAAACTGTGCAAGACTAAGAGTAAGACGTTTAGGAGTAACATTAAGGGTACTTCCTTGGATAATGTAGAGTGAGGGAATGCAGAGATAAGGCTTAGAGCACAGATTCTCAACCATCATTATGGAGTACCCCCTGTCCAGGACATTTTTATCATTTTGGCTTTGTAAAACCAACAGTGACTGGCTAGACACGTGTTTCTCTGTGTGTGTGTGCTGGAGTGGGACAGTGCCGGTCATTAACTGAGCGGATATCTGTGCTCTCCCAGTACCACTGTGTACGATGTCCTCCCAGCACCATTATTGATTCTCGCTATAATTAGTGTTTGTCTTTGCTGCATTCCCCCCACAAGGCAAATGCATCCTATATCCGAGTCTCAGTCAGCACAAGATCATTGCCCGGTTCATTTCATTTGCAAAACTCGAAATGAAATGAAAAGCACTCTATGGCTCAGATGAAAATTGTGTCTGTGTGAGTGTGTGTGTGTGTGTATATTTTATCATGCGGTATGTGCTATTTAGTCAAGCCTCTGGGTTTCTGCCTGCTGTGGGCTGTTAGTGGACTGATGGCATTTACATGCACTATAACGGACGAATAGGGAATTCAATCAACCTGTCGGGCTTTACAGTCTGATAACATTAGTGTGAGCAGTGGGATGGAATAATCATTAGCCGTGATGTCTTTTTGGCGCACACACACTCATATATACACATTCCGTTTATCAGGACCCTGGAGAGATCGATAGCACTGAGTCTGTGTCACCAAGCAACAGTGGCTTTGCATCTGTGCAGCCTAAAGATCCTATTCTTCTGTCTCTTATACTCATGCATGCACACAGCATGACAGACATACCTGTGATGGTGTAGGCATAAGGAAGACCACTCGTCTACCAGAGTGAGAATTTACAAATGTTGATGGCAACAGAAGCATGAGGGCTGATAGAAAAAGAAAGAAGAAATGAGTGGAATGTCTTGGCTTGCAAGAGGTTGTGACACTTTTTTTCTGCTGACAAGTTCATTCTGTGACAAAGCAACCAAGAGCATGTTTACAGAGAGAAGAACATGCTCCTGTACATGTTGTGTCCATGTATTGTCGAAACATTTGTCTTATGTCAGCTAAGGTTGCACCATGAGACTCAGTAGCAACTAGTCTGCCATTTTTACGTGGATTGATTTTTCTTCACAGGAGATCAAACCCTTGAACGCTTCTAAGTGCACATACACACATACACACATACACACTCAAACATACTTGCCAATTTGTCTGTATCAGGGGTATTGAACTAAAACTTGTAAATGTCAAGTGTAAAATGTCTGACATACAAAGGTCCAGATACACAACTGCAAATTCCTTACTTACAAAGGTTCAGATAACAACATAACTGAATGGCGATAGCAGTTACCTTTTAGTGCTTTACCATAAATCATTAGTTAATGTCTATAAATTAGACAACTTGAAGTGGTTATGTTTTGTTCCGCACTAACGCTTGATGGTACCACTTTTGTCCAAGTTTGACCAATCCCGTCCACTCCTGCAGTTATTTTTGATTGTACCCGCCCACTATATTTTCTAACAAACTTAGTTGATTCTGTTTCCCAATTAATTTAATTTAACGAATTGGTAATTCATAGTCACCACCATGACTATGACGTAGATAAAGCAGTTACTGAAGATGAATGAATGAATGTGCACAGCCATGCAAGCAACCCATACATAACATCCCACGTTGATGAACATGGCTTTTCTTTGTGCTGCAAGCTGTATTAAAGTGAAAACTGCCTGCCCCTGCAACATTTTGGTCCTGATGCACACCTCTACTCTGAACAGATTTCACTAATCAGACCAGAAAGACTAAATTAAAAAAAAAACTTCCCTTTCCAACCCTTCTAGCTTTCTCGGTAGCTAGTCTCTGGTCTGATGAACTGCCTTAAGCTAAAATTTATGTAAATGCATTTGATTGGATAAGCTGAAACAGATGATCTACTACAAAAGTTGTTTATGTCTTGAAAAGTTGCCAAACAAAAGCCAAATATTTTCAGATGTTTATTGGTTCTGCTACAGTATTTTTTTCCAGTTCTTGTTTCAGTCCAGTGAAATAATTTGCTGGGTTTGCATCCGAACCATGAGTTGATGACCCCTGGTCTATACTGTAGATTTGCAAGATATTAATTTTTAACCACACACTATATTGCATACAGGTTGGTCCCTGGAGGACTAGTGGTTAGGCCTCAGCGCTCTCACCGCCATGGCCCGGGTTTGATTCCCGACCAGGGAACCAACCCCAGCCACTGGGGTTAAATATGACAGTGCACTTCCAGTGCCGGTTCCAAGCCCGGATAAAATTGGGGAGGGTTGTGTCAGGAAGGGCATCCAGCGTAAAAATCAAATGTGGCAAATCAAATATGCGGACCAGTAATCCGCTGTGGCAACCCCAACTCTGCGTAATGGCTGTTAGGGTGCCGATGCTAATCATCACAACCGTCATACATTCCTGCTAACCTTGGTATTTCCAGTTTTGGTTGATCCCCTTAGGATACACCATGGTCTCCTCCAAAAAGTCTGTTACTTCTTATTTCTTTTGGTGTTGAAACAGTTTAATTGTAAAAAAAATCCTAGTCTGAGGAAGTTCAGTAGGGATACGGAACTCAATGCAGTACAAGCGCACAGTCAAGGTCATGCAGTGTGATTAATTGTGAATTAAGGTTGTAAATGAAGATCACAGTTGTACATGAAAAATGACACAACTGTAAATGAAGATCGCGGCGCAAAGAGAAGGAGCATGCAGCAGATGAGCGCAGTATTATAAGCATGACCACACTGCTTAATTAGCGAGGGAACAGCAATCAGCATCGAGTAACCGCACACGCTGCAGCCTGGAGGAAAGCACGTGTTCTAGCTAACAGGGTGATCGGAGCAAAACCATCAGAGCTTGGACTAATACATATTCTCTCTTGTGTGTCTCCATCTCCCTCTCCTTTCTGTCTGTTAACCCTCGGCCTCTTTCTGAGGGCTATAATCGAATTTGTCCGCCCACCTCCCTGCAGCACAGAGACGGGGGCTTTGTTATACACTCACACATACACACACACACACCATTACTGCAGTGCCTCTCCATCAGTACACAAAGAGGAGCCATAAAAAGACTGGTGCAGTGTGCGGGGGAGCCAAGTCTTAAAAAAAAGTGTGTTTAAATTTAGTACAACTTGAGTTTTTGTTCATTGCATGTTAGAGATATGAAGTTGGGGGATGGTGTGTTAAAATGTGTGTGAGACTGCGTGCATGTGTACATTTGTTTGCATGTCTCTACGTGTGTGTACAAGTGTATGTGTGTGTGTATGTGAGACAGGGCTGTAACATGAAGCTTGCTCAGCTTTCACTTCAAACCAAATTAACCACATTCAGTTGCTATAAGCTTAGAGAACAACGTCTGACTTCTATACATCTTCCTAAAACTAGAGTCTTTCTGCCTTAAAGGAAAAATCCACCCTGACGTCATGTGAACATGGCCGCTCACACTGTCAACAGTAAATAAATAAAGTAAACATCACATTTAAAGATTTTACAGTGGTACTTACTTGTAGATTAATCACCATAGACACATTAGTTGGTTAAATCTATAACACTGACCATACGGTTAGCTGTTTTGAGAAAGTAAATACATCATAAACTCACCATCACTAATGTATTAGCTGGCTTGCTTGTTGCTAAGAAAATACAATTGACGTGTTTCATGGAGGTATTTTTTTCCCCTCTTTGTAGCTTGAAGTTTGAAAATTACATAATTTGCAGCAGTGCTTTAGTCCTTTAGTCTGTTCATCCGTACACTCGTACACGTACACGTACACTCTATTTATAACTGTCTATAACATATTCAGCTTCCGTGCTAATATAGCCGTCAATGCTTTTGTGATCTTTTGTCATCTTGTAGATTGCTAACTTAGCCCATTTACATGGTATAACTGCTCTGCATTCTGGAAATTTGAGTCCAACGTTTGGTGTGTCCTCTGTTGGATTTCTCATTAATATAATGTTGAACATGAAAGTGGTGAGAAAAGAGGCTCGGTTTGTTTTTAGGACCTATCAGTGAAACCTGACGATCCTATTTGCTTCACACAGGAATAAAGCAAATATAGCAAATTAGCACCAGAATCGCTGATCACGTCCCACATAGTTTAGTATAAACACATTAAACATGTTTATCATTAGAGTTTTCCTTTAAACTAATTAAAGCACTTGCAGTATCATTTGGACTGCTTGAAATTTAATTAGAGTGCTAATTCATATTGATTCGAGACAGTTTAAATCTGTAGAGGTTTATCTCTCATCCTGCTTTATAGTCTGTAAGAATTACATATCTCCTATTTAAATGATCCATAAAACCTTTTTACATTTTTCACAGAAAGATGATGAAGAGGAGGACAAAAGAGACAAGGTCGACTTTAAATCAACCTTATCATGAAGTGCAGATATTCAATATCTCGATCTTTTAGGTCGCATTATGTGGATCAGCGTCGTGTTTACAGCGTCGCAGTGTGCTCTGAATTCACCGTCGCTATGTCACTGGCATCTTAACTGTGGTTGATTGTGTGTCAGTGATCAGTCAATTGCTGGAAAAGTGGACAGAAAGAAAATGGTTTCAAATAGAAGACAAAAGCTTCCAAGCTAAGAATCAAGAATGTCATATAGCTGCTAGTTGAGAGTGTGTTATATTCAGTAGTCTTAGCCTTATATTTAGAAACATGTCTGCAGTGTCTGTGATGATATGCTGGATTAACTTAATTTAACTTAATCTTTTATTAGGATTAGGATTGATTGCTAGAGATTCGTGCATATGATTGAATGAATCTTTATGGCGTTGTGGCTCTACAACACAACAGTGTTTAATTTGATTTCATAAAACACATTATCTGTTCATTCACAATAATGTATCTGTATTGTATTCCCTTTAAAAGATGTAATCTACCCTATATGTAAATCTTGCAGGTGTAAAGTTACCAAATGTTGCCAAGAATTTGAAGCTTTGTACAGTGTCAGTAGCCTTCATCTATGATACGATACCCACTGATCAAGTTTGTTAGCAATCTGTGCTACTGGTTTGAATCACACAATAGTTTACCTTATCACACAATAGTTTACCTTATCACGCGGTAGTTTACCTAATCACACAATAGTTTACCTTTGCTAATCGACATGCCGTACTTACGTTAACACTGTGTATACTTACTGGTAAATTTCCTAGACACACCTAGGAAAGGTGCAATATTCAATTTTCATTTATTTATTTATTTATTACTACTACAGGGATTCTTAAACTAAGGAACATGTGGGGTCGCTTGATTTTCAAGCTTCTTTTGCTATTTACTTTACAAAATAATGTTAGGAATATCACTCCAAACTATGAAAACATGCTGCTATTTTGAGATGTTACAAGGAGACACACTGCACTAGCGTTGGAGTTCAGCAATAAAAATGGACAAATTTCTCCCTAGTTCTACCTCTGCTAGTTTCTCCACAACATCTGAGTTGAACAACAGAAGTCAAGAAATCAAAAATGAAAATATGTTGAAACAAAACATTTATTGAATATGGATTTACGATCATGATGATAAATAATGAGAAGAAGTCAGGATGCCTCATGTGTGAAATGTCTTTGCATGCACTGAAAATGATGATTCCCTTTGCATGCTGCTATCAGGGTCAATCCATGTGAAATCACACAGGGAGAAGGCCTCCCGAGGGACCATCTCAGAATTGCTTCATACAAAAATTATTTCTGACTGGAAATAAGGACATATTAGGAAATAATCTCACTAATCCCAACAAATAGAGTGCAAGATTTCAGGCTTGTATCCTCATTAGTTTCTGAGATATAGAGGTTTTAAAAAGGGGGGTGTGGCCCTGTGAAAACGAGTGCTGCAGAAAAAGTTCCAAAAGTCATTCGTTTTGAACTATGCATGCTAGCTGCGTGAATTTTCAGGGATTGTTGTCTAGTATAATCTTTAACTTCTAGAATAGACTGTTTATTGAGAATAGTCATATTATTTACAGAAAGTATGAAGCAAATCAGAGATGCTCAGTCAGGAACATTCTTTTAAAATCTGGTGATTTGAGGTGAATTTTCCCACCAGGATTCAGTGCACTTTTTATTTAAGGAATTAAGGTCTAAGGTACAACCGGCTATCATGGTATAAGAGGAATAACACACTACGGGCCATGCTGCTATTGGAAAATTATCTACTTCGGGGTGATAACAGTAACTCTGCTTCACATCAGGCCGTATAACACCACCCCGACGTGGATTATTTTCCTATAACACACCCTGTGGAATTGTTTGGAGCGCTTTGAAAAGCTGTGTCAAGAAATGTAATCACACCGAACCCACTAGACTGGTAAGTCAGTGCAAGGAAAATTTCCTTTGGTTTTTAGTCATGTGTTATGTGTATTGTATATATGTATATATGTGTGCTACTGAGATATGATAAAATGATTATGCGTTACAGTATTGCTAAGGTATAAATGTAGGGTGGTCAAGGCTTGGGGTTGCATAAAATTCATGGTGCCCATTTGGGGTTTTTCGCCCCCAATGTTTCAGAACCCCTCTCTTACTAGAACAGATAACCTAGAAAATATGAACATCCATCAGTTGTGCATGTTTAGCAATTAATAAAATACAATTAAATAAATACAAAAATAAATAAACTAAACCGGTTATTGTGGCATCTTGAACACAGCATAAACAATGAATATGTGGTGAACTGAACTACTGTAAATGCATTTGATGCAATCAGTATCATTTGCTGAATTGGTTTCCTTTGCTTCTCTGAAAGCATAAGTGTCTGCCATGCTACGTGAGGCTTTGTGGTTATCTGTGTGTATGTGTGCAAAGGGACTGTTACCATGGTTTCCTGTCTTGTAATGTAAATCATTAAGAGAACATTTTATTTGTGTTTGTGTGTGGGAATGTTTTCACAGAGAGGAGCAAATTTCCAAATATGTGATAGATATGATTTTGTCGCCATATTTGGTAGGTCCTCATGTGGTCGAAGTTTTTACAAAGCTTGGATTTTAAATTAAAAAAAAAAAAAAAAAAAAAAAAAAAAAAAAAAGAAAAAAAACCCAAAAGATTTGCTGAGGTTAAGATTAGGTTTAGATTTTTATTACATTTTGGCATTAATAAGCTGCATTAATGTCAGTGGAAGGTCTTCACAAGAATACTAAGACAGATGTGTGTGTGTGTGTGTGTGTGTGTGTGTGTGTGTGTGTATACTTTCTTGTCACACCAATGCAGACAAAGTGGTGGCCTAATAACGACTGCAACAGGAAATGGTAGATTGTGGTTTCTATGGTATAAGCCATAATGACATTACAGTGCATCATGTTTTTTCCTTAGTACATATGTTGACATTATTATAATGACATTACAGTGCATCACATTTTTTCCTTAGTATATATGTTGATATGATGAAGTTTTCTGCATGGAGATGGTTATTTGACATTTATGGAAGGAGTCTCAAGTATCAGGCAGAAGGATTTTCAAAGTAGCCTACTTATAATAATAAAAATAATAATTAAATACAGCTGAGTACATTATTTTATCCGTAACAAACAAGAACAATCAGCTTACTGTAGTTGTGACTACAGTTTACTGCGTTCATACAGATGAGAGGCGGGCACGGTGGCTTAGTGGTTAGCACTGCTGTCTCGCACCTTGGGGGTTGGGGCCTCGAACCCTTCCTCCGCCCTGTGTGCACGGAGCTTGCATGTTTCCTCTGGGTACTCTGGTTTCCTCCCCCAGTCCACAGACATGCGTTGTAGGCTAATTGGCTCTTCCAAACTGTCCGTGGTGTGTGAGTGTGTGCATGTTTGTGCCCTGCAATGGGTTGGCACACTGTCCAGGGTGTCCTCCGCCTTGTGCCCCAAGTCCCTGGGATAGGCTCCAGGCTCCCCCACAACCCTGTGTAGGATAAGCGGTCCAGAGAATGGATGTATAGATGGACAAGTAGTACTACAATATCAAAAGCATTTCAGCAAAAGCAAACAGAATGCTCCTTTTAACTGAAATGTGCCTTATAAGAATGAGAAAAATCTTCCTTTGCTTTATTTTCATGTATCATATTAACATTGTAAAAGAAATGTTGCATTGTGAAATTGCTAAAAGCTTAATGGCAGGTTTTCTTCTCCATTTACAAAAGACAGTATGAATATTTCTGAAAAGTCATTAGTATTGCTTTCTCACTCCATTTTAAGGGAAGCGGAGGAAAGAGCGGTGGCCAAAGAGGAAGAAAGAGTGGCGTGGAGGAAGTGAAGGAGAGGGTGATAAAGAGAAAACGTGACTGGGAGAAAGATGGAGTCGCTATCAGCCGAGTCAGCCACAGTGGATGAGCTGGTGGAGGCCTGCATCAATGCTTTCGGTCAGTCAGTAGAGTCATGTGTCTGTCTGTCTATACCAAATATTTTACCATTAAATAATTTACTTATTCCCTTTTTTTTTTATCCAGGATCGTATGTGAGGTGGTTTAAAAATGTCCCGTTTGCTTTTATTTGCTTTTCTCCAGATGACACAGGGAAATTAAAGGACTTGCCGTTGGTGCGGATGTTTCTGATGATGCACCCCTGGTACCTGCAGTCCACAGAACTGGCCAAGAAACTCCTGCTCAAGTATCCCTCACTAAAATACGCATATTTATAATTTACAGTCTAGACCAAACATATGTAAAGAGGTGCTGAGGTTGTGTTGTGTACACCAAACTAAGTTTCCTGATTACCATCATTGCATCATCATTGTTACTTTTAAATAACAAGCAAACATGGTGAACATCTGTATTTATTACCATTACGCAACAGCAAATCAGAAAATACACCAAAAACACCAACCATCGCGCAACAGCAAAACCAAAAACACCAACAAAACAAATGTGAAAACACAACAGCAAGGTCCTTATTGAACATCACCTGCTAGTTGTATCAGTCTGTGTGGCCACAGAAAACAGAGAGCAAGAGGATGTTTTATTTGTTCTTTTTTTTTTTTTTTTATCAAGGGCATCCATATATTGTTATTTTAGATATGTCAGTTTTGCAAGCATTAATATGAGTATGCGAGCGCTATTATATAACAGAAGAAAGAATGAATTTCTCCCCACGATAATAGCATAAGTAACTTCGCATTCACTTTTGCTGTTGTGTTTCCACATGTCATCTTATGCTTTTGGTTTTGTCGTGGCATTAATGTTTTGAATTTGTGAATCCAAGATCCTCTTAACAAGTATAGAAGTTCCCTTAACTAGTAACTGAATCTTTGTATTGCTGCATTACAAGGGTGAATTCAAGAAGTCCATAGTGAGGGTCAAAACCCAGACAGGCAACATCAAACAAGGGTAATCCATAGGCAAAAAAACAACAGAGTATACACAAACAAATTAATCAAGGATTGCCACAGAACAGGTGAACACAGTTGGGTAACAAACCAATTACTGGACAGGAGTGGAGACATGGCACAGTAAACAAAAGTATATACAGAACTCAAAACAAAACACATGACACAAAAACCAGCGCTTCTCATGCTGGACACCACAAGGGATGCTGAGAGAGGAAATTTGTGACACGTAAACATGTGGCTAAACTCTTCTTTAGAAACTGTGGTAGGAAACTGTGGAAAGGTGAAAACAACAAAGTTTTCAAAGAATCTTTTATGGCTTTGTGATTGCATCGACTTGACCCTTTAAGAAACCCTCCAGTGTATTTCAGCCTAATCTACTTCAAGTACATCTTTAATATACAGTTATGTAGATTAATACTACATACACTCACTGTCCACTTTATTAGGAACACCTGTACACCTGCACATTCATGCAGTTATCTAGAAACTGTTGTGTGTGAAAATCCCAGGAGATCAGCAGGAGATCAGCAGTTTCTGGTACTAACAACCATGCCATGGTTAAAGTCACAGAGGTCACACTTTTTCACCATTCTGATGTTTGATGTGAATGTTACGCAAAGCCATTGACCTGTATCTACATGATTTTATGCATTGTGCTGCTCCCATGTGATTGAATAATTACATAACTGCATGAATGTGCAGGATTGCAGGTATTCCTAATAAAGTGGATGGTGAGTGTATAATAATACACTACTACTGGATACACACTGGATTAGATGCCAGTTGATAGCAGGGGGCCATGCACACAAATTCACATACTTGTTCAGACCTAGGGGAAACTTAGCATAGCCAGTCCATCTATGGACATGTTTTTGGGACGTAGAAGGACACTGGAGACTCATTCAGATTATTGACAGTACAGTCGAAGTTCATACATTTTTTGTGATTTCAGGACAAAAGTTTTTCCCTGCTGTGAAAGGAGGGATAGAAAATAAGGACTGACAACACAGATCACTTTTTAAATGATTAGTTTATTTATTTATAGACTATAGAAGATAAGATCAATCTCTTTCAATAATGCCTGAGTCAGTTACAAGAACTTATCTGGAGATGTAAATATCCACCAAACAAAAGTGAAGCAATGAAGAAAAGGCCTTATTATGATTTGCTCGATTGGTGCTAGTGCTGATGTTCTGAAAATCATTATATTGGGCTGGAAGGTAATTTTTCATACTGTTGCACCCCTATTAAGCACCTCATCCAAGCTTTTGTCAGCTTTGCCAATTTAAAAGACTGATAGTTACGCACAGTGATATTGATATCCGAGGAACAGTAATTAATTCCCAGTGAATAAAGGAGTGTTAATGAGACTTAATTAAACATCAGGTCTCAGGAGGAAAGCTGCACTGCCGAGCTCAGGAGTCGAATCTGCCACCTAGTCAAGTAAGTGCACTATTTATTCACGCTCTCTCTTTCTCTTGTATAAATATTTACCCCCCTAAACTTTTCTACATTTTGTAGTTTTACAAACATTAGCATTTGATTTACGCAATATGCCTAACGTTTGTGACATGTAGGTAAACTAAAACACAGACATTTCTTGGTTGCACAAGTATTCACCCCCCTGGTAGAACCAACATTGGCTGCGATTGCAGCTGGGATATGTGTCTATCAGCTCTGCACATCTGTGTCCTGATATTTTTGCCCATTCTTCTTGGCTCAAACTCTGTCAAACTGGATGGAGGCCACTTGTGAAGTCTTGCCACACATTCTCAATTGGATTGATGGCAAATTATGTGACTTCTGATGGCAACTGGTTCCACCAGAACTAATTTAGGCGTTTCACAGCAACAGGGGTGAATACTTATGCAAGTCACTGAATCTATCGCTCTTGCTTTCTCTCTCTGCAATGCCATCTTTGCTTTTTCAATCGCTATATTCTCTGTCTGAAACCCATTATCTGTTGTCCATCTGTCTCAGAATGGGTTATGTGTCATTTTTTTTCAATCATAAAGATAAAATCTTACTTCCTACCTTTCCCCTTCTATCTTTGACCTTCGTCTTCCCAATATCTCACTTGCTTTATACTTCCCATCCATATTTCTCCTTTCACCTGTCTTTGTCTGAAACCTGATATCCTTCCAGCCATCTCTCTCTGACTTCAAGGTTGCACGTTATTGCATTTGTAGGTCTTACATCAAAGTTTGCTTGTCGTCTGTCTCACTCTCTCGGTCCCTATAGGTTCTGGATCTCAGAGTTTCCTGTCGAGTTCAATCTTAATCCGGCTTTGGCTGAACAGATTCGAGATCTGAGGGATCAGCTTAACACTGAGGGCAATGAGCGGGAGAGTCAGCTCATCGACGTTGAGAGTGTGTAAGTGCATAAACACACACACACACACATGCATTAACAATAATGCAGATACTGTGCATATATATATATATATCCCTAATAAATATGGAACTAGATCCTTACCATGTATCAGATAAAGAATATGTTTTTTAAATGTAATAATTGCCTCTACATGCTTTTTTCCCTCTCAGCCCCTCATATAAGTGGAAGCGTCAGGTGACCCAGCGTGTGCCATCCATGTCAAAAAAGAGGAAGATGTCCCTCCTCTTTGATCACTTGGATGCCTCTGAACTCGCAGAACATCTTACCTACCTGGAGTATAAGTCCTTTTGCAAGATTCTGGTGTGTGAACACATTTGCTTTATATTTTCTTATAGTAACGTTTTTCTGCAGCTCTGACAGTAGTATAGCTTAAGGCAAATATCAGTGCACTCGTTTTAAAACGTAATCATTTCTACTATTTCTAGTAGGAACTTACACAGGCACTTGCATAAATATGGAGGACACTCCAACTGAACTCATAAAAAAAAAAAAAACGTGTAATTGTTGATATGGTGAAGCTTTCTGTAAGGACATGTTTATTTAGCATTTTTGAAAAGGAATCTCCATTGTTAGTGAGAAAGCTGCTCTTTAGGTTTTCCAATATGGGAAAGTTTTCAGAACGAAAAGATTGTGTGCGTTCCAGTTTTTCTGTAATATGACAAGCTGGCCTTGTATGTCATGTGTTCAGTTCCAGGACTATCACAGCTTCGTGAGACACGGCTGCACGGTGGATAACCCCATCCTGGAGCGCTTCATCATGCTCTTCAACAGCGTCTCCCAGTGGATCCAGCTTATGGTGCTCAGCAAGCCTACGGCCCAGCAGCGCGCTGCCGTCATAACACACTTCGTACGAGTCGCACAGGTCAGTCCCATTATAAGCTGGTTAACGAGTGACAGTGTAAACACTATATTGATCTTCTTATGGGATAAGGGAAGAGATGTTGATTTTTCAGTTCACATGGATCTGTTAAATACAAATAAAACTCAAGCCTATCACACTTTCAGTACACAGTGAATTTTATTTATAATTATAATCTAAGATGTCAAAGATGTCATGACATGTTTCATAAAAGAGTATTTGTACAGAAAAAAGCCAAACACTGATCTTATTATCTGAGTCAAATAAAAATCCTCTGTTTAAATTGTGAAGCTTTTCTATTAAATTACACTGCAGAATTTTGGCAAATTTAAATTTTATACATTCTGCTTCCTTTCTTCTTGTCTTTCTGTCATTCAAAACTGGATGTTTTCCAATTTTGTACCATGTATGTGCACATTTTCACAAATTCACTGCCAATAATATATTAGCTGAGATTTTTCATCGAGTTATTTTTATACATCAGTGTGGTTATCTTGAAGTTGTGATTCTGATTGGGAAGGAGGTGATGATACATTTTCATTTAGAGGCATTTCCAATAAATTTCAATAAACTTCCAATGCACTCGTTCTAATTCTAATATGTTATTGTTTCTGTAGTAAAAACGAATTCACAGGAACTTGTAATGTAGACGCACCACATAAACGGATTAAAAATGTTTAGCATTCAGGGAAGGAGTCTCCAGTGTCAGAGCTTTGTAACAGTCAAATGTAAAGCTGTTCCTTTACATTTTCCTGAAAGTCTTCAGGATCGAAGTTTTTGCGCTTTCTGATTTCTTGGTAACATGAGAAGCTGAGGGATTTTTTTTTTTCAGGACATGCTGTTATAGGAAAATAGATTTCTGGGTGGTGACAGTAACTCCACCCATTCTATCACATGACGCATGTATGTCACTTGCTATCTTCTCCAGAATGATTTAGATGAGCCTGCACTGATACATGCAGCCTCTCTATCTTTACAAAGTCATCATTTATTAACGCTCCTCACTCTGCCACGGCGCAGCCAGAGTCTTGTTGAGAAGTTCACATCTCACGGCCGGGTGCACGTGTAGCACCTGCGTCCAAACAGAACAGAACGGGACATTGATCAAATAACTTTTACAGTGTTTTTGTATGGTGTGTGTCGTGATTTATGAAATGAAATGTTCTCCTTTGGTTAGTTGCTCAGATGTTTCTTTTTTTTTCTGTGCTGGGGGATATCCTGGAGTAGTCGCTCTCTAGGATGCACTTACCCCCCCCACATTTTCTTCCTGATCCCTCATCGTTCCTCACAGTATCCTTTCTCCAGATCTCTCTCTTTGATAATGTGGAGGGTTTTTATGAGTCACTAACATTAATTAACATTAAGAGGCTCGGTCATAAACCTGTCTGATGTAATTAACCACTTTACTTTCTGCTGAGTGCTCTGCACAAAAAAAGTGGATTCACTGAAGATGATATTTGACTTTAATAAAAAGGCTTTTGTGACTGTGTGTGTGTATGTATGTGTGTGTGTTGAAGCAGCTGGAGCTGGATTGATTTTTGCAGTGTGTGTATCTGTGTGTGTGGGTTGAAGGGCAGAGGATGTCTCCCATAGAGCCTCATTCACAAAGCCTTACTGTTGCGTACACATCCTATCCAGCCTCGGGAACAATGAAACAATGCAGCCATATTAGTAGTGCATATTACTCTGCGTGTGTGTGTGTGTGTGTTTATGGGTATGTGTGTGTGAGAGAGAGAGAGAGAGAGAGAGAGAGAGAGAGACATCTTTCCATGACTCTAACTTTATCTATTTTCCCAATTCTTCCTTCCTCTGCATCAGTGTCTCCCTCCTCCTGTGGTTCTGCCTGCCAGGCTAATACCTCAACACCCACATGCTGGCTCTAACACTCTCTCTCTCTCTCTCTCTCTCTCTCTCTCTCTTGCTATTTCTCTACACAGACTAAATGTTTCCTTACTCCAGTTTATAGTTTGGTCTATTTCTTCCTGAAGTTCTTCCTGCTTCTCTGTGAATCATTTCTTTTGATGAACTCCTCTTTCATTTGAACTACCCCATTTCCTCCCTACATCTTTACACTAAATCTTTAATCTCATCTATTCCATCCCACCCCATCTGAATTTTGGATATAAATCAGCGGTTTTCTCCAAAAACCTATTTTCTGTGCTAGCTGTGCACCTCCGTCTACCACAACCCTGATCAGGTGCTCACTGAACACAAATGAATTGTTGTCACATAACTCATGCTAACGCCAAACAGTAGTTTATTTACAAGATCTCTTTCTTTCTGTGTAGAAACTGTTGCAGCTGCAGAACTTTAACACCCTGATGGCGGTGGTTGGAGGCCTCAGTAACAGCTCCATCTCCAGGCTCAAAGACACACAGGCCCACATCAGTAACGACACCAACAAGGTGCTACAGACATCGTCACCATACTCATCATTATCATACTCATGATAACTTATCATAACTTACTATACTCCTACTATCCTACTAGGAGTACATAGGAAATATTATCCATGCACAGCTGTAAAAATGTTCCTCATGAGTTCTGTGGATAGTTCTTTGCTTCATAAAGTTTTTTATTTGTCAGATTCTGTGTAGATCTTTTACACCCCATCCCCCTGCCAAGAGGGACAAACTAAAGAACCCTTAAAAGTGCTAAAGGAAACTTTTTTTTAAAGATTGTATTGGTCTACTTAAAAAAATACAATACACAATATATGTCAAGGTTTTCATGCCTTCTTCTCATCCTTATATTCCTTCCTTCCTTCCTTCCTTGCTTGCTTACTTCCCTACTTTCCTTATTCGTTCCATTTCTATCCTTCCTTCCTTCCCTACTTCTTCCCTCCCTACTTTTCTTGTTCCTTCCATTGTTTTTTTCTGTCTTTTTTCATTCCTTCCTCCTTCCTTCCCTAATTTCCTTATTCTCTCTGCTGTTCCTGTCTTCCTTTACTTCCGTTCCATCCTTCTTTCATTCTTTCTGTTTGTCATTCCGATATTTTTTTATTTCTTACATTTTTCAACCATTTCTTTTCTTTCCTTCTTTCCTTCATTCCTTCTCACCTTTTTTGTTCTGCCATCTTTCAGTCTTGCCTTTCTCTGTCATATTTCCTCCCTTCCTTCATTCCCTCTTTCTTTTTTCTTCTTTCTTCCTTTTTGTCCTTCGTTTATTCACAGTCTTGTAATATATCATATTTTAATAATTTGTGTCTCTTTCCTTCCTTCCTTCCTTCTTTCCCTCATGCTCCAGATCTTTAACAGTCTGCTGGATCTGGTGACATCATGTGGGAACTACAGCCAATACCGCCGGCGATTCTCAGAGTCTTCAGGTTTCCGGTTCCCGATCCTGGGCGTTCATCTGAAGGATCTGATCGCGGTGCATGTGGCTCTGCCAGATTGGACTGATGATGAGAAAACGCGTGTTAATCTGACCAAGACCCAACAGCTCTACTCCATACTGCATGAGCTGGCACTGGTTCAGACCACGCCGCCCAACATAGACTCCAACACCGATCTGCTTAACCTTCTCACGGTGAGACTGTAACTGTGTGTGTGTGTCTTTATTTGTGTGTGTTTTCAAAGCTGGTCAAGTAATTAGATTGTGTTTGTAGCACTTGATAACTACATAAAACTACATAAAGTAAGCAACGATGTTACCATTTTCCGATTCTCCACTTTGTTGCGTATGCCTGTCTGTATTGCAGCAAATATGTTTTACTGTGTTGCAATTTAGGATTGTGTGTCTGTTTGTATCTGTGTTAGTTTTGGATTACTTTACAGACGGTTGCAACAGATGCTTTAGTAATACTGTGTGTTCGTCTACATGTGTAGTTGTTTACGTGTGAATGAATGTTTTGTCTGTGTGTATGTTTTAGTAACCAAACAGCTAGCCTTGTCAATTCCTCTGCAGGTGGCACCAACATATGTTTAGCAAAGGAACTGTGTGTGTGTGTGTATGGGTGTGTGTTTCAATATGTAGATACACCCTGTCTTTCTCATACATAGGAAAGTGCTGTGTGTACACGAGCCATCTGGGAATTCTGTACTAGAAATGCTGAAAGAATAAAATAGACTGGGAATACAGTTGTACCCATTAGGGCTGGGTAATATGAACATATAACATCGATATCGTGATAAATTATGCCATGATACACTTTTCTGAAATATTGTTGGTATCGCGATATGCATTAAAAGTCTGACTTAGAGGAGTCGGTAGAAATCTTTTTGGTTGTTTGTTTTTCAGCTAGGTAAGGATTAATCGGAATAGTTTGTCCAAAAATCTACACAATTTACACAGTTTTTTTGCGCTACTGTTGATCAGAGATGTTTGCTTTGTGGTCCCGCGTTTGCGTCTTTACTTTTTTTTTTCTTCTTACAACAAATCTAATATAGCTAACATGGAATAAACATCTATTTCGCTTCAGATGTCTAAAAATGTTTTCCTTAAATATCTGAAACCACATTCAGTTCTTTAGTAACACAACACAGTTACTGTTGTGACAGTGTGATTTAGTGTAGTTTATACCACATTGCTTGTGAATTCTTGAATCCGACTGGTCAGAAGGTGTGCATTATTTTCATTTCATTAAGTCATAAAATAAAAATCTATAACGAAGTTTGTACTAAAAAAAAAACAGGGTGCATAAGACTTTTGCACAGTACTGTATATTTGGGGTAAATGAGATGTATGCAGTCCTTTTAAGCCTTGTTATTGACTGTTGTTCACATTTTAAGCACCAGGACATTACATTACCATTTCTAACTGAAGAATTCTGGCAGCCCTGTATTTTGTGGAAAGCTTTTTTTAAACGGTAAATGAATCATTCCTTTCGTGTTTCAGGTGTTTATTGACGATACCGGTGCCAGCTCTTTGAATGAAAAGGAGATAAAGCACTCACTCTGAATGCTAATCAATTTTTTTCTTTTATTGGCGAGACACAAAAAAGAAACGTCTTGTTTGTGTCTGTCAGAGGATTGAGATTTCCTTCTGTACAGAGTAAGACAGTGTAGAGGGAGTGTGAATTTGAGGCTAAACAAACGGAGCACATGGAAAGTTCACTGAACTGAAATGGCACCTTTTCACCCTAGCATATTTCCTGAACATGTTTTTTTGTACATTTTTCCCCTTATTGAGCAATCAACATTGGGAGGAGTCTAGTGTAGATAAACGAGCAACAATTCTGGGAATTAGGACTAGAGCAGGTCAGAGAAAGAAGCATTTCAGTCCTCCTGCTTGTGTTGAAGGATTTCAGGTGTTAACTCGCACTTACACACACACACACACACACACACACACTCACACACACTCACACACACTCATACCTTACAGCAGTATGTTCAGGAATTCTCCCTGGAAGGAAATGGTGTATACACACTGGAGCATTTTTGCACCGACCCTACTGAGACCCTAACAAAGTGTTACTAGGGGAAAAGCCTCAACACACACACACACACACACACGCACACATACACACACATAACACCTACTGCTAAGGTAATGGCTATGACTTATGAGACCTGTCTAGACATGCATTCATTTTGTACCCATTAACCTTTATTCAACAGTGTACACATTCTTCAGACTGACTTTTGTATAAAATAATGATTCTCAAGACACCTACCTGGTCATTTGCCTTCTCCGGCAAATCATTTTGGTCTTGAAATTCATGTTCTACGCAAACTGGACACTATGAGACCTTGTCATGAATAGAAACATATAAGATTTTACTGATAATGCCAGGGGTATCTGCTATGGTATGTGGCATATATATTTGAGATACACAATATATAGGCTATATTTAGGTTTGCTAACAGTGCCAGCAAAACAGTAGTACCACATTTAAGAAGCTAAAAAACTACTGATCAATGTTCAATGAAGTACATTAACATGGGAAATTAATAAATAAGGAAAAAACATCAAGGGGAATGTTGTTATAGGAAAATAATCAACGACCAGGTGTCGTGATATGGCCCGACATGACACAGAGTTACTGTTACCACCATGACGCTGATTATTTTCCAATAACAGCATGTTCTGAAGTCTTTTAGTCCTTTTATACCACAGAAATTTGCCAACTATTACATTTTTTATTAATTAAAAATGACTCAGCATACTTTTTATCCAGTTATGTTCCATGTTGTGCTTAAACACAGCTTGTCAGGTTGCTGAGAACCCGGAAAGTCCTCGAAAACCTACTGATTCTTACAAAGCGCTGACACTGGAGACTCCTTCCCTAAACATGAAATATCTGCTTAGCCTTAGATTATATAGCTTGTCCACCATGCAAGTCCCTATGAATGAATTCTTACTTTAGAAACGATAGTGTATTAAAATGAGTGTATTAATATAAACATATCTTTTGAATTACGGTTGGGAAACTACTGTCAGACCTTCTGTAATAAAAAATGAATCGATTCAGCAGTACCGTGGTATAAAGGAAAATAAACTATTTGGTACAAGATAAATATCAGCTCATTGTTGCTTTATTTTATTGGTATAAATTTACTGATGATACCTGTAAAAAATTTAAAGCCTCACATCAGCTGTTTTCTTATAAGGGACTAATATTTTTCTGAATGAATACCCAGATTCTAAGCACAGGTAGTACTTGGTGCAGTCATTATTGTTCATCAGTCAGATAAATTTCCTGTTCGAGTCCAAAATGTTCTTTGTAGAATGCAGCAGCACATTTTGTCTCAGTGTGAATATTAGTCTAAATGGATCACACCATGCACCAACATGTCGCACAAATCTAATATAGGATCGTAGGACAGATTATGGACTTATTAAGTCTTAAAGAACAGTTTTGGTGGGATGTTTCTGTCTTCCTGGAGAAAGTCAGGTTTATGGAGCCACATGTACAGCTGGTGTTGATCTGTATAAATAAATTTTCCCTGATTGTATAGGATATGACATTTTGTGTGTGTGTGTGTTTGTGTGTGTTTGTGTAGGTGTCACTGGACCAGTATCATACAGAAGATGAGATATACCAGCTCTCACTACAGAGGGAACCTCGAAGCTCCAAACCAGCTGTGAGTTATGGACACAGAAACTGTTCTGCTGTTAATTTCCACCATTTCTCTTCCCCGTTGTTTATAAGTATTATGTTAACAAGCTTGTTTTTTGTGATTGGCCGATCAGAACTCAAACCCCACCCCCAGCCTAGCGAATAAGCGGCCATCGATGGTTGATGAGTGGGCAGCGTCGGTGAAGCCTAAAGCAGATCCTGCTATCATCACCAAACACATTGAGAAGATGGTTGAAGTAAAGTGTTCTTTCATGAATTTTTTTTTAGTTTTGTAGATATAAATTTGTCTACTTTAATACACTTCTTATTTCGTACAGTGAAATGAAATATTTACCATTTATATAGGATGACAATAAAAATGGCCTAAGAACATCTCTGTATCTTTAACCTCATTAAAATGGCATATGGAGGCGCTATATCCTCCGTCCATCCCAAATAGCCTCGTATTTTTAACATTAACTAAATCAGCTAGTTTGCCAGCTAACTCCCAGGAAACTAGCTAGCATCTATCACAGGTATGAGTGTTTTCCATATCAGAAATTCAAGGCGTATCTTAATATTTAACATCAGCCAAACTTGTCGAAATTTACTATTACAACCAAATCTATTTTTGTCACAATAACTATGTTAACTAGCCAACTTAGCATCCAGGTTTTGCAGCAAATGTTTCCATATTCTGAGCATTGAAATCACAATGTTGTTATTTGAAACATAGAATTTCTTAATACTATCATATAAAAAAAAAATCAGATTTCAGGAGCATTACATGAACTTAGCATTTTTTTTTTGCAATGGTAGTACCGATTATTAATCTGTGTAATCGTAATGAAGCGTCCAATAGAAGTTAATCATTTAAAAATTACCAACATTATGCAGCGTTGTTATATGTAAGTTATATGTAATATGGAAGCACTGGTGTTCTCAGCTAGGAGTTGTATTTAACACTTTTCTTTTTATCCTTGTCAAAAAGCATAAAATCGTATTGAATCAAATCATCATCTGACAGTAAACGCATGACTGTTTACATTTATAGCGAATAATCTGTCTTGTTTCCACGGTTGCAGTCTGTCTTCAAGAATTTCGACACAGATGGAGACGGCTATATATCCCGCGAAGAGTTTGAGAGCATCAGGAATAACTTCCCCTATCTCAGCAAGTTTGGAGAGCTTGATACAAACCAGTGAGTGTGGAAACACTGACCTTTATACTGAAGTGCTGACCTTTAAGCTACTTTTACATTCAGGAACCATTACAGCTCTTGGCTTGTTGTGTCAGTGGGAAACAAATCAAAATCTATGAGACCAAACACCAGATTTGTTTTGTCTGAGAGTTAGCATTGGTCTGAGTAATGCCAAAATAGACACAACAAAAAAAAAATCTTCCTGTTCTCCATATCTAACCAAAACCAGGAGGAAAATGTGTGACTCTCAAAAGAAAAGGCACCCTTACAGTGTCCAGGCAGCTATAAACAACACAGTCTGGTATTTACAGACTGCAGTGTTCTAATGTCTGACATCTGAAGCTATGTGTAGAACAAATCTGATCAAATGTCAGCATAGTATTTCACACAAAATGGCACAAAATTTGCCTTACGCTAGACAACTGAATTGTGAAAGGATTATACATATATTGAAAATGTATCATAATGTTTTTTTTTATTTTATGTTTACCGCACATTACTGCAGAATCATTTAAAAATCCACCATCCAGGTGCATTTTTCTGATTGCCACTGCCGGCAAGCAGTTCCCGACTGCACAGCTGGTAATATTATTATACCATCCCCTACTTTCAACTTGAAGTGGTTGAAATGCTTGTTTTCGTGTCCTGGTTATTGGTTCTGGCTGATTAAACAGTTTATCGTAGTCTATTTCTAATGTGATTTGCTATTTGTAAAGGTACTCACTGTGTTTTGCCCAGACTTCTTCAGTATTATTAATGACTGCTTTATAATTTCTCCAGAATCCTTGATGTTCAGTAGTCACTGTTGTATATTCCATCCAGACTGATTTACCATCAGCACTTGTGACTCCTGACTCTAAATTCCCTATTTTATTACTCTCGTTTTTCTTTATTTTTCTTTTGTTCTTTTTCCTCTCACCCTTTTCCTTTTGTAGTTCAAACATTTTCTACTTAATTATCCTTTTTTCTCTTATGCACAATGTTAAACTGTCACATTCCTCACTCTGTCTTCTGTCTCTCAGGGATGGGAAGATCAGCAGGGAAGAGATGATAGATTACTTTATGAAGGCCAGTTCACTGATGAACTGTAAGATGGGCTTCATACACACGTTCACAGAGACCACTTATGTTAAGCCCACCTTCTGTGAACACTGCGCCGGATTTGTGAGTATCTATTGCACTATTGGGATGGATGGATAAATGGAGTGGAGGACATATTTCTTACCAGATCCAGACAATTACTGGCACGTTTCAAGAAAATGGGAAAAAAAGATAAATCTTAGACACAATTATTCAAATTCCTACAAGAAGTGTGACTATTCCTCTAACAATGATCACATTTACCTGTCACATTTCCGTTAATTGTGGGCTGAATTGAAGAAAGAAATCCGCATTTAAAAACCTACGAATATAAAAGAGCTAGAATTAAGGGCCCAAGACTTTTTGAACATTAGATCTTTTAGACATTAGAATCTCAGTGCTGTTATTCTCTCCAGGGTAGGCTCCACCGAATAATTATTGTAGGGGTTCCAATAATTTTGAAAAAAAAAAAAATAAATGCACCACTTGAAAAAACATGGTGTAAAATTTATAATTTGCTCTCATATGTTTACACTTCAAATATCAGTGCATGTGTTATTCATTTTAATTACTTATTTGTGCTCATTTCATTGAAGGGTGCCAATAATTTTGTTTGTTATTATGTATGAAAATTGGTCATGTCCCATGTCATGTTAATATATATATATATATACTGTATAATTTCATAATATACACGAGTCTCAGAAGTATTAGGATATTTCTTTCTCTATCTTTCTCGTGAAAATGCCTTTTTTTCTTTTTTTTATTCTTTTTTTCTTTTTTTACACCATGTATTTGACAGCGCTCCAAATACAGAACCCAAACTCCTCCACACATTCTGCCATTCAGCTGCTCATTCTACACTCTGTGTGTATGTGTGCGTGTGTGTGTGCGTGTGTGTGTGCATAGGTCAGTTTGTAACTAATTGGCTTGAATTCACCACACTTCACCGTTTTTTATGGTAAATGTGTTTTGTATATTTGTTTAGTATGAGACATACAAGCGGTTCTACATTGGTATCATGACAAAGTTGTGTGTTTGTGTTGCTTTGTACTACGCCACCCTGAACACTTTTTCTGTGTGATGAAAAGGTGAGCATGAGGGTGGGTGTGCACGTTCGAGGTGATCATTTGCGTACGTGCACTGTGTCCGTGTGTGTGTTCTGGACCCTCAGATCTTGCCCCGTGAGTGTGTGTGTGATGCTCTGGTCAGTCCTTTCATCTATTGTTCCCCTGCCATGATGTGATCGCATCTCTCTTGATCCTGACTCCCCCTTTTCCATTACCATTCTTCCTTTATCTGTTTGTTGCTTTTCTGCTTTTCTTTCCATTCATCCATCACTTTTCTCTTCCAGTCTATTTCCAAAAAGGAAAATATTTAACCATCACAATTCTTTTTTTTTCTAGATATGGGGCTTTTATAAGCAAGGATACAAGTGCAAAGGTAAGAACAGACACAGTACAACATGTAAAAGAATAGCTGCTTAGCGGCGAGGTTTCCAAAGGAATTGTTACTCCCTAAATTATATAAGGCCTAACTCTTTTCTCCCTCAGTGTGCGTGTGTGTGTGTGTGCTGTCACTGTCAGGCTCTTTCATTAACAGCAATGAAGCCTGGATTATTCTTTCTCAGAATGGCACGCCTAAAAGTGTGTCACGTTTATAATTTTTCAGAGCAGTAGAAGGATCTTAGCTATATGCAAGCTGTCTGTCAAACAAGGGAGGCATAGCAGTAAACAAAAGTAGTGATAGATTTTTGATATCATCTATATATATTTGCAAAAAAAAAAAAATGCAGCCGAATGTACTTTTTAACAGTCATATATAGTTACTTTTAATGTTGTGGAACATCTACGGAACAAGTTTCTGTTATCACTTACGTTATAACAGCTATAAACACACCATGCTGTTTTATGTCACTTGAAGTTAATAAGACACAACAAACAAACAAACAAACAAACAAACAAAAAAAACGCAGCTTGTCATGTTGCCAAGAAATTGCAAAGTGCAAAGCCCTCCATCCTAAAGTCTTCCCCGTATTAGAAAACTTAAAGTTACAGCTGTATCTCTGACTGATACAAAGTGCTGACACTGGAGACTCCTTCCAAACATGCTAAATAAACATCAGTGTAATATCAATGATTACACACACATTTTAATGTGTTTCTGTTTATTCGCTATACATGTCCATGCGAAAGAGTTTCAAGCGCAATAAAAGAAACCTGTGATTTGAAGTACAGCTAGCACTACTGTCCACGCTGCTGTTATTGAAAACTAATCATCACATTCTGACCAATCAAAATCGAGAATTCAGCAGCACTATGGTATAAACAGTTGTAAATGCACTCTGGGGAAAGTGAAAATAGACGAAGATTATGATCATGACAATGACAAATTCTTCATCACTCCTAAATGATGACGAAAAAAAAAAGATACGTTTTTGCAGAAACACCCAATTTAAGTGTTACGTTCAGATATATATGTATTATCTTGCTCTGATTGCTTGAAGAATCAATAACTAGGTTAGCTAGCTAGCTAGCTATATTTATATTTTCTCCAAAATAGCTGGTGATATCATTCTATGATCTATGATTCTAAAGTTCAGATGAGTTCAGATAAGCGAGAGAATTATCTTGCTCTCATTACTTGAACAATTCCCAGCCAAGTTAGCTAGCCAGCGATAGCTATATAGCTATATACTATATATCTCTAAAAAAAAAATTAGCTAAGTATATTAGCTTGATAATTTACATTAGCTTACATATTTGACTAAGTTTGAAAATGACTGTTGTAGCTTGAGTGAATTTACTAGTGAAATAGAAGTTACAGGTCACAGTCCTAGTGCTTCCTCTTTTCACTGAAATTCCCAGAGAGATAGAACGAAAATGTCAACATGTTTTCCAGCAACACCCAATTTAAGTTTTAAGCATCCATGAATGTGTGTTAATTAATTATTTTACCTTAGTTACCTTAGTCAGTGATGTTTGTTTGGGCATGTACAGTCCCCCATTATGTCAACGATCATTAGCTTACCCAGCTAGCTAGCTATGTTTGCTAACTATTTCTTCTTCAAACATTAGCTAGCTACATTGTCTTGTTATAATAAACTATTTATTTGACAATGTTTACATGAGCGAATGTATTATCTTGCTCTTATTAATTGAAAAGAAATCTATAACCAGATTAGCTACCTAGCTATGTTTTATATTTTTTGCTAAAAACATTAGATAGCTACGATAACAATATTTACTTGATGAAATTCAGATAAACGAGAGAATTATCTTGCTCTCGCTACTTGGAAAAAAAAAATCTGTAACCAGATTAGCTAGCAGGCTAAGTTTTTTATTTTCTCTAAATCATTAGATAACTATGATAGCTTGCTAGATAACATTATTTACTTCACAAATTTCAGATAAGCGAGAGAATTATCTTGCTCTCATTACTTGAACAATTCCCAGCCAAGTTAGCTAGCTAGCTATAGCTATATAGCATATACTATATATCTCTGAAAAAAAATTAGCTAAGTATATTAGCTTGATAATTTACATTAGCTTACATATTTGACCAAGTTTGAAAATGACTGTTGTAGCTTGAGTGAATTTACTAGCATAATAGAAGTTACAGGTCACATTATATTTTGTAAAGAAAAATGTATAAAATAAATCAGATGATGATTTAAAAATAAATCAGATGTTGCTCACTTAGGAAACAAGAAATCAGCCACCATATTTTCTTTTAATTTGTTACCTGTCTGTATTTTTTATATTTCCTATCTCAGTTATGCACACTGTGTTGCCTAGGGCTCTAATGTTGATATCTATGCTCTCTACTCATCTGTCACGCTCCCACACCTACAATTTTCTGTCCTGTCTTCATTTTTCTCTATTTCTGTATAGCTGTGTCAGGCTGTCCCTCCATCTCCAGGCTCATGCTGGTGTCCATCACTTTAGGCGTATGTGTGTGTCAGTGTGTGTGAAAGCACATTCCTTTCCCCACTACTGTTGGACTTTTGACGCACATTTATACGCACATTAGCCCCTCCATTTGTTCCCCTGTTCCTTTCTTTTCCTTCTCATCCTCCATCCATTTCTTCTCTCACTTCGTATTAACTACCCACACTCCATTTTCTCTCCTTAACTTTTATTACGTGTTCTCCTTCTGTTTTCCTTTTCCTCCTTCCTGACTGACACCATCCCTTATTCTTTCTTTCACCTTTTCCCCCAGTGTGTGGTGTGAACTGTCATAAGGCTTGTCGCTCACGGCTGGCGGTGGAGTGTCGCAAGCGGGCGAAGAGCATCAGTCACGAGACTCCGCCCGCCCTTCAAGCTCGCTCTTTCAGCTTTCCACCTCCGTCTAACTCGCACTCTAATCTCCAGGATACAGGTTTGTGTATCAACACGCGCACACATACTGTATAAGACATACGTATATAGGTACTTAGATATGGTGTTTTGCAAAGATGTAATGTCGCTATGGTTAAACTTTCGCCAATAATGGGGAAAAATTCTCTCATGACTCATCAACTCCTTGTGGTAGAAACTGGTATAACATGCTAATTATTTGATTTTTTTAAAAAATTCGGCCACAACAAGGCTAAAGGCTGATTTATACTTGCTGTTAACTATGCGTACGTGTAAACAAGATGTGTGGTGCAATACCAGCGTAATTAGTGGAGGCAGTATAGCACCATGTGACACTGTGTCCCCAACTGAATAAATGAACTAATATCGTGTCTCAAATCACATACTTATCTACTATTCTAGACCGTTATTGAGTACTAACACGAACAACGGTTTTCCTATTACAGTAGGTTTTTGAATTTTAAAACCGCTTTAAACCTACCAAAAGGTCCGTTAGTAAATAATGTCGAATGTACAGGGAAGGGTTTTTGATTTGAGACGCAGATCATGACACCAGTCACGCTGGCGGCAGAAAGTTTTAAAAAGAAGTGGAGCTTGTCAATTAAATCATGTTTATGCTGCCAATTTTCACCTTTCATGGTTTGTACGAGGCTAACCGATGTCTCTGTCAGCATAAATTTCTATACAAAAGTACAGAAAGTACTAAAGCTTTTAAGTAACTGAAATTTAAACACAGTGTTCAAAGGAATTCGACACGTTTTTAAACAGACATAAATAAAAATGATACACACTTACAGGTTCAAACAGAGAGAGGTTCAGACTGTTAGGCGATTTGCAAGGGAAATATTACTTTCCACATTGGGCAGTGACAGTAATGCTGTTTTGCACATATACAGACACACACACACACACACACAAACACACACACACACCTCTATAGGAGCTGTCAAGACAAGGTGAGTCAGCACAGTTAATTGCTTCCTCGTCCTTGTATGAGGCTTGAATATATGTGTGTGTGTGTGTGTGTGTTTTTATGTCTATAAATTGGCTCCAGAAAGTTCTGTCTCACCAAGTGACAGCTAGCTGCGTCTAGCACATTGCACAATCATCTTTCTATTTCCGGCTGCCTCTCATCAGACTAGCATTATGTCAAATTAGTGTTTTAGTTCAAACTGAAAAACAGCTCCAGTGTAAAAAAAAAAGAAAAAAACTTTTTCCTCTGTCTTTGATTTTCTTTAGTGATTGCAGAGGAGGACGCAGAAGCACTGAGGGAGGCGGTGTTTGATGTCCACCTATAATCCAGGTACATCAGAGATTTACACATCAGCTACTTGGTCGAGTGATATTTTTATAATTTATTATTGGATTAAAGAATAATAAATTTCAGGAGTATATACAGTATTAGGGGTGTAGTGCCATGCCAGTATCTGTTTTCTATGTCTGTATTTGGATTTAAACCTGAAGTAGGTGTGGCCTAAAACAGAAAAGTGTTTTTTTTTTCATTTTCTCCCCATTTGGCCAGTTCCCACCCACCACCCAGGTCTCCCCTATCATACGACAGCTACCAGCTGGGGAGAGTGAAGGCTAACACGTGCTTCCTCTGAGACCACATATTATTGTCTTGTGAACTGCTGCTCATGCTGCATCACAGGGCAGTGTAACACACTTGGAGGAAAGTTTTATCTACCCTCTTCCACATACATGAACTCGCAGACTCCTATGATTGGCTAGTATTGCAGTGATTGACAGGGGAGAAAGAGTATGCCATACCTCCCATCCAGGGAGCATGGCCGATTTTGCTCTCTAGACTCTCAGATGGCTCATTGAACTCGCAGTCTCCTGACGATAGGGTGAATAATTTTCTCTTGCGCCTCTCAGCAGGGCTTCTTTTTTATATTAAATCTGAACCCCAGGAAACACTGAAAAACACTGGGAAGAAACCTAGAGGTATAATTGTCAGCATTGCCAGTATGGTCTGTGAATTCTGTTTTTAATCTCGCTCATGAAGTTATTATTTTTGTTTGTACCTTCCAAACTGAAGTTCCAAAAATATGAACAAAATAGGAGCCTAATATAAAATAATGAGAATTGAATGAACATTGTAAATGCGTCTTTGTCTTACGAGATAAATGTAAAAACCTCTCACTCGCGTGATGTTTTTGGTTCCCAATCCCAATGTACACCTCTAGGCTCAACCCGAGATATATATTATATATATATATATAACTGAGGAGCTTCATCGTTGTTCATGGCTTCCAGGTTCCTGGCAGAAGATTAACACTGGGAAAACATCTAGTATTCCTCTCACCCCAGCTCAACTCTAATCCTAATCATACAGAGAAAAAAAAAAGCCTGAATGAGATGAGTATAAAAGACGCTTCTACCACCACTGGTCTTTTAGTAGCCTGAATCAGACGTCGTCATGCGATTTTACTACTCAGAAAAGATCATGTCTGATCACATCCAGGCACAGCTCCAGGACTAAGACGTCAGCATGCTTCCATCTTGTGGATGAGAGCTGCAAGTGCAAAGCAGATTGAGCACTTGTTCCTCTTCTTTTATTCTCCTTTAAATGTCATCTTGAATGTGATATTTTTATATGTATTATCTATTTGTCAATAGCATTAGTGTTTTTATATTTCAGGTTTAGTGAGACTAATAAGAGAGCAAAGCCAGTTATTAAAAGATGAAATCATTAAAAAGACATAAATGAAATTTATATATGATATATATATATAGGTAACACTTTCTATGAAGGTTACATTTATAATGAACATAAAACACATTCATATCATGTTATAATGCATTCATAAGGCACTATACACATCGTAATAATTATGAAAACACACTTCATAGCCTTCTTTATGATGAATATGTAGTGTTTATAACACAATTTAACACTAAGCCCACGTATGCATAGTGCATAATGGGAACTGTTTCGATTTTTTTCCTTAAACTGTCTGGTATAAATCATTTGTTATTCAGGAAATCTTATTACAAAACTTTACAACTTCTGAAAATATGTCTACAGCTAAACATAATGCACTCTGGGGCTGAATTTCTTTATTATTAGTGATTTATTGTGTTATGAGCACTGCTTATAATGCATTATGACAGCAATTTATATGTGCATTATAAACTTTGCTAAAAAACAAACTATTCCTAATTTTCCTAAATTATTATAACAATATGTACAGTATAATGCCTTATGAATGCATTATAACATGTTATGAATGTTATGGCCTTCATAGAAGGTGTTACCTGAATATACAAAGAGAACATTGGGTAACACGTCCTATGAAGCCCATATTCATAAATATTCATTGTGCTTATAATTTGTTATAAGCATTTAAATAAAGTCTAATAATGCCTCATAAGGCTGTAATGTTTTACTGTGAATAATTCCTTGATAATGTAATCATGTTAATGCAAGTGTCACAATTTATTATAATGCCATTATAATATGCCATTTTATAATAGGAAGAAGAGAAGAGATGTTTCATGAGCACAGTAAGTCTAATGATATGTCGTGAAAATCACAGACTTGTGAAGTGGGCTACGCTGAATATGTGTAAAGACAGAGATAAAATTATTTATTAAATACCGATCTTATTCAAATAACGTAGTAATATAGGTCGGCTTTGTTAACATGACATGTAGAGCGCTTGAAAAAGTGAAAGTTTGATACTCTGCTATGTAGTGATATTCAGCATATAGAAGGTGCAGGTAAATGCTTTTTCTGTGAAACTGGGTTGATTTATTTTTTAACATTTTTAGCACATCCTTCTACTTTGCAGTGTTATTTCTATTATTTGTTGCTAGGAAATTTCTACGCAGATTTTCCTGCCATCGCACCATCTTTGAAAACGTGACTATCTGACTATCTTCCTGTAGCCAGGCGTGTAGGAAGTGGCAAATTCTGGACAGAAATTTTTGGGAAAATATTTAGGTTTAGGTTAGGCTATTGGAATGGAAAAAGTATGTTATTAACTGGTTAAGCATTAAAAAAAATCACTAGGGAACAGTTTAGAGTAACTTTGTTTAATATTAATAATAATAAATAATAATAATTTTGTAAAATATATTTTTGATTACGTTCACTGAAAAAATTTCATTCATTTTCAGTTTTTGTTCCCTGTAACCTTTCTGATCCCTGGTTATATCATTATAATATTTTTATAATTGTTAATAAAAAAGCAGTTCCTTTATAATTATGCCCAGGTCATTATGGGTTATAAAGGTTGTTCAGTACACCAGCACATAATGCATATTTAGACTTGCATTAAAACATGATTACTTATTAGAGCTTTCTAACATGCTTCCAAGCAATCATTACCAACCTACAGAGTATCATAAGTAAATTTCTAATGATTTATAATATAGGCTTCATAGAAAGTGTTACCGACAATGTGTTCCTTTACTCTAAAGGTGCTGAGATACTCAGAGCTCAATGTTAAGCCAGTTGTGTTTTCATTGTGAGTTGTTCGCCATTGACTGCAATATAGTTCGTGCTAAAACCTGAATAATGTACAGTTTAAAGCTTGTGAAAAAAAATAAGTGCTCTGTACATATGCTATGTATTTTTTTTTTTCTTTCCTTTTTTTTGTTGGAATGATTATAGTAGCCTAAGTAGACATTTGAATGGATATTTTTAGGTATATAAATGGGTTTTTATGTGTGTTTAAAAATCATAAGATACAGAAAATCTTAATTCTCAGAACACTTCCATTAACTGAACCATGAATGTAGACAATCCAGTCGATACAGTCCTTAAAAAATATGCTTCTTTAAATATGAAAGTTAATGTATTTTTTGCCACGTCCTTGCTATTGTATTCCAAGTGCACTGCCAATATGCTAAATATGTTAAATGTCTTTTTGGTGTTTTTTTATTTTTTTTAGCATGCACTATGAACAGTTTTATACTACTCTATCCGTTTCTGTGTGTGTATATATATATATATATATATATATATATATATATATATATATATATATATAGTACTGTGCAAAAGTCTTAGGCACATGCAAAGAAATGCTGTAGAGCAAAGATGCCTTCAGAAATAATGAAATGAAATGTTTCTACATTAAAAAAAATACTATAAAGAGCGGTAAACAGTAATAAATGAAACAAAGTAAATATTTGGTGTGACGATCCTTCGCTTTAAAAAAAAATAGTAGTCTCAGGTACAATTTGTGCAGTTTTATAAGGAAATGAGCTATAAGTTTTACTGAGCATCTTGCAAAAGCAGCCACAGTTCTTCTGGAGACTTTGACTGTCACACTTGCTTCTTATTTTTGCAGCAAAACCCAGCAGCCTTCATTATGTTTTTTTTTTGTGTGAAAAGTGGTGTATTATGTAATATGCTACTTTCTGTACTGACATACAAACATTTCTCTGTAACATTTCATTTTGTGCTGGAAAACTAATGTTTGGGAATCTAAGATGTTTTTGTACTGAATCAATAATGTAGAAGTCGTAAAATAAAAATCTATAACAAAGTTTGTACTAAAAAAATAGGGTGCCTAAGACTTTTGCACAGTACTATATATATATATATATACAGTCAGGTCCATAAATATTGGGACAGTGACACAGTTTTGGTAATTTTGCCTCTGTACACCACCACAGTGGATTTGAAATGAAGCAGTCAAGATGTGACTGAAGCGTAGACTTTCAGCTTTAATTCAAGGGGTTTAACAAAAATATTGCATTAACCGTTTAGGAATTACAGCCATTTTT
>CM040481.1:3234599-3279229 GCA_022758105.1 Pangasianodon gigas
TAAACCCCTTGAATTAAAGCTGAAAGTCTACGCTTCAATCACATCTTGACTGCTTCATTTCAAATCCACTGTGGTGGTGTACAGAGGCAAAATTACCAAAACTGTGTCACTGTCCCAATATTTATGGACCTGACTGTATATATATATATATATATATATATATATATATATATATATATATATATATATATATATATATTATATATACATATATACATACATATACACTGTAGAAAGAAAGTATAGTGAACTTGCTTTCTAATGTTCTGATGTTGTGCTCAGTGCCGTGTGTTATCATGATAATTTATGATTCTATTATTGCACAAGTCTAGTCGGATGTTTTACAGTCTCTCAATAGGCAAGACTTCCATATAAGAAATGAAGTATAAGGTTATTAATGTGTGCCTGCTGCCTGTCACTTCTTTCTCTCTTTCATTGTTGAGTCTATTTTGTGCACACTTGCATCGACACAGGTAAAATAAAACCTGCATATCCACGTACAATGAGTTGTCAGTTGATTATTTAAACCTCCAAACTTCACTGATATAACACAAGTGATAACAGGAAATAATTTTCGTGGATGTTTTACAGCATTAAATGCTACTAGAACGGGATAAAAAGGTACACAGCACTCTGTAATCAATGAAAATTTGTAATCATTGGCAAATTACTGTGGTATAAGAGGAATAAAACACTTTGGAACAGGATGCTATTGGAAAGTAATCAACTTCAGAGTTCCTTATGTCTGTCATCACTCCAGCCTGGCATTGATTATTTTCCCATAACAGCACGTTCTATTAAATTAAGCAGACCAACATTTCTAGCATCAGTTAGAGTTTAGCTGAGACTGGGAATGGGGATAGGAGCACTTCCTATAAGTCCAACATTCATAAGGCATTATAACTGCTATATTATATATGTGTTATATGTACATATATAATATAGCAGTTATAATGCCTTATGAATGTTATATTATATATGTGTTATATGTACATACTGCACATAATATGTTATAATGCCTGCCTTCTGCTTGTATAAATGCTCTTAAGTAGTTACAGTTGCATGCACAATTACGAATGAGTATATGACATTCTAATGTCAGGTTACATAATGCATTATTACATCTGCATATAAAGTGTACACTAATGTTACAATGCACTAAAGACATCAGGTTATTACATGTTTTAAGCAATGTGAGCTTTTTACGCATCTTTAAGGTGAATTAAATGTCATTTTAATACATAATACATAATACCTTATAAAGCCCTATAATTGCTCATTACATCTAGCTTACTAGCCTTCTAGCTTCCCAGCTGAATGCATGTTGTTTTGAAGTCTAAAGGAAGCTCAACAGTTTACTAGATAGGTGTATTCTGTGTATCGATGTATAGTAACACTTACACACATGAAGGTGATGTCTATAATAAACTACGAACACATTCATATCATGTAATAATTCATTCATAAAGCATTATACATATTGTTATAATTAATATGAAAAGTGATTATACTTTACATCTTTCTTTATTATCCATTATTAATTGTTAACATCATAGATTTTAAGTTGTGTTCATCATATTATATAACCGAGCCCCATAGTGTATTACGAGAAGGTATAATGGCTATATAATGCGCTATAAGCACTACGCATACTTGTAACAGTTTATAAGTGCATTATAAACAATTCTACAAACGTTTCTTTTTTTGTAAATAATGATAACGATTTGTGTAATCTATTATAAATACATTAGCAAATGCTATGAATGTAATCATAAGTCATGGCTTTCATAGAAAGTGCTACCAAGGTGTCTGTTAAAATTTGTCACTATTTTCATATAAAATATAAAATTTCATATAAATTTCATATAAAATTCCAATGGCAGGGCTCTTTTGTTAATTGGGGATTACTTACATATAGTGCAAAAGTTTTTATTTCTGCATAAATAAATCTCAATGTAAATCGAAGTACCAAATGGTTCACGAATATACAATAGCAAATGTATTACCATTTATTCAACCTCTTACAGGAGCAGAGCTACTGGGTTTCATATAAGTGTGACTGACGACTTAAGTGAATTGGTCATCTATATTTGAAAAACTGGCACAGCAAAAGCCACAGCTAAGCAATGCATCCACCTCCCTGCGTACTGCATACTCCAAGCACTAAACGGGTTTAAAAACGTGATGTGTTACATATTCATCAGTCCTGTTCAGTGCTCCATTTCCATTCACTCAGTATCACAGAGAGCTTTGTGTTAAAATGTAGGTTCATGTTTTGGAAATGTGAATTGGCCTAATGGATGGATAAATCGGTGAAGAAACACAGTCCTCAATTAACTTAAGCCTTTAAAGCACTCAGTGTTTAGCGTTTCTAAATGCACATTTATCTTTCAAGCACTTTAAATGCAGCTTCTCTGTAGGGTCCAGGCTTTCAGTAAGTTATTTTGCCTTTCTTGCACCCTGGAGTTTGTGCTTTCATAAGGATGATAATAAATTCATTACAATTTCTTTTTCATCTCTTCATACTGATGCCACTGTGGAATTTTTTGGTGACACTTAAAGGCAGTGTTCATAACACCTACATAAACACTTTTCATGACAGCGGATGTAAACCTAGATAAACCTAGATATATAATAATCCATAAAAACATTCAGAGAGTTAGAATATGTTAATAAGCCATACATTATATGTATTAAAAATTTTTATAAAAATACATTGCACTTCCATAGCAATGTCTATTATGCATTACGGATTGTTATTATGTTTAATTATAGCCGCATACATTTTGTATGTATCTTGAATGGTAACACTTTCCATGAAGGCCATATGCATAATGACCTATGAACACATTCATAATATGTTATAATGCATTCATGAGGCATTAAACATATTGTTATAATTATTTATAAAAATGCATTATAGCTTATAGCAATGGTTAATGTTTAAAGGCAGTATAAGTAGTGTTTATAACACATTATCTCACCAAGCCCCATTTTGCTTAGCACATTATGAGAAGATATAATGATGATATAATTTGTTATAAGCACTATTTATAATGCATTATTTCAAGTATTTATAAATGCAATATAGACGATGCTACAGTCCGTAAAGCCTTTTCTTAAATAATTATAACGGGGTATATAATGCCTTATGAATACATTATGACATGTTATGAATGTTTTTATAAGTCATTATACGTATGGCCTATATAGAAAATGTTATCTTTTGAACTCACCAGGATTTTTTGTGTATTCTCGCATGTGATGTAACAGAAGGTAACAGAAATAATAAGTCTAACTTATTGTTAGACATATTGTAATGTTTATAATAATTCACAAGTTGTATTTGTGAGCTTTGAGTAAAGTGAAGCCTAAAATTATGCTGCAGTTATTAAGAGATAGAGACTATTCAAACTGAACCCTAGTTTCTGTGCGATTAGCGTTATAATGCGTAACAAACACTACTTATTATGCCTTATGTTAACGATTAACAATGCATAATAAACATTGCTATAGAATGTAGTTTATTGTAATAGATAGTTATAAATGCATTATAATATACATGTATTATAGCATGTTAGGAACTTGTTCATATGGCCTTCATAGGCATATTTCAAAAACAGATCTTGATTTTGATGTCAAGTTGCCATAATACCCAAGTGAAGATGTGTTATGACACTTTCTGGGTTGATTTCTGGGTACATTAGTTTGTCATTAGAGTATATGTGTTATAGCTTGGGTTAAATTGGGAAAAAATTAAACGAAGGTGACACTTCCAGAAGATGCTGTGCAGTTTATCCGGAACTTGGTGGTTTCGGTGATAAAATCAACATGAAAACCTGCATTATGACAAGGAATAGAACACACCAGGATGTCCTGGTATAGGAATATAATCAACAACGGGGTGGTGTGAGTAACACTATTTTTCTATAAAAGTAAATCCAGAAGTAGTTTATTCCTCTGATACGACAGCAATTACACAATGATTACATTTCTTTAAATTAATTAAAGAACAACATGGCATACTTTTATCCATTTATAGTAACTTTTAATGTTGTTGAATGACCCTTACTGCATGAAAAGTCAGAATGGAAGTTGTCATAGTACAAACTTGCTTTAACAAATAGCTCTCGTGAAAGGCTTATGCAGTTGTCATGTAGCTCTACCTAAGTAATGTGGAACCAAATATTGTAGTATTGTGATCATTTGATGTGAATGAAGGATTTGATCCTGTATCTGATGCTGTCCCAGCGAGGCTGTGAGTTAATCCGTGACTGCTCCTCACTTATCCGCTGCACTGAATGGCACCCTATTCAATTGAATATGTCGAAACAAGTCGAAGAATGATTCAGCTAACTACCTAATAACCACAAGATGAAGATTGTTAGCAGCAGGAAGAAGCCATCTTAATGGCAATCTGCGTGCTAACGACATCTCAAAATGAGTGCGTGATAGCTGCTGGAGGTTTGCCATTAATGGGACGTTGCTGATTGCTGGTGGGCTTCGGAGAGTGGGACTTTGTCAATACCTCGTTTAGAGGATATTATTGTCCCATGCTGTTTATGAGCAGGGTGATTCAGAGTTCAGAGATATACAGCTGCAGCCCGAAGCCGGATCTTTAAGCCGACTAAATTCATTGGGAAAACAGAGACACTGGGAAATGACTTTTTAACATCATTCTTTTTTAGTACCATCAAGGGTGGCATCATTGGAGACAGGAATGGGGCAGTGGCATCAAAGCATTCCTCTGTGAGCTCTGAGGAAAGGCCCTTAATCTGATTTTCTCATCTTTATATTCTACTGTGGCAAGATAATGCTTACTTATTGCTGTTCGTTATACTCATTCCTATTACGCAAATGTCTCCGGATCATATTGGCGCTCCCTCTGTGGGCCACGAGACTCTGTCTTAAGGTCGAAATGCACTCGGCAGACTTTAGATGGAGCTGTTGAGCTTCTGCAAACTGAACACATGAGTAGTGACAGGTGTTTTTGTACCCTTGCGATATTCTGAGATCTCATAGCAAAAAACAGTGGTTAGGCAAGAAAAGAAACAGGTAAAATTTCTCACACATGGACAGACCCAGAGATAGGGAGGAATAATTAAAATGCAGATGGAACATAGCCTTTATAATCCTCATTATGTCCTAATTTGCAGTGACCATGTGATATCAGGGAAGACATTTCAGTGTTTGCATTCTGACTCCAAAATAGGAGTATCTGCTTTACAATTAAAAACTGTTCAATATCATTATACACAATCTCTCTCTCTCTCTCTCTCTCTCTCTCTCTCTCTCTCTCTCATACAAACGTGTCTTATGCCCACTCTAGTGTTTGCAGTTTGCAGCATAATATCGTTAGTTTAAATTTAAATTAGAAAATAATTGAGTAATTGTATTTTGTTACTGTATTTAAGTGATATTTTCAATGATTTTACTTTACTCAAGTGATAAAAGTATTGAGTAGATTTAAAAGAGAAAAAATATATATTTTTTGTATTTTACATTTCCATTTTGACTTTCGAAGTACTCGTTACGAATCTCAAACAGATGAAACATCTGCCTTTAAAAATTAGTTTGTTAAATTTAACAATTTAAACTTTAAAAATTTGTTAAATTTGCTAGCTATTTAGGTTTTTAAATTAGTTTGGAAAATTATTTTTATAAAATATAATAATTTATATAAAAGCATTCTGAGCTACATTTATGAACATGTATGAATGGTGGTATTTAAATAAATTATTATTATTATTATTATTATTATTATTATTATTATTATTATTTTATTTAATCTACAAGGAATCATTTGATAATAGTAAGAGCAGATCTCGAAGGCAGAATATCATATTAAACAAAATATTAGCATAGCTGCCATTTGTCATATCTGTAATATAGAGAGAGGTTTCTGATACTTGTACATGGACTTCACCCAGCCTCAGTCTACAGCTTTAGGTCTCTTTCCTCAACCTTTGACCAAAGAGAAATAGAGAGAGAGAGAATAAGCAGCTGTTGGCAGAAAACGACACTCTATCGGTAGCGCACAGGACTGACACTTAATCAATGCGGCGTCCTGCCAGTCAGAAATGCTGCACATATTTAATATTCCTACAGAGGGGTGGAGGGAGGAGGGGTGGAGGGAGGGAGGGAAGGCAGGTAGGGGGAATGAGAGCGATTGTGCCGAGGCTCGCGGTTTGAGTGGCAGGTCTGCAGATTACATCTCCTGAGAGAGGGATCTTTCAGTGCAGCCTCAGTTATCTATTTACCACCCTGCTCCAGGGACACACACACACATGCACACACACACACACACACACGCAAACAGAGAGAGAGAGAGAGAGAGAGAGAGAGAGAGAGAGAGAGAGATGAGTTATGGTCCCTTCAAGGTGAATATAATAGATTTTTTTTTTTTATTATTCATCGTACAATCCGATACATTCTCATCAGAGTTAGGGATTTAAAACATGGCAACATGCGGAAGGATAAGCATAAGCAAGAATTTCACTCTATTAGCTGTAAAACCATCGATAATGATAATGACCCATAAACATTCTTTGATAATGAAGGATTTCTTATCCCTTTTTTTAATCATTTCTTTTGTTTCTTTTTTTCTTAGTTGCTATAATGATTTAATTGATCCGTTTAGTAATAATATATAAATACAGCAGCCATCCATCTACTTGGTTATTAACCAATAATAAAAAAAAATATATTATTATTATTATTATTATTATTGTTATTATTATTATTATTAACTAACCCTTAACTAATATTATTTACACCATTTGTCAACAATAACAAACAAAATAATAATAATTGTTTTTCTGTTTTTCTTTTTTAAGCCAAATTAATAAACCCTAGCATTAATCAGTATTCATTTCATCCATGAGTGATAATTCAGGTGATTATCAACTTTCAGCAACATACAGTAATTTAATTTGTGCTATAATATGTCAAATTATTGTTAGTTCTGATGGAATAAAAATAAGTTAATTATGTCTGTTTAGCCAAACATCAATTAAAAACCTTACTACTACTACTACTACTACTACTGCTACTAATAATAATAAAGCTATTTATGGGTGTGTTAAGGCTGTAGTCCATGGCTTGTTAACAGGACCTAATGCAATAAATAAAATGTTAGTTAAAAAGAACTTGATATAAAACAGAAGTACCACAATACAGTAAATGTAATACATTTTATTTATAATGCACTTGTTCAAAGCTGCATTGACAAAGTGCATTACAGAAAAATCCTGACAGGTGAAAAAAAAGAAAATAGCCTAAGATACACATAAGCAAAGAGTAAAACACAACAGGGCGTGCTGTTATAGGAAAGTAATGAACAATGTGGTGATGTGATGCAGTTACAACCCCGAAGTTGATCACTTTCCTATTACAGTAAGTCCTGAACTGTTTCATACCGTAGCATTTATTAATTAGAACAACACATCATAATCGTTTAAATCATTTGTAGTTACGTTTAATGTTACAAAACGAACTGCATTACAGCAGCTATCAACACTCCTTCACCAGCCTTTCTTTTTTTTGTCACTTATTCTGAATACTGAAGACTTCACCATGGTGGAAAATGTACTGTCACAAAACGCTGACACTGGAGACTCCTTCCATAAATGTTAAATAAACATCTCCTTATAGAAAGCTTCACCATACCAATAGGTACGTGTCTTTCTTTGTTAAATAACAACACGTTTTTAATCAGTGTATTGTTAGGGTTAGATTATGTGGAGCATCCGCCATAAAGGTCCATGTAAATCAGCTGTAACTATAGAAATGACATTGTATTGGAATGAGTGCATTGATATAAACATGTGGTTTGAATTATAGCCATAACTACTGTGTGAGTTGTACTGTTAGACGAAATGACTCAACCTTCTGACCAATCACATTATATATGCGGAAATGAATCCCCTCGCTCCTAGTTGGCATTCGTTTTTCTCCATTTTGTGTACAAATGTTGTTCCCTCTACGCTTAGCATAAATACAAAATAATGTGAGCCCTATTGTTTATTCCATATCGCCCACTCGTATTTACCACACGCGCTCTCATAATATATCCTTCAGGCACTTAATATGTGGTTTTATACTATGCATGCCTATAATAGTCTAGTATTTGCGGGTTGGCAGAATGTCAATCTGGCTGTAGTCCAGATCTCTCCTTAGGCTTTGTCTCTGCTAGGAATCCAGAAGTTAGGTGTTGTTTTGATGGAAAGAATATTGTAATCAAAGTGAAGCTAGCTCCAACAGAGCCTGTGGCCTTTTTTAATTTGTGACTCGGTCAGTGAAAGGGCGTGAATTTTCCACAGACAGGCCTGTTCAGGTAGCACTTCATCCCTGAGAGAGCCGAGTGTAGGGAAGCTCTTCTCCAGTCTCCAAACCTATTCGGTAGCGAAGACGAAACCACTGATAAGCTTGCAGAGCCTGCACACATCCTGCATTGTGCTGCACAGAAAACTCATTTACGGGCTGAAAAAGAAGCACCACCTCCAATCGCACTCACTCAGTCACCACGTCTGAGATTTTATTTCAAGACTTGACCCTTGAGCCCCGCTAGCCTTGTCTAACAAAAGACATCAAATAAAGGATGCACAGAAAAGGGCGTCAAATCACTCCGAGAATGATTGTGTCTCCTACCGCTCTCCTGTCTTTCATCTTACGAAAGCGCAGTCTGGACTTTTTTTTATCTGCTTTGTGCATGGACGCAGAGAAGCACAGCAATGGATTTAATTCATCATAATGCTTGTCGCTTCAAGACAACCACTCATAACCTAGTCATCTGCTTTTTTTGTTTGGCTTTTTTTTTTTCAATTCCGTTCTGTTGACGTCGTTCTCTAAGAGGCTTTGATGATTTTGAAGGCCTCGGAAGTAGATCACAGAGGAAACCTGCTCATAACAGAGGTGAGTCATGTAAGTCTGAACCTGAAATTGTTTCTTATTCATTCTGTGCAAGTCACATTTTATATGCATGCATGTTGAACCTGGATCAAAAGATCAAATGGTGTACATGACTATACAATGAAGTGTTCCTGCTTGGAAGGTTTAAGACTTATTACAAAATTCACTGTTCACAAAATTCAAGTAGAGCCTGAAATAATAGTATCTTTATTTATAATATTTATTATATTTAAGTAATATCTCACGAGCAAGAGTGCAGTTATACTGAATATCGGGATGGCTGTGACTCTGCCGTAGGTTCAGTATAAAAGCACAATTGATATATAATTGATATAATATGGAGTAACTGACAATTTGGACACAATATTAGCAAATAATATGTTTATTTATGCTCTAATCAAATTAGTGGACCAGAACTAACTCTTTTATAATTAGTATTATAACAATGCTTGATTCTGATTGGTCAGATGATGTTGATTAATTTTCTGTAACAGCAGTTCGGACAATAGTTCTGACTGCAAGGTTTATATTAATGTTCGTATAATATATTCGTTATTATACTGTATACGCTCCATAAAAAGGGGAATTGTTGATATTGTTTGTATGACGTTTTCTGTTAAGAGATGTTTATTTAACACTTTTTGAAGGAGTCTCCAGTGATAGTGCTTTGTAACAGTCAGAGGTGAAGTCAGACTTCTGCTACGTCGTTTTCTTGCTAACATTGAAAAGTCTTATTACCTTATTAATGTCAAAAGAGAGCATAAAATAGAGAATGACTGTTTATAGCTACTATAACATTATTGATAACAGGAAGTAACTCCTGGGAAAGTTACTGAGTATTACACAGCGCTGACACTGGAGACTCCTTCCATACGACTCCTAACCGAAAACTTCACCATATCAACGATTGCATGCTTTTCTATCTTAAACATCTTGTTTTTTTTTTTTTATCCATTTATTGTTAGGCTTAGATCATGTGGAGCACTTGCTATATAAGTACCTGTGAATGAGCTGTTACTATAGAAACCATAACAGTACCTATTGTCAGAGAAGTGCTGTTAACAGGGTTGTACTTTCAAACAGACCTCATCAGTCAACATTGCAATATGATTGAAAATAAAGAAAAAAAAAGAATGAGAGAAATTAAGCTTTGTCTTTTAGCTTTATTTTACATACATTACTGTATTTGAAAATATAATATCAGTGGGACACAAATCATGGAATCATGGAAGCCTCATGATTCCTCATGAAGCCTTCATTTTTCAGAACATGTAGAATTTTTTGTCTTTTTTAGTCACCCATGCTAACGACATGCTAGTGAATAGAGAGGTTAAAAAAATGAAGAATTCCTTTAAGAACCGTCCAGTAAAGGGCATTTCTAGAGTTCTTTCTAGAAATAATGTGGCACATTTGTCAGTTTCTCTCGCCAGAAATTGTACATGAAGCATAAAATACACACTTGACCATTTGCTTTCTTTCAGGAATTGATTTTTCCAGTAGCACTCGCGGTTGCCAAATGACTGCCTCCGCACAGTAAAATAGAGCACAACCGTTTCAATCTTTCATTGTTTTCCTCGCCGGTCCCTCATTCACTGTGGTATGTAGCTTGGAATTTGGCAATGCTGTCTTACTGAACAAGTGTCGGTCCAGGTCATGATACATTGGCATGCTTTTTTTGTTTCAAGACTGTGACTTGGAATTTCAGCAGTTTTCTATCAAGTGAATATAATGATCTTACCGTCTGCTGTGTTAATCTGTGCATAAACTTTTTTTTTTGGACTGAACATAAAGTCTGAGCCCAACTAGGTCAAGAATGAGTAATGCCAGCATTTCACACTGCATTTACTGAACTTATAATCAGCTAATGGAACAGTGCAGTAAAATTGAAATCAAATGGAAGGGATTCATGGTCCATTTTAGAGAGATCTAAGCCTTCGTTACTCCATTATAGCAGTTCGTAAGTGCACCATTTAAACACATCTGCATGTATATATTAGCCATTCGAGCCTAGCATTAGCAGATAGAGAGGCAGCGCTTTGTAAATGTTGCGCTAGATGAATTGCCATTAATATCTGTTTTATATGCTAGCCAACACCTTTGATATAAGGTTTTATATCACTAAACTCTATCTAGGCTTTATTAGACTCTCAGGCATTATATGGAACGTTAGAGGCATTAAGTGCTCTAGTGAATTTAGAGATACAAGCACTCGCTCTGTTAACTCATTACTCACATGAAACAACATTATTGTCTTAACAAAGTCTAGCTGCCATTAATTCACCATAGTGTATATGAAAACAGTGACAAAACATAAAGGACATTAAGATATTTGGACATTAGGACATTTTTTTCCCATGGGTCATCCATTAAAGGTTATGAAAAATTTACATTTTTAGTTACCTGAACACATTCACTCCTATGAAATATTTGGACTCTTCCACATTTTCTACAGGAAGCTGCATCATTCAAACTGCATAAGTGACGAAATTCTGTCATTCATTTTTCTTTCTTTTTAATGATATGGTGCTATTGACTGACGAGGTAACCTTGTTACTCAAATTATAGATTGAAAAATTATTAATGAAAATTTTACATTTTAGATAAATAATTAGAGGCCATTAGCATGGATGCTAGTTAACCACATTTAGTGTATTTGCTAATTCTATACTAAAAACCCCAAACCTGTTACTCTTTTAAAAGCAAAATACAGTCAGTGGCTTTTGTTTATCAAGCTGGATATGAACTGATCTATTCATAAATTGTTCGTAGGAGTATTTAGAGAAGAAATTTGGTATTTGTGGAAATCCTGTAACTTCGGGAAGTTTCCTACTCGTGCTCTTCGAGAACGTAGAATAAAAAAGCAATTAAACTTAACAGTTTCTGTGTGTGAGGTGCTTGGTGTCCATGATCATCTGGTTACAGTATGCACATAATGCCACCTCTCAATGTGCTACTTCTGATACTCATCCAGTGGTAAGCACTAGTGAGTAAGCGAGTAGTAAGGGACGTAGAGAAACACCACCACTGTCCCGCAAGCTCTCCTCTCAAAGATAGAACTGAAGAACTGGTATTCCAGTACACATGAAAGCTAATTTCAGTGCCACCTCTGACAGCACATGCTAGAAGGCAGAGAATTGTACAGAATTGTTTTTGAATACACTATTAAATGTGCTAGCCTTGACAGTTGGCTGTTTTGGGAAATTATTTGTTTGCTAATGAATATTTGTACTCAAATCACACTTTTGCCACTTTTGTCATTATCACTCCCTGCTGCTAGTTTTTCATTTCCAGCGTCTGGGAGACTAGCCAACAGCACACTAATTCTCATTAGACAAGTGATGTTCAGCCATTGTCCTGCTGTCACCTACACTTTCCAATCACATCTTCATGAAACCTCATTTTTCAGTATTTTTGTGCAAGCTTTACTTTACATTTGGCTGGCTTAGACTGTAGCTTTTGCCTAAAGTGCTTTGTATGAGAGGATAAAAATTGTAAAAAATTATATTTCCCAATATAAAAGCACTGCTATTTTATTTCTTGCCCTATATGACTAACTGAATTTAAACATATTCTTCTAACTGGTTTATGTATTATAAAAGTAAAGATAAGTTGCCATCTGTTTGGCTTCACTATCAGAGAATGACTTCGGCCTAAAGTCATAATATATCTCCGGGTTAGACACAGGACCCTGCACACTAGGGATCCCTGTACCACTTTCATGTCCCCTGATGTCCGTTTATGTTCTTAAGTGCTGCACTAAGGCAATGAAACAAACAAGACTAGCGGGATTACAAGTAAAAGGCTTGTAATGTGAGATGCATCCAACCTCGCTGCTTTCTTGTGTTTTAAAAGGTCTTTAAATGTTCTTTGTCTTCAAGGACATATTAACAAGAGACATCAGCCCAGTAAATTGCCCATGTTAAAATAAAATCAACAATTACAAAGTCTATGCACTGACGAGACAATGACATAAACCCCAGTAACAATTAAACATAACCAAAATTGCCCTAAAACATAATACAATGCCTTGAAAAAGTTTTTGTCCCTTCCTGATTTCTTCTGGTTTTCATATTTGTCACATTTATTTGTTTCAGATCTTCAAATTGAAATTTAATATAAGACAAAGACAACCTGAGTAAACACAAAATGCAGTTTTTAAATTATTGTTACATTTATTGTAAGAAAAAAGTTATCCAACACCAACTGGCCCTGTTTAAAAAAAGTAATTCCTCTCTTAGTGACTCAATCAATCAATTAACTAAATTAAACTGATAATTGAGTTCAGTTAGACTAGACACACCCAAGTTTGATTACTGTCAGCCTTGTTGAATCTAAACATCACTTAATTAGGACTTTTCCGGCAATATCAACTAGGCTTAAAGTTCTCAACAGGCATCTTATTATGCTACAGTCAAAAGACATTTCAGAAGAGATAGCTGGAAAGAGTTACAAATCCATTTCTAAGGCTCTGGAACTAAAGAAAATCAGATTGAGAGCCATTATCTATGCTGGCCTACAAAAACTCCTCAATGATTCATCCAGGAAGTCACAACAGAACCCAGAAGAACATCTGAGGAGCTGCAGGCCTTACTTGCCTCAGATACGTTCAGCGTTCATGATTCCACCATTAGAAAGAGACTGGAAAATGGTGTCCATGGGAGAGTTGCGAGATGAAAACCATTGCTAACCAAAAGGAACATAAATGCTTGTCTCACATTTGCCAAAAAACACCTTGATAACCCCAAACCTTTTGGGATAAGCTTCTGTGAACTGATGAGTGGAAAGTGGAACTTTTTGGAAGACAGTGATCCCATTACATCTGGCATAAAGCGAACACAGCATTCCACAATGAGATAAGAACATCATACCAGCAGACAAACATGGAAGTGGTAGTGTGATGGTGTGGGGATGGTTTGCTGATTCAGGGCCTGGGCGACTTGCCACAATTAACAGAACTGCTCTCTACCTGAAATTCCTGTAGGAGAATGTCTGGTCATCAGTCCATCATCTGAAACTTAAGCGCAATTAGGTTATGCAGCAAGACAACAATCCAAAGCACAAGAGCAAGTCCACCTCTGAATGTCTCAAAAGTAATAAAATTAAGGTTTTGGAGATGCTTAGTCAAAGTTCTTATTTGAACCACAGTGAGATGATGTGGCAGGACCTTAAATGGGCAGTTCATGCTTGAAAGCCCTGCAATGTGGCTGAAATAAAGCAATTCTGCAAAGAAGAGTGGGTCAAAATTCCTCCACAACAATGTGAAAGACTGATCTGTAGTTATCCAGAAGCATTTGGTTGCAGTTGTTGCTGCTCGAGATGGCACAACCAGTTATTAAGTTTAGTGTGTAATTACGTTTACTGTGATTATAGGTATTGGGTTCTATGTTTCCTCATGTTCTTCTTGTCTTACATTCCATTTTGGATAAGGATCTGAAACCATTTAGTGTGAGAAAATATGCAATATGCAAAATGGAAGAAATCAGGAGGGGGCAAACACTTTCATGGCACTGTATATCACATAGCAACTGGTCTCAAGATAAATACAATAAAAAGAAGTGTGCTTTTTTAAATGGTTTTGTTACAATTAAGTGAACAACTTTTTAACAAGCCAGATGTGTTAGTCATATATTAATGATGAAGACCTGATAACCAATTGTGCACTACTGGTACATTTTAAAAATGACCTAACATCATAATCTTGTGTTTATAAACCTTGTAGATGACTTGTGAACCATTTATAAAAGCCAGCACACTAAGCTTATATAATTATTAACCCATATACAATCTCTTTTGTAACTAAAGTCTTTCATAAGCATAACTTTGTCATACTATAAAACCAATTCTTTTTTTAATTTACATTTTTTTCTTTTTTCCCCCACTTATTTGAATGGATTGATAAACTGTCCAGATGATTGTTTAAAAATGATAAGTAACTATGGTAATTAAACGTATTAAAACTTTCTCAAGTAATTCAGTCAATCATTAGAATATCATCAATCAATAAATAAATAAATAAATAAATAAATAACACTTCACTTATGACTTATGAGTATGGTATGAGCTTAATATAAAGTGTATAATAATGTTAACTAGTGATAAACTAAAAAGAAATCATTCATATAAAAATAATGAAAAATATAACACAGTATGAGGGATCAGGAGTGTTTAAAAAAATAAAAAGGCAAACTGCTAGACTTTCCACAATTATACTGAAACATTTAAGATAACAGGAAATATCATTATCTTTATGTAAGACTTGCTTAAAATATGGATACCTAAAGATCTTATTACAGGAAAACAAAAGGATGAATCTTCTATAGGTCCTCTAATGAAGCTCCACTGCCTCATGGTGTTTAGGAAGTTGTAATTTGGAGAGTGGAGACAGATTGAGCTGTAAGCGTTGTAGAAATGGATCTGGCCTCCAGCTTGTGAGCTGATGAGCTGTGGTAATGGGGACAAATGTGAGAAAGACAGTGAGAGAAATGATGGCGGAAACCTGTGTCTGTTTAACGAAAGACACGGTGAGACAGAGAGAGAGAGAGAAAGATGTGTGTAGAAAGATGAGGGCAGAAAGACAAAGTAGTAATGAAATAATGAAAGAGGCAAAGTAACGGCAAATTGACAGAGAATTTACGGTGATTAAATATACGCAATGCAAAATTGATATTTCATCATATTTGGCAGTAGTATATATCAAAGCATGTGTAGTAGCGCAAGACAAAGTGTACCAAGGTTGCACTTATACACACCTGCTCTTCAGGAAACTAATTAAGACTTAAGTGTATGTAGTGAGGATTTATTATCAAAATTGTACACAGAACTCAGACATAACTACAGACTTAAGCAATAATCAGACAATTACGAGACAAATATATTTCAGAGTTTATCAAAAATCGAAACATGTCTCAGTTAAATATGATTCTGACCTTGACCTTATGCACATTGTTCTTGCCTGATGTGTGTAGGGTTCGGGGATCCCTAGGACTTGTGACATACATCCTAAATTTTTTTTTTTTAAATCACATGATTAAAATGCTTAATCTAAAACTCAATATGTAAAAAGCAAGTTTATCAATGTTAACTTTAATTTAACTGCAATTTTAATTAAAAACAGGAAATGGTGTTTATATGATAGGCAGTGTTTCAAATATACAGCTGGATGAGCAGAATGTTCTGGAATAAATTTTCAGGAAAAAAAAAAACCCATTCATGAAAAAAGCATGAAATGCCATTTGCCATTCATAAATAGGACACTATTAATTCACTAATAGAATTGCCCTTTTAATTTTTTTTTTCCACATGGAGGACAACAGAGGAGACCATATCTTAATCGCAGACATTGCTTATCTCAAGGACTGATTTTTTTAATGGATAAAATTAAGAATTACCTTAAAGTGAGCTGTAAGCATAACAGACGATTGCTCAGTCAGCTTATCCTTCAAACTGTGGGCATGTTTTCTTTTACAGGCCTGTGCCACGAATTAACCAAAAAATATTGGATATTATTAATTCATCAACTCAAAATAGTGAATTAAAAGTGTGATAAAGTAGCTTACATCCTCCACACACCTTATGATTTCATGACACTGATTTAGTATATCATGGCTACATTAAATTGATACACAATATACATGAAAAAAAAGGTAAATACGATATGCTGGATCAAGTGCTATTTTATAAGCTGCCAAATAATGAGAGTGGAAGCCATTTTGTTAAATTAAACCAAATTTGCAGTGATTAATGTGATAATTACAACTAGGACAATTCATGCAGCAATATACTGGCAATACATTAGACTCCCATTAGATTATTTTCAATGCTTTCCATCTTCTGATCATTCACATCATCATATTAATCATCAAGTTTGTGCAAGTGATTTGCATAATCTGAATGGGAAGCCTAGAAAATCAAGTATGTGTGTAACCTGAATCAGAATATGCATAAATTTCCCTGCGTAAACATTGACATAGTGTTTGGACTTAAGTCACCGACTCTGAATACAACCCTGGGAGTCCAGTGATGTTAAAGTGTTGAGCTGCTAGTCTCAGAAGGGGTGCAGGAACGATGCCACACACATCTCCAGATAAAGGATTGGAGAGAGATTTAGTCATGTATCTGTGTCAGGATGGCTGTCTGAGGCTTCATTACAGGAGTTAATAGGGTTGTATGTTTAGCTTGACAGCATATTTTGAGCCGAATGTCAAGAGGCATATAATATACTACAGTGTAATGGAGCTGTATATGTTAAGATGGTTTACTATAATGGGGAAGCATATGTTAGCTAGTTCCATCATAATGGAGTCGAACATAACAGTAATGGAAGCATTATATTGGCATTTAAATAGATTGCACAATAAATTCCTGGATAGGATTTGAATTAGGTTGATCCTACATGCACTGAGACTGATGTATGATATATAATGGCCTGATTAATAATAAATGGTTGATTGATTGATTGATTGATTACTTTATCGTCATTTCTGGAAAATTGCCTTTGGCTTCACAATAACTATACCAAAATACAAAAGCCACTTACACACACCCACACACTGAGACATGATTCAGTTGTACAAACATAAAACACAAGACAACAAATAACAGAGTTTCAGTTTCTTGTCATAAAGCGCAATTAGCAATTAGGTAAACAAATCTGAATTGTGAATTGAAATGAATTGGCAATCTGAATTTTGGTGCCATTCAGTGCCAATATTAAGGAGTGAACACAAGAACACACTGACTTTGGGTACTAATAAAAACAAGAAACTAGAGTCACATTAAAATCAACATTCTTTCTCCAACGAGACGGCATTCACAATAGGCTGCATTGTGCAGTAACTATCAGTCGGCTCCAGCATCTGGAGGAAATGTCAGTGTGTGCTCGTCTAACTGATTCTTAGTGATCTTATAGCATGTCAGCCATCGGTAGAGGAAGCAGCCGAGTCTGTTGGAGAGATAATTATCCAAAGCGTGTAGCCTACTCCGGTACTCAATACACTGTCACTAATTTAATTCCCTACCTCAGTGGATGGTGAAGCTGCAGATGCAATGGAGGGATCATTATCCAAACCTTTTACAAGGTTTTGAAGTGCTTCCTGACAGTGAGCTTTTTTTTTTTGCCTCCATTTGTCTTTATACTGAATTTCAGGAAATGCTAATCTCTCTGCTTATCTTTTTTTTTGTTGCTTTGTTTCTATATATCAACTCAACATTTTCCAATTTTCCATTTATTTATTTTGAGAATTACAATTTTAATCACATGTTAAAAGCTTATAAGATATTAAAATCATCTATCTAGTGGTTTTAACTATTATTAATAAATACTTAAATGTCCATGAGATACATAAGACTTGGTAAATATTGCTTAGTTATTAAAATCTATCAAACCATTACTTTATTATTATTTACGAAGCAATTACTAGTCTTCATGAGTAGTCAATAGTACTGCACAGACCTTAAGATAGTGTTATTCGTTCATTCCTGTTTATTTACTGCATAGTTATTTATGAATTATTGAACGTTATATCACGGTGCAGCTGAAATCTCAAATCTGATTTTTCAGGAGGTGTGGATTAACTTTATATGACGGCACAGCTCTGACAGTAGTTCCAGCCATACCAGAAATGATGCTCATACCCATGTGGTTTAACTAAGAAAAACATATACTTGTTGATATGGTGAAGCTTTGAGTTAGTAGACGTTTATGTAACATTTATGGAAGGAGTTTCGGGTGTCAGCGCTTAGTAAGTTAGTTTCCCATCACAGTTTCTGGTTTGTAACTGCTATAATATAAGCACTAACAGGAACTAATTTGTCTTGCAGATGTTCCATAAAGTTAAATGTAACTATAAACGGTTAAAAAGCATGATGTGCCATTCATTAATAAAATAAACATTTTAATCATTGGCAAATCTCTGTCTTAAAAGTGGAATAACACATGACATGTTCTGTTATACGAAAATAATCCACCTTGGATTTATTATTCTTTACATATAGTAAAGTGTTACCCAGCTTTGTAAGCACCATATGTACCTAAGTGTAATTCTCAGTTTTGTCAAGCCCTTATGTCTGTATATAGAACTGTTGTGACCATAAAAAGCATTTTACTGCTTAGCACTTTTACCTTTGAACCTATACAGGATACATACTGTTGCATGGCATTACGATTAATGTTGTGGAATATGTAGCCCTGTTTTCCTGCCCTGCAATCTACAGGTAATATCTACGTGAATAATAGCTAAAACCACAGGAAATGCAGCTTCAAGCAGATTTCAATGAATAATGACGAACTTTTCCTCATGATACACTCTTCTAAGGTATGTGTTTTCTTCATCAGCATGCTGCCACGGTCTCAGAATAAACCTGACAATCATTTCAGCTCCAAGTTGGCCAAAAATAGGTCCGCCAAACACATTTGAAACTAACTTTCTGAAAAGCCATGGATAATCCATTATTATCATTATTATTATTATTATTATTATTATTACTCATACTGAAGTATTTTCCAGGTTAGAATCTCTGAATATTACAACAAAAAAGGTGGAAATCTCACAAGACCTTGTGAATCCTCACAGACACATTTGACCTCTATTTCATTAAGGACAAAATCAAAAAATGTGGGGGGAAAAAGAGTGGGGGAAAAAAAAAGAGATGTTATCTGCGGAAAACACAAAAAAGAAATCGGGTGAGTCTGTGTAAAGTTAAATACCTAATCCTTTCTTTGTCACTGCAGCAGCTGCTAATCTTCTTGATAATGGCAGAATTTTCCCTTGGAGCAGAATCAAAAGGTCTATTTACATGTATTTAATGGCTGAGGTTTCTAATTTGCCTGGCTGTGTGGATTAACCTGATTCAAAGCGTGTAGCCAACCAAAGATGGCAATCGCTCTTCACTCCCTGTTTGTTGTTTGTTGCTCCTTACGAAATAGATCGTCGCAAATTAATATGATGGCTTTGTCTTTGTTTGGCTCTCTTGCACCAAATTAAACTGGGATGGATTAACATTCCGTCCAATTTATTATGCAAATCTGCATCGTGAATGCATTTGCATGAGAAATGCGTGACACGGGTGCAGCTAGGCAAGGCCTGCTAAATGATGTCAAGACCCATTCGAGCCTTTAAAAGGCAAACAATGCCAGGCAGCCAGAGGGATGTTGGAGCTGAACGTGTAGTCAGGTTTGGGTTTTTGTTTTTTGCTCACAATAACAATTCTGTTCGAGATTAGAGACAGCCAAGCATGGAGTCGCAAAGCTGCAGAGTTCTCTCATAGGAAACATCAAAATGAGAGAGGGGGGAAGTGAAAACAATCAGCATTTGGCATGGAGGATATGCATACTCACATTGGCACCTCCACTTTTTGGCATGAAGACAATGCAATGTTCCCTGTATTTTCATTCTAAACAGTAAAAGGTATAAAGTCACCTGCAGATATTTGTGTTTCTTGGTTTTTTTTTTTAAGATTATTGCTCCCCATTGTAGAAAAGTTTACTTTACTTAAAGACAGTGTTTACAGGGCTAGCCCTTTATGACAACTTACATAAACATACATAAACTTTTATAAAAATTGTTATAGCACTTTCCAGGCTGTCTTTTACACGATGGAAAGGTCTTTGTATTGAGAGTCGGGTTATGCAGGTACTTGATTTTCTAGGCTCCCTATTCAGATATTAAAATCACCTCCATGTAGTTCACACCCCAAGGTTGCCAGATTTTGTTTGAGTACAGTTGGGTTTTACAATAACATCTAGACCACTGACTTTAAATACAAGTTTTTGGCTTTAAGCCTGAAAAAAAATCATGGGATAGAAAATGCGGACTGAAGAAGGAAATGAAGAAGGCTTTTTCATCTCTTTGCTGTCAGATATAATACAATGTAACATAAATGTAAGACATACTTTAAAAACTAAAAAATAAAAATATGACATTATGGTAAAATACGAACGAGAAGATTTAACAAAATGGCTTCCATCCTTATTACTTGGCAGCTTATAAAACAGCACTTGATCCAGTACATCTTATTATTCTGCATTTTATTTTTGTATATCATGCACTAATAGTTACTTGTGCACACAACTTAAGGAGGTAAGAATTTTTTACTATGTATAAGATTTTTATGAATACTAATGGCAGTGCCATGACACTATAATAACAGTTATGTAGCTTTTCTCTGACTCTAAATGGGAGTTATTCTGGTTTTGATGTTTGTCGTGCCACATAATAACCATTATATATCTCTGATATACCAAAGTGCACTGAAAAAATTGAAACCTCTTGGTCCATTTCCCTTCTTTCCTTTCTTTTTCTCTGTCCTTTCTGCTTCTCGTGCACAGCTTAATGATGAATGCAACGTGTGAAAAAGCAGATGGATAAATGAAATTTTGGCGGTCTCTTTCTGTCTTTGTTTCTTTCTCATTCTAGCTCACAAGTCTCAGTCTGTCAAACTTCCAACTTGCTCTTTCACGTACCCTCAATCTCTCTCTCTCTCTCTTTCTCTCTCTCTCTTTCTCTAAGCCCATACAGCCTGGAGCTTAACTAATTAAATTCTTTTAAGTGAGCTGGCTGGCCATGTTGGCCTGAGTCTACGGCAAGAAAAGGTCACTGCTAGCTGAAACCCACTCCCACTGACATACACGCTTACTCCCCCTGAACTTGTTTCTCTTACTTGAAGTTTAGCAGATTGTTAATTATCAGATTACGAGTTGGTTTTTTAAAGGGCACTGCACTGCCTCGAGTTTAATGGATACAGAACGAGGAGGGGAAGTGAAGAGGTTTCTAGAGAGTGCATCAGACTTTGTGACTGAACCCTGAGGAAATGGAGATGATGTGACTGAATTGACTTTAGTGACTCTAGTGATTTTCTAGGATGATCTTGGACTCCATTAGTTAACATGCTTGGCTTAAGAAATTTAAATAGTCATCCTTTTGTGTGAATGGGAATGTCTCAGTGTTGTAAGTTTTTCTCATTCTCTCCCCAATTTGGTCACCTTCCAAATCCCACACACCAGCCAGATCTCCCCTATCATATGACGGTTACCAACCAGGGAGGGTGAAGGCTAATATATTTATCCTCCTAGACATGTCACATGTCCAACCACATCTGTTCAAACTACTGCTCACAGGGCAGCGTAACACACTCGGAGGAAAGCGCTATCCGCCCTCTTCTGCATACATAAACTCACAGATGCGAATGATTGGCTAGTGTGATTGACAAGGAAGAAACTATGCCATCCCTCCCACCCAGAGAACCTGGCCATGGATGGTAGTGGCATTGTTGGGATTCAAACTTGCAATCTCCTTACAATAATTTAAATGATATTTTTTAAAATACTGAACATTATTACGCTATTTTTAAAGGTGCGTTAATCAAGCTTGGAGCTTTAGTGGTGGAGTACAATAACAATGGAATGATTTTTTTTTTTTTACTCTTTGAACCCACTTCCAATTTCTGCTCATGTACATAAAGCACACACCAGAATCTATGGGGGCCAGTGGAGTTCAATTAGAGTTAACATTACCAAGAATAGTCATGACATCACTTTCAAGTAATGAGGTAGACTGTTTATTAAAGGTATTGCCTTACTTTGTTATTTAGATACATATATAGATTATTGTGTATCTTATGGGAGATATCATTATCTCACAAGTATATAATTAGTATGCACAATGCTTATCAGATTCCACCATGTTTTCTCTTCCGAACAGACTGAAATGGGGGTGGAGTAAAGGGGTGTTGGGGTGTGTCTATAAAAAGATTGACAGGAGGCCCATATAAACACAGGCAAGCAGTCTGGACCATTTTCCAAACTGGTTTTCTCAGCCACCTAATAATTTTCTTAATATTATTTTCTTTTAGCACATTCTACATTTTTCCCCCCAGTTTATTAGTATTTGTAAGAAATAATTTTTAAAAAATGTGTACTGCACCTTTAATTATTTCCATCTCTAGTTCCTTTCCATTTTTTCATCTCTCCAGTTATCCCTGTAGATTGAGGTGTGCCGTGTACACAAGCAAGCACGTAAGCACTGACATTTGTAGCGCTCTCTCCTGTGAATCTGGGCTTATTGATTCAGCAAGAGATGGTGTGCTGTTCCTGCAGCACCACCACGATCAGGAAACAGGCCCTTTAAGTGTGCTCAAGGACTAAATACAATTCTCAACAGAACTCTGGTCTGTCATTAATGACACTGGCCTATCCCAGCATTCAGATTTACCCATAACCTACTGAATCTTCTTTTAGTATTGCAGCTTCCCTCTACTATTTGTCTTTTAGAAAGTTTTAGAGCAAAACTGCAAACCGTTATAACTTATGACAAAGGTGAAGTTTATAGTGACAAACTATTTTAAGTTAGTGGAATGTTACAGTTGCAGGAACTTTTGGTTCCGAGTAGATTAAACCTGTCAAGTGTTATGGGTGTTCTGGGAATTTTTTTTTTTATTAAACAACATTTATAACCATTTTTTACAACACTGTGCCAGCATTTTTTAGTTGGAGAAGCTATACCACCATTTCCACAATGTTATCCCATGCTAAAATTGGGTTTACTGTAATTATGAAAAGAACCACTTTTCTATTTAAATTCTCAAGAGCTCAGCATTCACAAGGCGTGATCTACTGTTGATGTTTTTCAGTATGGCTGAATTGGAAGTTAGTAGATATGGCTAAATGTAATTACAATGTCTTTTTCATCATATGGACTTGTCTCAGTAATTTACAAAGTACATTTGATATGGTGCAATGTACAAGAAAGACAATTTTAAAATGAAAAACAAAAAAGTGTAATGCAATGATATGTGAACGAGAAGATAGTGAGAGTTGAAATAAACATCTGACAGGAGTCTAATATACAGTATTTCCAGTATATTGCTGCATGAATAGTCTTAGTCGTAATATTACAGTAATAAAAGCAAATCTGGTTTCATTTGACAATATGGCTTCCACTCTTATTATTTAGCTTATAAAATAGCACTTGATCCAGCACATCCTATTATTTTGCATTTTATTTATTTTATATAATATATCATGACCTGACATTCAATTTCGCATGCAATTAAAATGGCTGGGAGATACTAAATGAAGGTCCTGAAATCAATGTGAGCTAGATATATGCTATTTAATTTGCTATATTAATATAAAATAATAGCAATGTTTTTTTAATTCCATGTGCTTTAAGGTAAAGAAAACATGCCAATGGTTTGAAGGATCAGCTGACTGAGCATTGATCTTTTACTCTTAGAGCTCACTGTAAATTAATTCATAACTTTATCCATAAAAATTCAGTCCTAAGGTAAGTAACAATATCAATATTTTTTTCCCATGTGAACATCCAGTGAGGAAGATACTCCCTCAGCCCCCTTTTAGAGCTCTTTATTTAACTGAACCCACATTTTCTGGATCATGCTTCTTTTTTAGACTTTGCTTATTGCAGAATAATTGGACTGACATCAATTGACCCCTGCTTTGGGGGCCAATGATGTTCCTGTGGAGAAAACAACCTAGATAAATAAGTGTAAAAAGTGGATCTGACACCCTTCAGATGTCCCATGCCTAATTTGTGTTGCTAAAGTACAGTAAACTCATACTCCTTGGTCAGAGGAGAGTCGAGAGCATAGCTGGGAGCCTATGCGCCTAGATCCAGTGGGGCGAGAGAGTCATCAGGCTATGTCTTGGACTTGAGGGAGAAAGAATTGGTCAGACAAGGGCGTCCTGTGCCATCAGTCACATTACATTGTGTGCTTTACTTCTTGAGTCACTCTTCTTATTTCGCTCATACGCATAATGCACTCAGCTGTCCGTGAGTATAGCTGTGGGGCAGAACTGTGAGGCAGAGAGTGAGCAAGCGTAAGGAGTGAGTTGGACGTTATTTTCTGCTTTTTGTTCTCTGACTTGGCAGGGAAAGCTGAATGCCTGAGCAACCCAAAAGTGTCTGTGGCTAAAGAGAGAGAGGGGCCAATTACTGCCATCCCATCACTTAGTACATATGTGTCTTACTAACGGAGAGAGAGAAGGAGAGAGAGAGAGAGAGAGAGAGAGAGGGGCCAATTACTTCCATCCCATCACTTAGTGCAGATATGTCTTACTAAGTGGAAAGGGAGAGTGATAGTAGAATCTGTTCTGTGACACAGACAGAGGGCAATGGAGAGAAGACTCCTAAGAAGTGAGTAGAAAGTGAGCAATATGTAGAAGGAGAATGTGAGGGTTCTGCTTTATTACAGCAGGGATACAAAAGATTGAAAGAAGGGTAAGAGAATGTCACGAGAGGCAGAGTGTAACAGGTTTTTCACACAGCAGATGACAAATCACTCGCAGCTGCACCCGTCTCTCTTCACTTGCCATAGGAAAGGTCAGAATACACATTCTCAGCTCAGCTTTTCATACACCAGTGTGTGCTAACCATACTCACAACAAAGCTAACCACAGCTAGCGCTTGTCCTACACAGACTGCTCTGTTTTTTTTTAAACCTGTAGGATTATATATAAAAAACAGGATTTTTTTTTAACCAGAAATCAATTTAATTTATGACCATTTATGACCTTATTCATGTTATTTCAGCAAACTATAAGCATATCAATCAAGCCTGCACCTGAGTTATCTGTTAGCTAGTTACCACACATTATTTATGGCTTTGATAGGTATGAATGTAAACAGAAATAAGCACACTCATATGCTAGTTAGCTACATGCTTGCTACATCCTTCATGGTGATTTAGTAAAGCTCTACTGTGCATTTTGCACTCATTTTCTGCTTCGGTCAACTAGGATCTTGAAATGTAGGCCAGTGCTAACATTTATATTTATATTGTTGCAAACTCCAAATCTGTGTGGTGGCCTAGGAAAACCATCAACAGTGACATTTTGACATGTTTCATAGTCATTTCTGTCATGGTATCCAGGGAGTTAGATGCAAGTGCAGAATTTTCTTTGAATAACAAAAAAAAAAAAAAAAAAAAAAAAAAAAAAAAAAAAAAAAAAGCAAAGACTGGAAAAGGGCCCAAAAACTGGAACAACTAAAACAAAGGACTAGAATAAGGCTAAGCAAAGCAAAGGGGGGGAAAAGAGGAAAGAAAACTCAACATGAAAACAAAAACCACTCATGGTGCAAATATAACACAAAATAGCAGCAACCACAACTAAGGGAGCAAAACACAGAACTTAAATAGGGAAATAATTGGGGAAAGACAAAACAGGTGAGCACAATCAAGGAAGCAATTGGAGCAGACAACAAAATAAGAAATTCAAAAATGAGTGAGGGTGCCCTCTGGTGGTCTGGGGATGGATTGTCTATGGTGGACGTGACAATTTCAGGTTTTTCTGAACTGAAATGTGTTTTTTTTTAAATTTTATTTTTGTTTTATTTTTGCATATATCTCAACCATAAATAAAGTTCTAGCATTTTAAAGTCTGGATACTCTCAAAAGTAAAAAATGAAGAGAATTGCATTTAAAGATTCCATTTCAATTCCACTGAAAGATACCAGCATACTAATTGTATCAGAAAGTACAAAAATAATACCCTAGGTTCTTTTGGGTCATCCTCAAATCCTTCATTGGACCTCTTTGTCAATCACCATTTTGTCAGCAGACTTTTGTTTTTGATGATTTTAGTCAATAATCACTAGTCACTCATCAGTCACTCATTTATTTAACAATTAGTACACACCCTTTCATGGCTTATTGCTTTAATATACAGTATATCATGAACCAGTAAGGAATATAAGAGTCCTTATTAATGCTGATGTCATCTCTATATTATCTCAGTTGGAATTATTTTAACCTAATTTAATATTGACCATAAAAAGCAAATGCCTTGTTTACCTCTACATATGTAACCTCTTCTGCTTATGGAAAAATAGCAGTAGTGACACATTCTCAGGTTTGTGATGGGAAATCAGATACCACTTTGATTATCAGGATCATTCACATCAGTATCTCTAGTTTTTTTTTTTTACCTTGCACTCACACCGGCATCACCTCATGTTGCTAAAACGTTTACTGCCAGTTGTAATGGTTTCACTGGTAGCACCAGTCTAATATGATATCCACAATAACTAGCTACAAAGCCCTTAAAAGCAGCAGCAGAAATTGTGAAGAGCAGTTGTTTTCCAGAATTCAGCCATACTGAGGATACAAGGATTTGGGGATGACCTAAAAAAAAAAAAACCTACTAGAGTAGAGTTTTATTCTGGTAGGTCCTGATACTGCCACCATTTCACAATGGTATCTTATGGTGACTACAGTTGTTGTGGTTCTGCCTGTGACATTATTATGGTTTTGCTGTGGTTCGTATTTCCTTCAGTTGTCCTTGAGTATGCTCAGTATCAATTCATTTGTCTTTACTAGACGGATGCCATAGTGAACATAATAGGAGAAAATCTCGGATATGACCAGGATAACATAGTAAACATGTAAACAACATTAAATACCAAGGTCTTGAGAAGACGTAAAAGAGAAAATGTTTGTTCCAAGAAAATTGGGAACTACAAGGAAACATTTCGCTTTCAATAATTGGCCCAAACTCACTAAAAGCTTGCTCTGAAAGACAGTTCACATGATGGTATAATTATATACTAACAGCTAACAATTTCAGCCTCGCTTTGTGCAACTGCAAACTGCAAAACTTCTTTTTTTTTTTTTGTGACAGCAAAACACTATGTACCAAGCCAAATTGCAAGCGTAGTACAAAACAACAACAACAACAACAAAAAAACAGGGTTTTGCAGATTTGGGGAGGTGTTCCCACAAAACCAACCCTCTCTCACTTCCTCATTATTATTATTTTTTTATTAATTCTCATGCTAATGATGTATTAATAAAAATGTTAATAATAATGTTAATGTTAATAATAAAGTTAGCTTTCCTCTAACATGTTCCAGCAGCAGTAAAAAGTTAATTGGAAGGCTTGTTAATTTTTTATAGTGACATTGCTAAGTGTGTGTATTTTAATATAAACCTCCAGGTCAGTTTATCTGTCTTGACTGGTTTAGAAGTGTGTGTGTGTGTGTGTGTGTGTGCACTATACTGCAGGATTTGAATTGGTTGTGCCCTATCTTTCCTGTGTGTGTGTGTTTGTGTGTGTGTGTGTGTGTGTGTGTTCTTCTTTAGGACAGCAGGTTTGAAATCCCTCTGCTGTCAGTATTAATTAGGCAGAGTTGCCCTTGACCACCAGCACAGTGAGACACTGAATATGTCACCCACTCTCTTGCAGAGATAGAGCAAGACACAGCAAGGAAAAGGGATAATTATAGGAAAGTTCATTGTGACTGCCTTTGGGAGTCAGATTTGTTTTCTTCTTTTTTTTATAGACGATAAACTTGTTGTCACACATTTCTCTCTGTGGCGTTCCATAGAGCCTTTTTCACTGTACAAATTAACCTTTTGGGTTGCGTTGACAGACATTTATATACATTTCCTCTTAATGACTTTCAGCAAACACTGTATGGCCAAAAGTATGTGAACACCTGACCATCATACCCATATGTGCTTGGTGGACATCCCATTCTAATGTTGGCCCCCTTTGCTGCTGTAACAGCCTCCAGTCTTTTTTAGAAGGCTTTGCCCATTCAGCCACAAGAGCATTACTGAGGTCGGGTACTGATGTTGGTCGGAGAAGGCCTGGCACACAAGTTGGGGTTCCGGTTCATCCCAAAGGTGTTCAGCAGGGTTAAGGGCAGGGCTTTGTGAAGGTCACTTGAGTTCTTGCACTCCAACCTTGGCAAACCATGTCTTTATGGAGCTTTTTGTGCACATGGGCATTGTCATGCTGGAACAGGTTTGGACCTCTTGGTTCCAGTGAAGGGAAATTGTAATGCTACAGCATACAAAGACATTCTATACAAGTGTCAGTCAACCAACAGAAACTCTTGATCAATCCTGAATTTATTAGTCAACAATTTAGTAATTTAAACCACTGACCAGGATAAAGCAGTAACAGATGATGAATGACTGTAAGTAGTAAATGTTGTTGAGTTCCACTTGACACCAGTCTTGATGCACACCTCTACAACAAACATTTCTTCCATTGTTGACTTTAATAATGGTGACATTGCACACTGCACAGATGATGCAGTTGCTTTTACTGTTGTCACTGTGACCAGTGGTGGAAAATGAGCTATAATCAGAACCCCAAGTTCTGCTGGTTCGTGTTTAAGCCAGTTATTGTTTTGAATTTGCAGTGGAACCTCGTTAGTTGCAATGTTAGTTATGGCATGTTCTTTATTTGTTCCACTGCCAATGATGTGGTCACTCTGTATCTTCATTCTCCATTTTTCAGCTTCTTAGGCAAAATCACATCTCACACAATGAAGGACAATTTGATTGCACCTTGATTTAATTGGCTACATTTCATTTCATTGAAATACAATTACAGTCACAATATTTTGAGCAATAAATAGCCTATTGCTCTAAATGAGAAATCAGGTTTTCAGCACTGTGATGAAATTGCATCCCATCCACGGTGTATTCCCACCACACACCCAGTGTTCCTGGGATAGGCTCCGAATCCACTGCAACCCCGACCAGGATAAAGTGTCTAATGAAGATGAAGAAATGAATGAAAGATTTTTTAATCTTTGCAATCTTTCCATTTTAAGCTAACCATAGTGGGAATGAAACTGTTGTGTGTTAACAGAAAAACAAGGGTTGGCCTCAGGCCAGTTTTGCACAAATTACTCGTTTTAGATCATAAAGAATTACTTCTGATGGAAGTGTATATTGTGAGAGACATATACCAGTCTCTCTTGCTTACACACATTAGCTAGTGAATATTTTGTCATGAAACACATGCAGTTGAATAAGTGACCTGAGAAATGAAGCGTGCAATAGATTGGTAAAAAGTGAGGTGGAGGGATGGCCTGACAAGAAAGCAGACTGCTCCGTCTAATTAACATTCCAAGTGTCAACTTTCCCGTTTTTGCTGATTAGCTCTTGAACATATCACCTGGAGAGAAAATTAAATATTGATCTATTTTTCTCTGCATTTTTTTTTCTCTCTCTCTCTTCTCTCTCACCCCCTCGATCTCGCTCTTATTCTTCACCTTGCCTCCTCTCTGACGGAATTTCAATTTTCACTCATCAGACTTGAGCTGGATCAGCTGAGGGGCAGAAAAGCGCAGGTGACACAACCTTAACAAGCTTCTGCTTCAGTTTTAAATACTGAATGCAGATTGGTTGATTTCCCCTGTGGCAACTGTGGCTACCGTTTGGAGATCAAACAATAGGCTGAACTGGGGTCAGGAGTTCAGGGACTTAGAGATTTCAATGCTATGAACTGAAATAATGAACTGAAATTCAATAGATCCTGTTAGCGTACCTTAACCTAGCAGTCATTTTCAAATTTAAACCTTAAATAAAAAACACACACACACATTTGCCTGAGGAGTTTTATTCACAATGTGTTTATTAGACCCTAGGGTAGAATTTGACAACCTCATGCTGGGAAAACATTTAAACCCTACCTGAGATCTTCATATGGCACTGAAACAGGATATATGTAAACAAAGTTATAATCATAGTTGCCATACAGTAACTGTGGCTTAAACCATTCGCCTTTTTACTCACAAACCCTGTTATCTGACTGTTAAACCTCTAAAATAACACTTACATTTATGACATTTGCACACAGTCACTGGTGCAGTTCCTAATCAATAAAGCACCAAACCTATTTAGCTCGAATCTGTTCCAGAGCCCACCAGGTCACATTGAGTCTGTTTTGGCATTAGACTGTGTAAAACATTATACTGGTATCTGAAGCCTCTTCTCTCCTGGTATCTCCTTGTTATTTTTTGCCTGAGTGGATCACTAAGTTACCCTGACAAGTCAAAAAAAAAAGGCAGTGGGGGTTGTTGTCATCACAGTCACTCTGTCCTTCTACCTCCATCTTTCCTTCTATCTCTTGGGATGAATTCTGTGTGTGAGTTTAAATGAACATGATTTCTTTATGGGAGCGTGACTATGTCAGCACTGGAAGGTTATGACTATCTCAATTGTGTCAGTTTTGTCAAGAGAAATCTGCTGAGAATGTGCATTTGTTTACAAGTGAATCATAACCAAAAGTTTCAAACATTGACCTAATAAATGAGTGAAAAGTGAATCTCAAATGTGACCAAAAGAATCAATGATTCAAACACAGACCTGCTGATTGAGAGGGGAGTGAATTTTGGTCATGAATGAAAGATTCACTGATTCAAACACTGAATGAGAGAGGAGCAAATCTTTGTCATGAATGAAAGGTTCACTGATTCAAACCCCGCCCCCTCTGAATGAAAGAGGAGTAAATCACTGTCATGACCTAAAGATTCACTGATTCGAACACAAACCCCTGAACAAAATAGGAGAAAATCTGTTATGCCCAAAAGATTCACCGATTTGTACACTGACCCACTGAACGAGAGGAGTGAATCTCAGTCATGACCAAAAGGTTCACTGATACAAACACTGACTTGCTGAATGAGAGAGGAAGAAAATCTTTCATCACCGAAAGATTCACTAATTCCAACACTAGTCCACTGAGCAATAGAGAAGTGAATGTCAGTCATGACCGAAAGGATTCACTGATTCAAACAGTGACACACTGAATGAGACAAGAGTGATTCTTGGCCGTAACTAAAAATTTCACCAATACATACACTTACCCTCTAAACAAGAGAGGAGGGAATCTTTGTCATGACTGAAAGATTCAGAGATTCAAACACAGACTTGCTGAATGAGGGAGGAGCAAATATCAGTCATGACCAAAAGATTCACTGATTCAAACACTGACTCACTGAACGAGAAGGGAGCGAATCTCTGTCATGACTAAGAGATTCACTGATTCAAACAATGACCTGCTGAACAAAACAAGTGAATCTAAATAATCAAAGAAAAGTTCACTGATTCAAACACTTACCCACTGAACAAAAGAGGAGGGAATCTGTGTCATGACTAAAAGATTCGCTGAGTCGTACACTGGCTCGCTGAATAAGAGTGGAGCAAATCTCTGTCCCACTGAATGAGAGAGGTGTGAATTTCAGTCATGAAAGAAATGTCAAATACTGACTCGCTGAGTGGAAGAGGAGCAACTATCTGTCATGACTGAAAGGTTCACTGGAATCTCGGTCATGACCGAATCATTGATTCACTTGCCAACCCCGAGAGGAAGGGATATGTATCATGATCATACACTGACTCACTGAATGAGAGAGGAGCGAATCTCTGACTCAAGCTGCACAGATTAGATTCGGCATACACACAATTGAAAATATGATGCAATAAAGGAACTTTTAAAAACACTGACAGATACATGAAGTCAGTTATTGATATGTATGGATATGTAGAGCTTGTCAGCAGCAACTGAACATAAGTATTCATCCATCTGATTCGAATCATTTCTAATACCTAGTATTAGAATTGACCACAACAACAGCATTGGTAGTACTTTCATGTCTTTGTGGCTGCATAAAGAACACATGAGCCTAAGCATAAAGTTTACAGATTAATATAAAGGATTAATATAAAGGACAGATTCGCCAAAGTGATTGAATGAGTGCATGTTAAAATAGTTTCAATAATCATATGGTGATAAACCTACACACATTTACAGTTTATGTCATTTTGACATAGTGCATTGCATGTTAATAATTCAACCATGTTCTTGGCAATGGTTTTTTTTGTTACTATAATAAAGGCAGTACACAGAAGACACCAGTGAAACATGTGAAGAACTGGGGTCATGAACAGAGGTCACATAACCAAAGGTGAGCTAAGGTATGACACACCAAACACTGTGTTAAGCATGATCATCAGGAACGTTGAGAGACGTAATTAGGCATAAAGAGGAAAAAGGTATTCATTTAGTCATTTCAAAGTTTCATTTTCCTTTTGCAAACACCCACTCATTCAATTTATTTCCTCATCTCTCTTTTTTTAGACATGCATTTTACTGCCTGAAGAAAAAAAAAAATGACCTGCAATCATTTGCCCAAATTTGTAGCCATAAGATCTGACATCCTTTGACTGCACTTTCAAAAAGCACCTTATGGCATTTTGCAAACCAATCTCCTTTTGCCCCCCATCAGCCCATTCTCTTCACTCTACTGAGCAATTGCAGGGACAAAATGGCTGACCTTTGAGTTTATAGACGATTAGAGCGAGTGGTGAAAAAAAAATGTCATCAGAAGATTCCTCTCACTGATGCAGATAAAATCTCTGCCTTCGAGCGCTATGTAGAGGAAACACTTTAAGTGTGTGTATGTGTGTGTGAACTTTTCATGCTTCATAAAAAATGGTGAGATCTTTAAAAAAAAAAGTGGTTCGTGATGGACAAATAGACAAAGAAAACAAAGCAATATCTGATAGATGTGCTTGGCTGGACAAGCCAACACTAAGGCCAGTTTATAAAATGCTAGTGTCTCCCTGGGGCCAACATTTCTCCCTATGATTGGTGTCAGATCCATCATCTCCTCTCATATCTTTCATCACTGTGTAATGGCCGAGTCTCAGCTCGACTCTCCGCGTAATAAGGAAAAATGGATGCAGCCGCGGCTGTGTGGGAGGACACATACAGAAAGCTACTCACAGTCATTAATAGGGAGCAATGAGTTAATGAGCTTGTCCAATCAGAGACCACCTGTTTCTTCAAGTAATTAGGCATTTAGACCCTGCACAGGCTGGCTCATAGTCTCTCACACTCTCCCACTTCCAACACTTTCTTCTGAATATAATTAATTTCCTCTACATAGGCTTTGCTGAAAAAGCGAAGCCTAAAAATATTTACTTAACTAATAAGGAATGAGCCGTCAGTGTCTACTTATTTAAAAAAATTCTACCAGGCTACATCTGCTGCGTCAAATATACATGTTGCTAATTTGAGAATCGATTGTTAAACATATCAGCCACCAAGAACGATTTAGAAGAGCACAAGTATCGTCATTTTGGAAATCATACCAAGGTTACTCTATGAGGGAAAAGATTATACCACATATTTCCTCAATGTAGAGAAGGTTTATTTGATTTATAGTGTTTAAAGCTCATTAGTTTTACCCATAGCTAGGAGTTATGCATATATCTAATTCTCTTTTCTCTCTTTCATCAGATGTAATTAGACATAAAAGGAAAACAAATCAATGAGCTTATATGATAATAATCCTACAGCAAGTACAAAAATGTACGCAGGTATTCAATACAAGCTACAGCTTGTACTCTGACTAGGTAATCTTGCTAACATTCATTTTTTACTTTAAAGTTGAGCAGAATATTCCTTCAATTTGAAATCAAAACAATTTTGTATCAAAGTTTCAGACTATACTAACCTTTATCCTTTAATTGTCCTATATATATATATATAATATATATATATATATACTGTATATATACTGTATATATTATATTATATGCATATATATTATATTATATGAATTATATGCATAATTCATGCAATGTGTTCGAACTGAGAGACTCACCTGACCTGTCTGTCAGGCCCAAGTTTGCTCAGGACGCAAGTGGATTCCAATGCAGACAGTAGACCAGACCATCAATCGACTGAAACCCCAGGAGATTGTTGGTTTGCTGCATCAAAGCAGGGCAGGTTTCAGATGGGGAGCAGCACCTAAGATGTGGTCCAAAGCCACAAGAAGGAATGGAAAGACCTTGTGATCTCTGAAGTTGTGAAGATGGAAGAGGAGAGCTATAAAATCACATGTAATTTGATGTAAAATGTAATTTCACATGTAAAATGTGTTATTTAGGTGCTCCAAAATGTTATGTTTCACACATTTTCCCATGTAGGGCATGTGGTTTTACTTTTCACGTGATCACTTTGTTCACAAGATCACTCACATTTGCAATTTCAGGGCATAACATCTCTGAGTTTCACTCTGAGTTCTCTATTCAAAGAAATTTGGTAACATCTTACTCAAGAATAATGTTTACAAGGCTACATAAGCCAACTTGTATGCATAGTTTTTATTACCTTACTATGCTTCGTTTAGCTATTTATACGATTTTTTACGAACTTATGATGGTTATGACCCTCTTATGACAGATGCATGTGTATTTTCCCTGACCCTCAATTAGAATGAGTTTGGTTTTGACGATTGATGTGTTACATCATCACCAGTGTTGGGGAAGCTACTTTTACTCATGACATAAAGTAGCTAAGCTACGGTAAAAAACTACCAAAACTGACATGCTTTGTACAGGGTATGCTGTAAAAGAGATTTTGCTTTTCTATTTACTATCTGTTTGTATCTGTTTATGTAGGTTGTTGTGAGTTGTCACAAGCTGATTATGTAGGTATCATGTAGCCCTCGGGAACACTGTTTTTAGTAAGGTACAACCAGAATTTCTAATAGAAATATGCCTTAAATATGACAGCAGTGGGACACTGGGGAGGAACAGAACATTTCCTGTCTTGTATATATGCTTTGTATTCATGCTTGAGGTTGTGGCTTGTTGCCATGGTTCCCTCTGCAATTTAACCATCAAATGATGTTGGTAGTTGCTGATAATTACCTGACATTGTTGCCTCAGTCTCCGACCCAATTCCCTCTCTTGAGCTCCTTTTCTGTCATTCAGTATTGCATAAATTGTTCAAATACACAATAATACATCTGCTGTCTGATGCTGCAGCCTCGTGTGGCTTTAGAAGAATTTGTTCCGACGACAATTATGCCATTTCAAGTAATTACTGTATATAAATATATTTAAAAAGAGTGAAAAGTAGTTTAATAATGTATGTGTTGGAATACAGTGCTTGCTTCTGTGTACTCTCTCTCTCTCTCTCTCTCTCTCTGTCTCTCTCTCTCTGCTTTTCTCCCCCTCTGTGTGTGCTCTTCACTCTCTGGCTGTCTCTGTATACTTAGATCCATCTCTCAATCATCATTACCTGCTCTGACCAACAAGAACACAGTGACCCTGCCAAAAGGGTGGTGTTTTGGCCTTAAAAGCGGCACACTAGAGCCTTCGTGTTAGCCTACTGGCTCACTTTCTGCCTGATTGCTAGCTTGCTTGTTATCTTCTTTGATCTGGTGTTTGCTATTAGTAAGCTGTTTCGTTAGTAATGCTTCCTGTTATATTTACTCCTTCCTTCTGCAGTTAGTGAAACTGTATAGGTTAGCTCATTGTTGTGGCTAGCACCAACAGTTTGTTTGTTGTTGTTTGTTAAGCTGGTTGTGTGCTAGCTTCTCTCTACGCTAGCTCCAATGGATTGAGAATATATAAGACTCGGCATGCACTTACATATCATCACATAGGTACGTCTTAACGTCTAGACACATTAGGTTAGAGAGCAGGTGCTACCTATCTTAGGATAGTTTAGCCTAGTGTGTTTAGTTAGTTTTCTTCTGGTGTTTTGTTCTGGAAGTTAAGATAGCTACTTCAAACACAGCCTAGTATAGTCTTGTTTCATTATAATCTTTCCTTTGGTACCATCCAAAGAAAAGACCAGCTTCCTGAATATCCCGTGTTGTCCAAGTATTTGTTGCCTGTGAATGCATATTTTGTTGTTTGTGTAATTGCAATAAAATCTTCGACACCATGGTCACTACCAAACCACAGTCTTAAATTGTTATTGCTCTCACTCTAACCCTAGACCTTAACCTCCTGCAGGAATGTAACAAACAGATAGTTATTTGCCCTTTGCTATAACTCACTCGGATAGCTTATAGCCAATTTTTAGTCTCTGAAATACACACTGTCCTGTACAAATACCACTACACTAGCCAATTCATCATTAATGTCTGCTTTAGACAATAGTACATCATGTTCTTAAAAAAAAAAAAAAAATTCTAAGAGGGTCTGCATGTACTATTACTATTCAGCTGAGAGATGGATGGTGTTTTGTTGATGGCCATGGTAAGTTTTTTTGAGGACAGAACAAAGCAGAAACTGCAACTTCAGTTTGTGGGATTTTTTATTTGTGGTGAGTGAAGGCAGCACACAAGTGTGTAAACTGTGTGTGTGAAAAACTGTGGTCCATGCAGAGGTTAACATTAAACAGGCAAAGGTCAAAACCTGGAAGAACAAGGTATACAAAACTCGGAACACAGCATGGACTTAACGAATAATGAATGCATGGTAAGACTTCGCAAGCTGTAAAAATGACTATGACACAACAAAATATAAATAGACAAACTAAACAAGGATTAAACACAGAACAGGTGAACACAGTAGGGTAACAAACAACAAGAGAGGGGTGGAGGACAGGACCAAAACAGAAACAAAGACACTTGGCAATGTAAACATGACATATGCTGAGAGGCTTTTTTTATTACTTGAAGTTTATTGTTATAAATCTTTGATTACAAATGCTGATAAAAGTTACATTTGATTAGACTGATGAAAAATCGTATGATTTCATGATGGTACTTATTTTCACTGTACTTACTTCTGTCTAAAGAAAAATAAGCCATTTGAGAGTTTTTATGTGATAGGGAGCACTGGTATTTTCTAGCATGATGTCTTATACAGGCTTGCTGCTATGAAGAGAACCAGTCAAGCAAACCATGCAGGGAAAGTACCAGCTGCTACTCATTTTACATTTACATTTTTTGACTTTCACATTTGAGTGTCAGTGGTGGAAAAAATGATTGGAACTTCACCGCTGGGAATGTGAATGACATTTGAAATGTCAAACAATCCATAATCCCATGAAAAAAGAGTATCTTCTCCAATTTTCTCACAAACAAAAGAAAGGCTGGGGGTTATTTATGGGAAGATCTACCTCAGGAGTGATCAGGAGTAGGGAATACACACACACACACACACACACACACACACACACAAAGTCAACTAAGACTTGTGTAGAAGCACTCATATGGAACTTGACCTTTTCTTTACGGCAGCCAATCAGCCATCCTGTCACTCATCCATCTTCTCTATCTTCCTCTTTCTTTCTTTCTTTCTTTCTTTCTACTAACAATAAGACTGGTCTTATTAAATGGATTTCAGTTGGCACTAAAATAGATTTTAAATGACACTGTTACAACCATCAATAGTAACTTTATAGTTACATATACAGCCTAGTTTTATTGTATTTTTAGCTTTTCCCAGCACACTCATGTACAACATGACAATGACACATAGATACAAGAAAATCAGATATCTTAACCTAGTGAACCAAACCCACTGTTAAAAATAAATGAAGATAAATTTGAAAAAAGGAAAATCAACATGCCGAAATTTACATCAAGCACCCCAGATATTAATGTAGTGTTCAGCCGTTGTCTTGGTGTCTCCTACACTTTCCAATCACATCGTCATAAAACCTCATTTTGCAGATTTTGTGCAAGGCTCACCTCCATTATTTCTGAAATATCACCATGTACCTCTCTCCAAAATTGCTGTATTTTTGAACAGGACTAGAGAACATGGACTAAAGTGCACTCTGTCTGACAGGGAATAACATCAATGTACTTAAGTAATTATTGTAGATGTAGTAAAAGTTAAACAAAGTACAGTACACAAAACTTCTAGAGAGACAGGTTATTTTAGAAACCTTTAAATATAAAAATTGATATCTAAATCCTTCTCCTGGGCTATTTGTTTAAAGGCAGAAAAGGTTTTATTACCTGATTGATGTATCAGTAAAGAAATAATAATCACAAGATCAACTCAAGGAGGGTTACAAGAATATCTGCAAAACTGCTCAAAAGAAATTAGCATGTCTAAGCTTTTGTTTTAAAAATTAATGAACAGCTGAAATTGGAAATGGAGAAGAAAAATCCAAAGATCACAGTTTCACAATTGCAGTTTAATTATTGGAGTTGTCCAGTGTTAAATCACCTGTTAAATGCCACCTCCACAACAAGCAGTTGGAAAGAGTATCACAAAAAAGATCCTCCTGAGAACAACCCACAAAATGCAACTATAATAATGATCATTGGATGTAAAATTGAAATTATGTGTTGTTGTGAGATGAGCCAAAAAGCAAACTTTTGCATGTCTGGGGATTTGCATTTGGGGATTTGGGGCACTTCATGCAAGGTACCACCTATCCACTGTAAAATATGGATATATGGGAGATCATTCAATTTTGGGGGCTGTATTGCAGCTCCAGGGTATATTGGAAAGCTTGGCATTCTGAATACTTGACTTGACCAGGAAGTTAGCAATTGACCATAGATAGATCTTCTAACAAGAAAATGGCCCTAATGTATATCTAAATCAACACACAAGTGGTTGCAGGGTCACAAAATCAATATTTTGGAAAAGCCATCTTAGTCTTCGGATTCAAAACCTGTAAAAACCAGTGGGTTGAATTGAACTCTCCTTCTACAAGTATCTCAAAACCTTTGGCCTGATTGGAAGGTTGTAAGTTAAAAGATCATTAATTCTCAGTTATAAGTAGCTTCGGATAAAAGCATCAGCCAAATCAATAAATGTTATCAGACATTCACCAAATATTAACTATGATGTGCTAATACTTTTGAACCTAGTGTTTTGCAGTGAAAAACTTTGTTTAAAACTACAGAACATCCCCATGAAACACATATCTAAACTGTCTTTTCTTATATATTTTGAATGGTGCCAATACTTCTGAAACTTCGTGAATGTTTCATTTGACCTGTGGGGTTTTTTAATTTATTTAGTTGTTTGGGAAAGGAGAAGAAGGAGGTGTGATGTGTGGGAAACAGTGCGAGGGAGGATATTAGCTCAGTTAGATGAGCTTGGTGGTGGATTGATGGTTATCTGAGATTTTAAGGTGGAGGAGATTGGCAGGGCTGGGTGGAAAAGAACAGTGTGTGTGTGTGTGTGTAACTCTATTTCTAATGGAGTTGTGGTGTGAAGTTTAGTTGTCGAAAGAGTGGATGGGGTGTGTGTGTGTGTGTGTGTGTGTATGTGTGTGGGTGTAAAATGGTAAAGGGAAGAGGCAGATTTGCTGGGTAATTGAGTGTTTAATCCCATCAAAGTCAGAGCTGTGCCGGCCGCCTTTCTGCCTAATCTGAGAGTAATTACATATCCCCCCGACTCCGCCTAATATACACACTCTCACACACTCCATTTGGAGACGCCCTCACACAGCTTCTTGCACAAACACTCACCCTTATATGTACAGTGGCTTGCATAAATATTCACCCCCCTTGAACTTTTCCACATTGTATAGCATTACAACCTGGGACAAAAATGGGATTATAGGTCATGAGTGTACACAAAATATATAAGGTTAATATGAGGCAAAAAACTCAATATTTTGCAAAGTTATTTACAAATAAAAATCTTACTTTAATTTTTAGTATATAACTGAATTTCATGGTCTTAAAACAGAATCTGGTACTGCAAATGTACATGGATAATGTTAAATGTAAAGTCCAGAGAAGCCATACATTAGATTTCTTTTGTTTCCTCAAGATGCCAACACAACTCTTTCTTACAATGTAAAAATCACAAAAGAAATGAGAATGTATGAAAATTAAAAACATTGTTCATCTACAGTGTATACACGCAATACCCGCAAGACCGTGGAGACGCTTTGTTTTTACACATCTCCTGCTATTAAAGGTAAGAAATGATCAGAGTCAACAACAAAGAAACAATAAGTGGACACCCTCAAAGAGAGTAAGGCAAGTGATCTCATTCTGAAGAGTCAGAAATGTTATAATATTTACATTTATATTTTTCTGGTAGTTTCATAGAGTGACCAATATTTAAGCATACTGTCCTGAAATTCACGTAATAATATACATTAGAATATAAAAGAAAAATGAATATGGCATAACCACAACTCTGCCTAGAATAAATCCTGAGTCCGCCATCCCTACAGTGAAGCATGGTAGTGGTAGCATCATGTTGAGAGTTATCCTTCACCTCTTGGTTTGTAAATAAACCACACTGATTTTTTTTTCTTCAATATTATGAGCTATTTTGTGTAGATTCATAAAAAGAAGACATAAAACATCAAATCCCAATTACGTCCATTTCAGTTCCACATTTTGTGGAAAAGTTCAAGTGGGTTGGATACTTGCTTGAATAGGTGCACTGTAAGCAGTGTCAAATGCCAGCCTACATTTATTCTGGGGTGCAGTGAGCCAACATTGTCTGTGCTGTTGTGAGAAAGCTTCAGGAACGATGTCACACTGCTTTGTGTCTTACTACTTGTGCTACTCTTTCGTCTTGTCGGTTCTTTTGCTGTCAGCATTAAAATATTCACACTTGCTACAGAGTGCCAGGTCATTGTGCCATAGAGTAAAGACTACACACGCACACACACATGCACACACACACACACACACACACACACACACACACACACAAGCTCCCCACTTATCTCCACTTATGAAGCACTTCTGCACACTGAAGCCCACCTACACACAGTTGAGCGTCAACCTGAGCGGCACAGAACCAAGTTGGCACATCAACCTTTAGACAGAGGAGTAAAAATGAGGAGAACAGCCTGTGACCTGTACAAATGAGGGCCTGTTGATGATGGTACTAAATCACTGCAGTAGGCCCGGTCCTTCTGTAAATCAGAGCTCTAGTGAGGGGGCATTTTTAAGAAAAGAGAAGACACTAAAAGCCAAGCGCTCGGCCAGTAAATAATATGCTAATGGTGATAGCTTTATTTCTGAATGCTGCCATCAGTCAAGCAGAATTAATGGCAAATAAAATAAAGAGAAAACGCGTGTGTGTGTGCGTGTGAGAGAGACAGCGAGAGAGAGTTTATGTTGGTGTGCTTGTTTTTGTGCACTTAAACCAGTTTGTTTGTGAGGATGTAACTGTCTTTGTGGCTTCTGTCACGCCGTTGATGAGACCTTGGACTCCTCGCTATGACAGCATTGTCGCCTTCAGCTGGCTCACGTACTGGTCTTGTCACTTCAATCTAAAACCTGAGACAGGGTGGAGGGCAACAGAGCTGTGAGAGAAAAGGTCACATCTGAAAAAGAGAGATTTTATGAGGGCACAGAGGAAGAGAAGGTCTTTATGTGGACTTCCGACCAGTGGGTCACTACATGTCAAATCACCTGAGGGAGGATGTTTCAGTGCTGGGCAACATCATGATAATATTCAGGAAGTAACTGCAGTGTACTTCTGTAATAATAGTAGATGTAGTAAAAATTAAGCATTGTTCACAAAGTTACCAGAGAACCAGGAAGCCAAAGTCTGTGATATTCATTCATTTTGTAACTGCAAATTGTGTCAAATGGTTGATAGATTCAAAAGGTTCTTGGTTTCTCATTCTCTTATCTAAACACCAGTAAGAGAGTCCTTTACATTATATATAAATATGTGGAAAGCTAATTTTAAATGTTATAGCTCCTAAATCTTAAACCACAGCACTGTTGAATTCTTGATTCTGATTGGTCAGAAAGTGTTGATGAATCTTCTATATGTAACAGTAGTGCTGGCTGTAATTCAAATCACAGGTTTATATTAATGCACTCCTTTTAATAAGTTATGGTTTCTTTACTAATGGCAAATTCACGGGGAGTTGTATGGCATATGCTATACATAATCTAAGACAAAAAAACAGATAAAAAAATGGTATATAGCAAAGAATAATATATAATTGTTATAATTTTTGAGCATTTATGGAAGGAGTCTCTGGAGCTTTGCAACATTTAGTAAGTTTTCCACCATGGCAGAGTATTCAGGACAGAGGACTTCTTGGTAACATGACAAGCTCTTTTTTTGGTCTTATTAACTTTAAGAGACACATAAAGGCTGGTGAGGTAACGACTGTTTATAGCTACTGTAAGATAACAGGAACTTATTTACCATTAAATATAACTATAAATGGTTAAAAAGTATGTTGTCATTCATTAATAAATTAAAAATTGTAATCGTGGACAAATTACTTTGGTATAAGAGAAATAAAACAATTTGGTACATGCTTTATTGGAAAATAATCAACTTCGGGTGGTAACAGTAACTGGGTTTTGCATCAAGCCGTATCACACCACTCCATCGTTGATTATTTTCCTATAACAACAACCCTATCATGTTTTGTTGCTTGGATGTTCTGTTTCTTGGTATCTAGTTGAAATAGTAAGCCAGGTAAACAAATTATTAAGGAAATGATATGATATTTCATTTCATTTATATGATATTTAAAAGTGTTGAATTTAGTTGTTTAGCCATTGTTCATGTATAATTTTTATTTATTACTGACCATGCTGCTACTTGTTTTTCATTTTGGGGCCATGGTCATATTTCATACCTTTATATTTTGATTAAGTGAGACACGCAGCATCCTTCTTCCTGGCATCTGTATGTCTAAAACACACAGAAGATTCATTCAAATGTTGAATCAACTAAATCGTAAACTTACACTCGTGTTTCTGATTAAAAATCGAGTGAAGCTTATGTCTCAGACTAGCGACGAGGAGTTTTAATCCGAGTATCTGTGACCCTGTTAGCAGCCCACGGATCGTCAGAGCAGAGCTGGAGCCATCACTGTGACACTGACATTTTCACACAGCGCTGCTTTACGAGACTGACAGGCCAGAGCTCTGCTATGATGGATTACAGTCAGCTCTCTCTCTCTTTTTCTCTTTGTGTGTGTGAGTGTGTGTGCAGCCCATCATAGAGAACCCTGGAATATTGCAATGCTACAGCACTGACAAGGAAGGCCCTCCAGGGCCTGAGAAGAAAACATGAAAGAAAATGGTGGGAAAATTGTAGGTAATGGTGACTGATCACATGTATTTGTGGTAGATGTTGCTGTGGCTAAATTCTGCAAAACAGACAAAATAATATGCACTGACACCTCCACTTTAAGTAACCACAAAATATGTTTTAGCAAAATGATGTGGATATGTTTTTATTTAGTCTATGATCTAACCTTGCTTTGGTTTTTTTTTGCCTGCAAAGATGATGTTGTGTAAGGAGCCAGTTTAACAAAACACAGTCAGCCTAAAGATGTGTAACAGCATCCTAGCCCTGTGTGATTTGCTCACGATTTGATCAAGGTTATGGATAGTTACATGCCATAACGAAACTGACATAAGCCTAATCAAATCAGTTTGTCAGATACCGGCTGCCAAATTGTCTGTGATGCAACTGCACTGTCACATCATCATTAATACAGAGAAGAGCACTCTGCACTGTGGACAAAGATTTAAAATGATTAAATGACCTAATAAAAATACATTAACAACAAGAACTTTAGCCAACAGAACAGAAATGACTGAATGATTCAGTGATTCTTTCCCCAATGATGTTAGTGTGAACAGAGTGAAGAGACGACGATGAGGCTTGTGTTTAAATGTCGTGAGTAACTTTTACCTCAGTTCAGGAAAGTATGTAGTTTTCAAAACTATATATAGTGAAAAAAAAGTCAAAATTTGACCATGTGAACATATACGTTTGTCCTGTGTCCTGTGTTTCCTTAAATGCTTGAAGTCACACACTTGTTCTGTACACATGTAGTATGCGGTATTGTATGCAAACTCTGTGATATACCTGTCAATCAAATTCACTTGTAAATACAGTTTCCTTGGAATAAGTTTCAACTGACTGCTTCACTTTTGGAGTTTATTTTTACAGATACTGGCTTCACAGTTTACTGTAAATAGTATGCACAGTATGGCATTTTGAACACATTCTATGTAAAATGAAATTACAACCCCAAATCAGAAAAAGTTGGGACAGTATGGAAAACACAAATAAAAAAAGAAAGTAGTGATTTCTAAATTTACTTTGACTTGTATTTCATTGCAGACAATACAACAGCACATTATTTAATGTGTTCCTCATGATTTTTATTGTTTTTTCTTCAAAAAAACAAAATTCCTATTTTGGTTCTTGCAACACATTTC
>CM040481.1:3279329-3292878 GCA_022758105.1 Pangasianodon gigas
CCTGTCCCAACCTTTTTTGGAATGTGTTGCAGGTCTGAATGACAGGAAAGGATGTATATTTACAAATGAAATTAAGTTGACCAGACAAAACATGAAATATTTTGTGTTCATATTGTCTGCAATGAAATACAAGTCAAAGTAAATTTAGAAATCACTACTTTCTTTTTTTATTTGTGTTTTCCATACTGTCCCAACTTTTTCTGATTTGGGGTTGTATAAAAGACAAAAATGTAAATCCTGAAGTGTTAAAATCTAGGCAGCATTAGGGGGAAACCAAGGATGAATGAGATTAAAAAAAGAGGCTGGTAAGGGAATGTCTGTTTATGGATTTTTAAACATTTAAGATGGAAGGAGTCTCCAGTGTCAGAGCTTTGTAACAGTCAGAACACTGGTTACTTGGTAACATGACAAGCTGTGTTTTTTGGTATTTTGGATATCAAGAGACAGAAAAAAAAACTAGGAACTAACTTTAACCAGTCAATGCATCTTAACCAGTGATGCATCAGTTCATGGCATGGTGTACCTCAATTACTACCACAGTCACATATGCACACAAAGAAATTTAAATGCAGTGGGATGCTGCAGACTGAAAACTTAACAAAGATGCCAGTAAAACATTGCTCAGACAGTAGTTCTCTCATTTCTCAGCGAAGTCAACTTAAATTGAGATACTGGCATGTGTGTAGCCTTGTGCTGGCATACCAGCCCCTACAAATCATTTTTTCCATCACCATCTGTATCTGTAAATGACACTTGGCATAAAAAATTCATCAAATATATTCTGGTTTTGTGGGCAAATTTCACTGTTTACTATGCAGACAGTGGAGTATAACACTTTCACTGCCAGATTCCTTCAAGCACAGTAAAAAAAAAAAAAAAAGGAAGGAGAACATTCTGAGTGATCCTTGCTATGCCCAGTGCATGCCTTACAGTACTATGTGGACTGGAAAGTGGTGATTCGATTATCAGGTCAATTGTGAATCCGTTAAAGCGGAAGGATCTGCAGTGCTCCCCTGTCTGTACAAAGGTTGGAACATTCGGTGGTGGATGCCATCGCCTTGGCTTACAGACAGACTGGACCCTTGCTGTGACATGCCTCAGGCATCTCCATCTCCTCCTCATAGGTCGTACTTGGAGGCATGCCTCTCCAGAAGGTCTGCGCTGCAGCTACCTTGGTGACACTATGTAGGTTCTCTAGATTGTACAAGGTTAACATCACCCTTCCCAGCGGCATGTGTGTGGAGGTCATATCCATGAACCCCTTCAGTCAGTCTTCGGGTGAGTTGATGCCTTGTGACACTTTGGTATCTATTATCTAGATGTTAAAACAACTCCCCTGGTGGCTAGGAAGGGTGGAGTAGAATGCTAATTATCTCTGTAACTGTGTTTCTTTGAACACTGGATAACATCCACGGTTCCCTGTCACTCAAACCTAAAAATGAACTTGGTGGGAAGTTTCCATTGATGAAGGTTCCATTGATGAGAAGTCTTGACATGTGTGTGTACGCACACAAGAAGGTATCCTGGTGTTAAAACACTACCCCTGGTGGTTCACAGAACAGTGTTATATATGTAACCTAATGTTCTATGAACACTGGATAACCTCCAGGGTTCCCTGTTACACTGAACCAGCACTGACCTGCCAGAGGAACTTGGTGAGAAGGTTCCAGGGACAGATAACCATCGATAAGGGGATTTTTTTTTTTTTTGGCAAAATACTATGTCACATGGTCACCACATGACTTTGTTCCCATGAAAGTATCCAGGTATTAAAACACTGCCCCTGGTGGCTATCCTGTCTTAATAGAACCATAGTTACACTGTTTTCACCCCAAAGTTGATTGCATATATCCTGAAGTGTTTTATTCTTTGTCATATTATCTGTCAGGAACAATTCACCTCCACACCAGCAGAGGCCCCCCTCCGCTAAATACAAGGACTCAAGCAAACATTCACACAATGCGAAGTCTTGCCAATATTTCCTGTTCACATTCTGAGCTTTTTATTTTTTAAAACGGATTGCCATTCTGTGTTTAGATGCTTGCTTTGTTTTACCATTTGGATTTGCCCCACTGTCTTGTTGTTTTGTGGATTTTCTGTGTTTCATTTTTATTGCATGCTTACTTACTCTGAGATTGGATACTGTTCTGGATTTTCTAATAAACCTTACTCATATGGATTCTCAAACATTTCCTGAGTCCTGTCCATTACATTCCTCTTTATACAACAGCAATTTGCCAAAGATTGCAAATAAAAAAAGAATGATGTCATACTTTTTTATCCAGAAATCAACACCTTCTGACCAATCAGATTTGTGAATTCAACAGCACTGTGGTATAAATTTTTGCATCTTTCAAGAGATTTTATCTATAGTCGTGGAGTGCCCAATGCAAAGCACAGAAGGACGCCACTTACTATATGCATTAGGCTACACACATATAGCAAGCACGATCGATAATAATAACACTATGGTTCAAGCTTGCTAATGGTAGCTATTTGTAGTAATGTTGAGACAGAAAGAGAGAAAATGTCAGAAAATTCCTTTCCTAATGGTATGCTTACTAGTTTATATTCCAGAACTCTTAACAGCCCAGCTAAGTGTTTGAGTGTGTGTGAATCCCATATGGCATTTTTATGTCCTAATGGTACAAATGCTGGTAAATCCAATCAGGTCTAGCAAGTCTAACAAGTGACTGATGTACCGCATGGCTGATGTGACGTCTCTGACACTTCAGAGAGAGGTATGCTGCAAAAGTGAGAAACCCTGAAGGTGAAACAAAAGTGTGTGAAAAGTGGAACCTTTAATGTCTCTGTATGAACACTATCCATACACGGAACACACTTCACAACACAGCAGTAACCAAAATGTTGGGTGAGAGGAAACTGTTGGAAAAGCACTGTATTTTCTTGAAACACCATCCAACAGATAAAATCCTAAATATTGAAGTTTTTCTGGCGATGCAAAAATATGAACCACTAAATAATTACAATAATCAGGCTCTGAACTAATTATAGTGTGCAGAAGATTATATACCTGAAATTATATAGGATTGACTCTAGAATATATAGTCTGATGAGTACATGAAACTAGTCATGAAAAAATGTTAAAAGAGAAAAAAATTGCATCTTTAATTTCAATTCCACTGCAGTACATGTGCATCAAAGATATTTTTTACAGTAAGTATCTAATTACAAACTGAACTAATTAAGCCTAGGTCTAATTAGGGTGGTGGTTCAGTTCCCGCCTCCGCCCAGTGTGTGCGGAGTTTGCATGTTCTCCCCAAGGATGGCCCCATGCTATCTAACAACTTGTTCAATGTGTGACATTCACTGTTTGAGGAAATCACACTTGGCTAGCAAGGTTTTAGACATCTTTAACCACACTAACAATTTGTTAAACTGGCTCCTTACCCAACATTAGCTTTGCAGGAAGATAGCCTAGCACGACTAAAAAGTAAAGAAAAACATTTCCTTATTGTTCCTGACCAGTTACCAGCTAGAAGGAAACAGTTTCTGAATTACAACTAATAATGGTAACATAGACAAGTTATTTTTAACAGCAACATGAGAAGAAAATCGCAACCATTTATCGATCAAATGAGTGAAATAATAAGGAGGCTGCCTTGCCCCAAGTGTTCCAGGGGTAGGCTCCAGATCCACTGCAACCGTGACCAGGACAAAGCACATACTGGAGATGAATAAATGAATAAGGAAGCTGTAAAAGAGCTTACCAGTTGGTAAAGATGGTCTATCGGCTCACGAGCTTCCCCTGTTCTGGCAGATGATATCTGGTCACATCAAGCTGGACTTTTAAGCAGATTATTTGTGTTTTCTTGAAGCTGAAGGGTTGAAGTATTTGTCCAAAATATGATTTATCCTTTTTTCAGTGACATACTTACTATTATTACAGACATCCTCCAGTAACATACGCAACAGACATATGTAGCATAAAAGTATTATTTTGCATAATGTATTGTATCACAGAAGCTATGGGAGTGGTTTGGCAAATGACACAATGGTGGTTACAGCTGCCATCACAGCAACCCTGTATATCTGCCCCTGTTTTCACCATATTTTCAGTGAAAGAGTAATGAAAGTAAAAGAGAGAGTTTAGCAAGATTACCCCTGTAGCTAAGATCACCAGTGAGGAACTCTTATTACGAATATACCGTGTGCATGTGTGCTGTGTTTACTTTCACTCATGGCTTCCCAGTGGGTTATAACATCAGCAGATGTGCAGTGCAGGTCCCTTTTTTCTCCTTCATGCTCCTACTCTCACTCTCTCTCTCTCTCTCTATCATGAGTGGCTGCTTTAATTGCCTTCCTCGGGCACAGATCAATGGCAATCCCTGACAGCGGCCATTTTGTTTCAGCAGCTGTATCGTTGCCCGCCCGCGCCGACTCGGACTGTGGTGAAACTCGGAGCGGTGTGTGTGAGATCTACAGAGTACCGCTACACCGTGACTGTTCATTAAAGCCTCGCTCCCAGGCAACCCTGTCGCCAGGCAACCCTCAGCCGCTTCGCGCACACATCATCCAGGATGGGGAGAGAGATAGAGAATGAGACGTTTATTCATTCCAGGGAGATTCGTACTCTTCCTGCTCCATTTAATATGTTCATCTCTTCGTAATGAATGCACAAAGCTTGCTGCGTAGAAAACGAGATCGTAATTTGTGCTACTGGTTTGGGCATGTTCGTGGCTTAGAAAACATTATGATCATGACTGTTTTTCTTTGAGGTTGTACAGCTAAAAATTGCAGGTGTCTTTCCAATGCTGAAGAATAACGTGGAAGCCATTTTGGTTGAGTTGAGTGGTGGAATGGAAAAGTGTGTGGCCCACATGTATGTCTGCATTTCAGCACTGCTATAAACCCCGGCTGCAATTACCCAGTGATGGCTGGTAACAGCACAGCAATCAGCAAACCATTAACACACCATGCCGAGACTTGATGGGCACCCCTCTCTCTTCTAATGCTTGTTTATCCCGTATCTCTCTCCCCACATCTTCATGCTCACCGTAATCTTCTCTGATTCCTGTTCATTCTTCTGTTTTTTTTTATTCATCTCTATCTGTCTCGCTAGTCTTTTTTTTTTCTTTTTGGGGTGTTTTTAACTTGAGTGACATTGAAATTTTCTTTTGATCAAAGCCATTCAGATCTGCCAGTGTAATTACCTATTCGTCTGGCTCACTTTTTTGTTTCTGAGCCTGCCCTTCACATTTTGACATCTTCCGTAGGTAACATGAGATGACATATTGTTTTTTTTTAAAAGTAAATCTAAAAGAAGGGAGAAGAGAGAAACTAGACAATGTTTACATCCAAACAGATCCAGATAACATATATTAATAGAAATGAAGGACAATCAGAAAGGGGTTGGTGGACAGAAGCTAGCATTAAAATCATGGGAGAATCGACACACCAATTGATCTGGTTGAGGTTTTGAGAGCTAATGAACCATAGCTGTTCATTTAAGTTAACCAGTGTGCCCAGATAATGTACAAACACTCATACGATGAACCTCAATATGCTCTTCTGTGTTCTATTTGCTCCAAATTTCAGTGCTACTCTTACATTTTAACTCTAGAAAATACATTCATTTCTAAATGTTACCTGAATGGGCACCAGACATGTTGTGTAGTTTGCTATCTTCAGGAACCTGAACATATACTACTGACATTTTCATCTTAACAACACTGTCAGTTTGCAAAAAAACAGCAATCCGATGACCTTGATCTCCAGAAATCAACTAAAGAATACAATATGGTACAAAATCCAGCTTCAGTTTATTTTCTAAAACCAGACTGTGAGCTCAGCAAGGCAGGAGCTTGTCTCCATTTTTACATTTTGTACTACATATACTACGTTTGTCATTAATGTGATTAGATTACCTGTAATTTGAAAAATCGAGTCCATAAACTATAGGACAGTGTAAAAAATGCAGGGCAGTATAAATAAATCCCACCTGAACCAGTTAGCTAGCTAACTAATGTAATAGCCAAATTAATCTACATAGCATAAATAAATATTTAAATTTGTTCCAGTCATCTTTCACTGCATAGCTCTGGTTATCATAACTGCTTTTTTCCCTTCCACAGATCTTGTGTGTTTTACTTTTTCTGAAGGTTGAAACTATGATGCTGCATCATTAAACACAGCATTACCAATGAAATGTGTACATTTCTATCAGGATCGTCTGACAAATACAACTAACATTGTGTTGTTTTATTATTTGTGCAGCAGCCTGCAAAATCCAGTCAGAATGTCAGTGTGGCTGAGTTCTGGCTAACAGCTGTAGGACTCGAGTCTGGTCTCAAGATGTTTTTTTATTGACTTGGACTTGTGTCTAATTTTTTTTGGCTTTCGTTCTTGGACTTGTTTTACTGCGTTGTTTAACTGCTCATGTTTTTTCATCATTGCTAATGTGATCTGATCATTTTATCATTTAAAACAACCATCTAGCATAATTCTTCACAAAAAAAAAAATCTCAAATTATGCTGTAAAATAACTAGACTAGAGCCACATTTTTCTTGATGAAATATCATTGGCTCCAGGATGATTCTGCAGGATTCTTGGTAATTCTCAGGAGAATCTGCAAATTTTTGATGGTGTATATGAAATTTATGTAAAAGCTTGCCATTAAAAACAATTTGATGGGTTTGAGTCTTGATCTTGACTTCATATGGACTTAATCTTGACCTGGCCTCAACCTACTTAAGACTCTTGGCTAGTCCTAGTCTTTAACTTGCCTTTAAATTGAACCCTATGTAGACATTAAGTTAAACAAAATGCATATTATTATTTTTTATATTAATATATGAAAAAGAAAAGATGCATTTATTAATAAGTTGGTGGGAAATCGTATTATCTTTACTGACCAGCACTTTCCCTGATTTTCCCCGAAGATTCAAATTGAACAATAAAGGCATATCTAATGTTATTTCAGGTGTGTCCATGACCACTCCAGGCCACCCTTTAGCTCCACCCTTTATAGAGGGTGTGGAAACATGGGTACTAAATTTGGTTTATCTACCATTCCCATTGACACAAGGCATGCTGTGAAATCAAATCAGCAGCTGTCTATGTCTTGACTGAAACCTGTCTATGACTAAAACCTTGATCCCCAGTTTTTATGTAGATCAAATGCTTGATCTGTTTTCTTACCAAATAGAGAACTGGAGGCCTAAATGCCATCACTGAGGTCCCTTTGGCTTTGTTCTCATTTGATCTCCGTTTTGATGTGACTCAGAAAACTTCAGGTATAAATAAAGAAAGAACTAATAGGAAAAACCTGTTTTTTCCTATTATTGTCACAGACTTGAGTGTGTATTAGGTGAGTAATGCAGGCCAAACTACAGCGACACAGTACACCAAGGGACCTGGATGAGTCAGCGACTCCTGGTTACGTCAAAGTAGAAGAGCCAGATTCAGATTATTTGTTTGTATGATAGATGATTTAAAGCATCAAGAGAGATATAGTACAAAAAGTATTACATTTATTCATTTGGTCGACCCTTTTTATCCAAAGCGACAGGATAAAATTGAGCAAGTTGAGGATTGCACAGCCTTGCCGAAGGACCTTCAGTGGCAGCTTGGCAATGCAGGGATGTGAACCTTCTGATCAATTGGTCAAAGTCTTAACCACTGAGTCACCACTATTATTTTTCTAAAAGGGCAAGGAGAGATGTCTGAAGACCATACCATAACAAGGCCAAAGCTACAAGACGGACCCAGCGAGGGGCAATGGTATTCTCTTGGGAGGGTTGAGCAGCCAGACTCCACACCGATACACCTTTCCAGTATCTTTTACACAGTAAATGAATAGAAACCAGAGCTATTGAAATATACAGATAAAAAAAAACCTGAAGATGAATTCTGGCTGTGCAGGGAAGCAGAGAATACACATTATTCAGCATATAAAAAATACCCCAAAACAGACAAAAAACTGCCCACTGAGCATTCCTGACATACTGGCAGTGAGTATAGGTATTCTAAGAAGTGCATGTTGTGATCTAGAACTGAAGATAAACACACAGCTATTCTTGATTCTTTAAACATAGCTTCTGAAATTGAGTTCATGTTCAAAACAGCTGACACAAGCTCCAGACCACTTTCTCAATTTACCTGCAAAATCTCACAGAACAGCCTAAATAAGATTCATTGATTCATCTTCAGTAACCGCTTTATATAGGTCATGATGGATCCACAGCTTATCCCAGGAACACTAGATGCAAGGCACCACACACACATTTAGACCTAGGGGACTGCTGGTTTTCTGGGATTTTCATGCACAACAGCCTTTTACATAGAATGGTGTAAAAAAAAAAACACATCCAGTGAGTGGCAGTTCTGTGGGCGGGAATGCTTTGTTGATGAGAGACGTCAGTAAAGAATGGCCAGATTTTTTCAAGCTGATAGGAAGGCTACAGTAACTCAAATAACCACTCTTTACAACCGTGTTGAGCAGAAAAGCATCTTAGAACATACAACAACTAACTTTTAGGTGGATGGGCTACAACAGAAAACCACATCAGGTTCCACTCCTGTGACATATTCTAATGTGAAAATTAACCGAAGCTCTTCATCCTTATCTACATGATTTTAGGCATTACAGTCCTGCTACATGATTGGCTGATTGGATAATTGCACAAATATGCAGGTGTTCAGGTGTTCCTAATAAAGTAAGAACCCTCATGCACTTGTATCCCGGTTTCCTGTATGTCCTGTTTCCTGAGTTATTACACTCTGATAACATATAAAACACAAACAGGACTGCTTTCCAAATGATACCCTCAACCCAATTTCAAAATTCTAGCATGCTAAAGAGACTTGCAATAGAAGGAGCTACTGTCATGCTGCCTATTTGAACACCTCTGTACATCATGAAGAGGAGCAGGTGTATCTCAACAGGAGAGGGACATACACTTTTTAAAAGCAGCTGTCCTGCCCTGGGGAAAAAAGAAGAGAACTTGGATGGAAAGCTTACATGAAATGGACTGCACTGAAGGACACTGAAACTGTCAGTAGGCTAGTTTTGACATTGGCTACATCAAATTCCTTTTAAGGTCTATATATTTGGGTTGCAGCCATATTCCAAATACGATATTATTATGCTATGTTATGTTAGTAAAACGGGCATATTCCAGGGGTGGGAATCAGAATCAGGGGAATCAGAATATTGTCTTAATCTGAATCGGACAATCGGATTGCGGCGTTTACATGACTCAGTACTAATTAGAATATTGCCAAATTCCGATTAATATCGGAATAATAATAAGCATATAAACGTCAATGTGTTATGTTTAAACACTGGTTTGGTTTCTAATAAATATTTCACCTACATGAAAGTGGTGTCTAATTTTGAATCATTCTGCAATGACTTTTTTTTTGATGGCTAAAATGGTTTTGTTCTAGCGCCTGGTCTGGAAATTCAAACCAGCAGTTTAACCATTTTACTGGCAGCTACACTGCTAATGCTAATATAAATAAAACTTTTAGAAGCTACATACTATTTGTAAATTAGCTAATGTCTCTTTTGTCTTGTGCATAAAATTTTGTCAATGACGACATCTTTGTGCTGTATCCAGAAAGATTTGACTTCATAAAATACTTTATGTCATCAAAATCAGTAAGCTAGTAGGCTAGTAGGCTAGTTCTTAAAACACTTTGCTTACTTTGCTAGCAATCTTAGGCCATAGTTTATGTAGTAGTGGTTACTGAAGATTAATTGTGTGTATTTCTGAAAATAAGCTTTGACATAAATGTATGCTGTCTATAAACAACTGCCATTTTATTAAGCTTTTATTAGTTGCCTCAGTGAGATTTGTCATGTTTAATAATAGCAGCTGAGGAGGCACCTGTGGGCCAAATTTAATGAAAATTAAAGAGAAGAGGGAAATCAAAATATATGGTGCTTCTTGGGGTGATTTTAAATAAAAAATGAGGCAGCTTCAGAGAATGTCATAAGGTGCAACTAGCTAAATATTTGTTAATAGTATGTTTGACAATGCATGTATGTAGCATGAATGAATGAATGTAGCTTTGCCGTGTAGCTTGTAGCTAGCTTGTTGTATGCGCAATTGTTTATAAGCTCTGAAAAGGTTCATGCTACATAGACCTAGCTGAACAATACATCAATACCACAATATTTACTAGCGTTCAATCTACACATTTATGCCAGATCCTTTATTTTGCTCTTGTAATTTTTTGCTACTCAGTATCCTTTACTCTACACAATGTTTTTTTTCCATTGTATTAATTCCTGTTTTGCCATTTCTTTTTTCTCTTCCTCTCTTGAGTGGCTTTAATAGCCCATAAAAATGTAACTATATACATTGCTAGTGATGTCCTTATTGTCCTTCATAGAGGGTGGATGGTGGTGGATTTAAAAAAAGACCGATATCTGTTCATATTGTTTCACAGTCATTGACATGTAGGAATTTGTAGTCATAACACAACATAGGCTAATTGTGTAATGTCATAGAGGAGCCAAGTCATGTGAACCAACAAATGCTCTGGCTATGATGCTGCCTGGAAAAGACCTTACAGTTGTTAAAATGGATCCTTAGGTATAGGTTCATCTACTTTGATTTACTCTGTACTACCAGTTTCACCACACATACAGTACGATTGTTACAACATGATTCCTTAGCGCGTCATGCAGAGATGATGTTCACCTGGCTTCCATGAACAATTTGACATAATTGCAGAGCACATGGATGTTGTGTGGAGGCTTTAATAACCGTATCTTGCACAAGGAAGCTGGGCAAACTACATGGCTGAACAGGATACACAAGCAAGCCTGTGATTGATCATTACAAACAAAGATGGATGACTTTGAGAAGAGAAACCAAAGAACAGAAGTGGTTTCATCTTGCATATGTTGTCTCTGCATTGAGGCCTTTAGTTTATGAATGATGCTCCAGTTCCAGAAATGTGAGTCCTAGTAATACAATGGATCCAGGCAACAGTATTACCTAGATAACCAAGTCAGGGGTCAAACTTACAGTTTGAAAGTTTTATTTAGCATGACCTAGTTTAAACCCTGCTTCTACTTAATTTAAACCCTGCTTCTCCTTTCCTCTATCACCCTCCTCTACTCTTTCTCTTTCTACCCTCACTTTATTCCTCTTGTAGTCCTAATCCTTTCCTTTGCTATCTCTGATCCTGTTTTATTCCTCTCACACTTTAGTGCAAATTGTTCTCTCTTGGATTCAGTTTGTAAATGGATTACTCACTCTTTTAACACACTCTCTCTTGCTGTAATTGTTAGTGTATTAGCAGTTAAGCTAGCTATCCACTAGAGGTCCGTATTAACGGAAGACTGCCAGGGACAGCGGGATCCGTTGGCCTAGTGTGGCATATTGTACAGAACGGTGAAAGTGAGACAACAAGGTTAGACAGTTCTAATGTAGATGTCTATATCAAGGAGAGCAATTTGCCGTTAAAACTTGTCGAGGCTTAGCTCTGCGAATACCTGGGGAGACTGTTACATTTGCTGTAGTGCGTTTGCACCTCTAATTGGGCCAAGTGTGGAGGTTGTATTTTTTCAAAAGCTTGACAATGTGATTCAATTATTTGCAATAGGCAAGCGGTGCATACTGATTTTAGTAAAGAATGGTTTACAAAATGTGTTAGAACAGCTGAATAATGAATAGTTTTCCATCAGATAAGCTGTATGAGAGTAAAGCTGAAGCTTAAGCACCAAACGAGAGTTCTTTGTCTTATAGGAATGCAATTCTTTTGGTTGCCTGGATTTGCAAAACAGCCTTATAGCTCACACCCTGAATTATAATTAGAATATTTTCTTCTTGTCATCAGGTTACCTGCTGTCATTGACACAAGTAGCAGAGCAATATTCATACAATACAATAGTTCCATTTCATACAACAGCCTATGAGGATTGGATTAGTTTTAAATGTGGAGGTGTACTAATGTAACTATTAACGGAGTGTGTGTGTGTGTGTGTGTGTGTATATATATATATATATATATATATATATATATATATATATATATACACCTTTCTAGGTAAAAGATACATGAATGTATGTAAGATCTTGAAATAATACCTTATAATAATGATAATAAATAATAAGTCAAGATTTTGGGGGCTTAGTGGTTAGCACTTTTGCCTCACACCTGACAGGCTGGGGGTTTGACTCTTGCCTTCTTCCTGTCTGTGCGGAGCTTGCATGTTCTCCCCATGCTTCGGGGGTTATCTCCCCGGTCCAAAGACATGCATTGTAGGTGATGGGTTGGCACCCCATCTAGGGTGTGCCCTGCCTTGTGCCCCAATTCCCCTGCAATAGGCTCCAGGCTCCCCGTGAAGTAGGCCCTCCGTCTGTAGGATAAGCCGTACAGAAAATGGATGGATGGAAGTCAAGATTTTTTTTTTTTTTTTACAACTTGCAGTTGAGGGCTTGGGTGCTAATGAATTCACACCACTACAGAAGTAAAAAATTAATTCAGCCAGTACACATGTTTGTGTATGAGGTTAACAATTAAAAGATTAGTATCTAGTGTGGTTTTTCAGACTTTAAGCTATTTTTATTCATCAAGTGGTTCACTCAAATAATGACCCATCACAGGCTGAAATGCCAGATCGCTCACACAGCATACTGCTGCCATTTCAGAATGCATCTCTTTTCTCAAATGATGTTCGATCCAGGCATTTTTGCCAGCTGACAGTAATTACCATGTCAGAACGAGAGAGAGAGAGAGAGAGAGAGAGGACATGTGGCAGAATAACCTCACTGAAGGACAGCTGGGATGCAGTGACAAGCCCATTAGTGTTGTGCTAACACCAATGGCACATTATCACCACGGTAAGATGCTTTTTCTTCTTTTCATATCAGAGGAAAGCTGGAGAATATTGAGTGCTTTGACAATCATTGGCATTACCAAAAACAGAAGGATCAAGTGAGCAGGGCATCTTCAAACCTCGACTTCCTGACCACTCTGCTGTATTTTTATGCACATATCTGTGTCTCACACAAGCACCTGCTGAAATGTGAGACCCTGGCTAGCGGGGAGGAAAGAGTGAGTTTATATGGGTGTGATTGGCAGGCCCTGACATGGTGGAATGAGTTCTGGGGTTTGGAGGTTTCTCGATCTGTCTCTCGCTCATCCGTCTGTATCACCTGACTGCCAGGCCTCAGCATGCATGAAGGGTAATGAGCGATGCCTGGCACCCGCATGCCTGCTGTCCAAGAGCATACACTATGTAACCCAGCATGGCAGGGTGGCTGTCATGGCCTGCCTCTCTCCACATCAGAGTTCTCTCACCCACTGACCCATCAAACTGTACAGCTAACCGACTCTAAACATATCAGCCCTGAAGCAGTTCAGATTTAACTACCTGAAGAGAATACTGAACTAAATCTGAGGGGAGTTTATGTCCAGTCAACTCCAGAAGTAAGAGAATTTGAGAGAAAATGCTTATTATATAAAATATCAAACACAATGATTTAAATCTTCCCTTCAAACAATATGAGAAGCTACTTATCTTTCCTCTAAACTGCTGGTGGAAAAAAGTCTTTCTTTCTTTCT
>CM040481.1:3292978-3313930 GCA_022758105.1 Pangasianodon gigas
TAATTGTGGAGTAGAATAGAAGTTATTCCCTGTGCATTCTCAAGTAAGTATTTGAATTTGCCTCTATGTGAAGTACAAACCCAAGATGTCCTTGTTGTTTTCAATACAAGATGGCTCCATACTATGGTAGCACACAGGGGCTAATGCGGTAATAACCTGCCAGGTTGATTTTCCCCGACTGTGCAGGAAGAGACAAAGTGTTCACTCGACTCTTCCTTCTCTTTGCCTTTCTCTGCCAATTAGGTTTACTTGAGGAACAGGAGAGGTAGGGTGCAATTCTCAGAAACACACACCGCTTGACTCTGCTGCTCTCTGCATGCTGTGATCTGTCAATATGATTAAATCATGATGTGGGCCCCAGGAGGCTGGCAGTGATGCTAAAACCCCCAAACCTGCACACCCCCTGCAGAGATCAAGCCTCACAGGGTCAGAAATACCCAGAGGCAGCCTGTATGCAGCATCCTCTTTCTCCCTCCTCTCCTGAACCAAAAAAACATGTAACTACAGCAGCTGAATTCCATCATTGCAATTTCTGATTATTATTATGGAACATTGTAATTGCATTGTAATTTTGGCACACTTGACAATATGCTGAATCTAAACTATTTCAATGCCAATAACACATTCGAATCCACCACCAGTCCAGGAGCCAACGCGAATCCACAATCCAGTTCACTCTCACTGCCCTGCCTATTAAACTCACCTGTTTCCTTTTAACACTGATTTACTTCCATGTAGTTACATCAATTCATTCACCATCTATTGTTGTGAGTTTTACCATTCCAGCGTGCATTACTGAGTGGTGTTTTTCATTGTTCATCATTCCTGGGTGTTGGCTTTTTGCTTATGCTCTTCATTCTGATTTAGATTTCTCTGTTTGCATAACATTCAACCTATGTATGTTTTTCACTGTGGGCTTGTCTGCTGTTTTGATATGTTAATAAACGGCTCGCACTTGCATTCATTCAGTGAAGCATGGTGGTGTTAGCATCATGTTGAGCGTTACCCTTGGCCTCACTTATTGTAAATAATTTTGCTTTATTGATTATTCTCTCCACTTAAATAATATGGACTATTTTATATAAATACAAAATGCAGCAAAGGTTCATGGGGTGAATACTTGGAATGTACTCTAAGAATTGAAAGGGCCTTTAAATGTTAATATGTTCAGGGGGTGGGGGTGGTGGTGGTGATGTGGTGGTGGGTTGTTTAGTGGGGGTATTTTGAAGAAATTGCACTAATTAGGAAAAGTTTGTTTGTATGTTTGGAAATAACTCATTCACCACCCATCTTTGTGAGGTTTACCATTCCAGTGTGCATTACTATGTGGTGTTTCTCTGTTCATCATTTCTGGGTGTTGACTTTTCATTTATGCTCTTCATTCTGATTTTGATTGCTCTGTTTGACATTGGATCTCTGCCTGTTCTTCAGCATGGGTATGTTTTGATTTGCTAATAAACGACTCACACTTGCATCCATCTGCCTCCGCGGACTGTCAATATTTCAACATGTAACATTTCAACAGGCAATATTTCAACAAGCAGTAAACCTAGTCAACCAAGCTTAGTAGTTTTAGGACATTTTCTGGTATACTATGAGTCAACCAGTAATTCAAAAAAAGTAGTCATCTATTCATCTTTTCCATAGTTAAAGCAAAACCTGATTCAGAACATCACTGTATATATTAGCACAGTTAAATGCTGTTAAACAACAAAAAAGAATTAACAGCCATACACATACACCCACCACAAATTATATTTCCTAAACTTTTAACAACATAAATCCATAAACGTGCAAAATAATCCTTATGAAATGTGCAAAATAATGTATCATACTGCACTATTTAAGGACATATAATTTTTTAAAAATGTACTCTACACTGTGGGTGACCTGGTGTATATGGCTCTGTTGAAATAGTTGTTTCTGAAACTGAGAGTGCACAGCATGGAAGCTCATGTCCCTCAACAGAGCCCTCCTTATACACAGCTCAATGAGCAGCCTTCCTTGGATGATGGATGCCGTGTTTCTTTTTATATTTCTTCACAAAAAGTTCTTCAGGAATTATTTCCCCCTTAGTTCTAAGTAAACAGAATGTAGCAGTGGCTGTTTAAAGCATAATGTTGTGCTGTAATAGACATTAAGAATTGCTTTAAGCCACTGAAGCATAGGGTAAGAAGAAAGAAAATGACAAATGACTTGGTTGAAAATGTTTTTTTTCTTCATTTCTGTGGTGAGGATCTAACACTGGAAAAGATATTCTTCCATTTACAGGCCTTCAGATGTTGTTTTGTGTGCTCTCCCTGTATCTGTTTCTTCTTGGTTTCCTCCCGGAAACATGCCGGTAGGTGGCTTGGCTACTCTAAATGAGTGTGCAAATGTGTGTGTGCATGGTGCCATCATGACCCTGACCAGGATAAAGCAGTTACTGAAGATGAATGAATGAATTTTTTTGTTAACCCTTTATTTGAAGACTACGTACCTAAGCATTGCACACACAGTTTATGAAGCAGTGAATTGCATTTACAAGTTTTATCAGTTTCTACAAGTTTCTTCTTCTTCCTCTGGATTCTGACATCTTTTTTTTTGTCCCAAAGCTCATAGAAAATAAAACATGACAGAAGGAGAAAGTCAATCTCCAGCCAGCTCTTGAGTCCAGAGAGAGTTGTGAGCTCGTTCTGACTACAATCACGGCTGTCATGTGCCCGCATGTCCATACCTATCCGTATCCTCAGGAAGAGATCTGCTGTCTCATGCATGCTGTCTCCGACAGTGCACTGAGAATGGCATTATTCAGTTAAACAGAGGCCTCTCATATTGCTGTTGAATTAGAAACAATGAGCTTTCATATCATATTTGGAATGACTGGCTTTTGGTTGCAAGCCCAGAAATGTCACTTGCACTGATTGTCTATATTAAATTTTTATATGTGCATGCAATTTAGGATGATAGCTTGAGCTAACTTAAGTTACACTTAACATAATGCACGTCTCAGTGCTCAGTGCTCGCAGAAGTGAACTGCTCTCACATGCAACAGTTTCTCTTCATGCTAAAGAATACTTTTGTGTACATGCAAATGCACCTAGAGTTCATTTTTAATGCTCGATGATACTGCTCTGATGTCAGACATCATAAGAACTGAGTCTGTCATAACATCCGGGTTAAATTTTTTTATTATCTGATTTCTTACCAGAAGTACATTATGCTACCAATTCAGTTGTCATGATGTTCTAATGTAAGGTGCAATGACAGGCTTATATCAAACAAAATTGACCAAAGCAGTCTTTATGCCAGTGAGCTAATGCCTATGGAAATAGTTCTTTATAAAGTTTATAAGGTTCATGTATGTTTATGTCAATTACCCATTCTTTTAGGATTTTTATTCATTGTAATCATTAGTATGAATCATTGTAATTCATTAGTGTTGTTATTCATTAATTTTGATTCATTTATTCAACCTTTCTGGAATCACAACATAACCACAACCAATAGTATGTGCTTACTGGCTAATATGCACTTTCGCTTCTTTTTTTAAGCCAAAAGGGCAAAACATCAATAGCCGAAAAACCTGAACCATTAATATTTAAACAGTTGTTATAATTGTTTCTTCATTTCTGAGTAGTTTAACACATTGATTCACAGTGATTCATTTTGGCCCTGGCCTTGCTGTAGCAGTGGCTGTTTAAAAACGTACATCTGCGCATAAAAGACAATAAGAATAGTTTTGAACCACTGAGGCATAAGGCCAGCTGAACAAAGAAAAAGACGTGGCTGAAATGGGAAATATTTTTTCACGACTTAAGAAGAAAAGTGTTTTCTTCCATTTCCATTGTAAGAGTATTGCTCTTTAAATTGTTATTTATTTCAACATAATTTTGGTAACAGTTTAGTAGAATGGTACCTACATTAGACCTTCATGATACTTTCATAAGCATTGCTTGTTAATTTGTCAATTATTTCAACATATTTTTGGTAATCCTTTATTTGCAGACCATCCACAGTGCATTGGACTTCATAACACATTCATAAGCATTGCTTTTTAATTTGTCAATTATTTCAACATATTTTTGGCAGTCCTTTCATTTTGGCAACCCTTTATATGAAAACTACTTACACTGCACCTTCATAATGCATTCTTAAAAATGGCTTTTAAAATTGTCAATAATTGAAACATTTTTGGTAACCCTTTAATTGAATATGACCTACATGGAACTTTCATAACAAGTTCAATCTGCTTATTAAATTGTCAAATATTTCAAAATATTCTTGGTAACCCTTATTTTGAAGGCTGCCTTCATTGGACCTGTGTAATGCATTCATAAGCATTGCTTTTAAAATGTTTAATTATTTATATATTTTCGTCACCCATTAATTGAAGGCCACCTACATTTGACCTTCATAACACATTCATAAGCATTTCAATTTTCAATTATTTCATTAGAACATTTTTGGTAGTCCTTATTTGGACATTCATAACACATCCATAAGCATTACTGAAATCTTTCACGAAGCAATGCTGGTGGATTCATGAAAAGTTTATGTCAAGTCATAACATTAGATATGACATTTATATTGTACAACTTGTCATAAACATCTATGTTAAATTGCCATTTAACAGAAGACATGCTGACTTCACCAAAGGACCCATTTGAAATGGTTAATGGTGTCAAACTTAATGGCAGTGTCCTCAATAGTGTTTAGCCTCCTGCTATTCCAGCAGAGTGTCTGGAACTCGGACAGGCTCAGAGTGCATCTCTCAATCCAACGGGATGTCCATCATGTAAGCAGTCTCTGATGCGATGTTTCACTGTAGGACAGGGTATGAAGTTCATGACATCTCGTGATATCAGGCCTATGTGACTACTAAGAATCCAGTGTTCTTGAGAGATTTATAATTGGCAGGTATATAGCAGTTGCCATGGTAATTTTTGCTCTTGATCCTCTAAATGGGTGGCTTCGAGGTCAAAGCAGTAAGTGCGTTTCTGTCTCATACAACAAAAGCCTGGCTAGTAGATCAGATTCTAATTATCCCTGATCACAGTCACACTGCTATTACTGCAATAGGGCTATTGAAGAAAATGTGCATTACAGTGGCTGTCTTTTTCAGAGCTAAACGATTGTGTCTGTGCAAGCTTCTCATGTTCAACCTTTTCGTAATTCAATAACGTCATGGAATGGATTTGATCTACTAGCCTGCTGCTAATGCATTGGCATCAATAGTGAAACCAGGATACACCGAAAGCCCTTACTAGCGTGTTTCATAAGATATTATAATAGTCACTGGAGTACTATTAATTACTTCACGTGGATACTTGAATAGATGTTCAGATCATTCATGTGACCTTTTTTTTCTCTACTCAGTATTCAGACGCCCTGTTTATGCGGTATACATAAACGCTAAAATACTACCAACATAAAATGTTTTATTCAGCTTTTTATTGCACTATTTAGGGTGGTTAGTTGGGGTGGGGGGTGTATTAAAGATGAAGTTAGTAAACCAAATAATACACTAGGCCTTTAGGATAGCTTGAGCACATAATTTATTGCACATCATTGCAATAAAAAGAGGTCAAAAAGTGACAAAAGCCATTTCAGAGTTATGTTTCATTTAGCATGGTGAAACAGTGTTAGATAATTTAGCGTAATATAAATTTATTTGATAATGTATAGACACAAAATGACAGCTATCAACTTAGCAGTGTTGGGGAGTAGTTATATACAGTGGATATTAAAAGTCCATTAAAACTGCAGGTTTTTATCATGTAAAAAATGAAACCAAGATTAATCATGTCAGAGCTTTTTCACTTTTAATGTGATAAAACAACCAACAAAATTCAAGTGGGAAAAAAAATTACAATAACCTAGTTGCATTAGTGTGCACACCTCTTAACTTATACTTTGCTAAAACACATTTTGCTTATAATACAGCACTCAATTTTTATGGGTAAGAGTCTTAGCACATCTTGATTTGCCAAGTTTATTCCACTCTTCCTTGCAAAAATGCCCCAGATCTATCAAATTGCAAGGGGATCTCCTGTGCACTGCCTTCTTCAAGTCATTCCACAGGTTTTTTGATAGGATTTAGATCTGGGCTCTGCCTGGGGAATTCTTAAACGTTGATCTTCTTCTGAAGCCATTTCTTTGCTGACTTGGATTTGTGCTTTGGGTTGTTATTCTGCTGGAAGGTGAAATGTTTATTCATCTTCAGCTTTTTAACAGAGGCCTGCAAGTTTTGTGCCAAAATAGGTTGATATTTGGAGCTATCCATGATTCCCTCTATCTTGACTAGAGCGCCAGTCCCAGCTGAAGAGAAGCAGGCCCTTAGCAGGATGCTGCCACCACCATGCTTCACTCGACTCAAAATCCTACAGAAAGAGCTGCTCTTTATTTAGGGTTAATCAGAATCAATTCATTGATTACAGGTGTATGATAATTACTTTTGAACACGAGTTTGAGTGTGGTTTGCATTCTGAGTACAGTCACTTTTTTTTATAATTGTTATTTTACAGTTAAGTAATGTTACCTGCTTCTTACTAAGTTAAAACAAAATAGAAAAGCACAATCTCTGTTATGGCATACCCTGTACAAACCACGTAAAAGTATCTTCAGTGTAGTTAGGTAGTATGTTCTTAACATATCTACCTACTTTATCAAAAAGTGTAGTTTGGCAGTTGCTTAGCTACATGAAATCAAATGTAGCTTGTAGCTTGACAAATAACACTTGAAAAATAACTTCCACAACACTACAACTTAGCTAAATATAGCCTTGCTTTAGTATAAAACACTCACATTTGACTATTTTAAAATAACTCTAAATACAAATAGACGGTATAATAAATTTAGATAGAAATAACTATGTGTTAAAAAGAAAGTTGTTGAAAAAGTTATCAGCCCTAGCCTTTCTTCTCATTTTTACAGGCTTACAGGATGTAGTGCTACCGCTAACCAGAAACTATTTAGCTAATGTTAGTGTTAAATCTGCAACAGTAATTAAATGGCTAACCTAAATCTTGCTAATGTTAAGTAAAATATTTTGTGGTGTCCAAACCAGTCTTGTTCACTTGAAAGTTAGCTTACACATGCTAAGTATCATATTGCCTAATCAAAAGTTATAGTATGCTAGCTAACAAGAGGCTAGCTACTATTGTATATTATTAGAGTATAATTTAAACCAGATGCCATATTAACTACAAAGCTGGCTAGCGTAACCTACATGGTGATGTCATATTATAAACACTGCATTTGGTTGATCAAATTTAACTTGTCACTTGGCAAGATCGGGATATCCTTTCAGAGTCCACTGTGGAGACCATCTTCTTCTCTCCTATCGCTTTGTGGATTGACACACACCAGGCTTTTGTACTTCCCCTCTAAATGGCACCATTAGCGTCTGATTCGAGCTGAGACATTCATTCAGTCTGTCTGACAAAGAGACATTTGATTTCCAGTGCATAAATCCTCTAGCTATCGATTTCTGCTTTTCATTAGGTGAGAGACGACACTGGGACAGGACCAGTTTGCTCATGAGCCAGACATCTTCATCAAACAGGAATTGAAGCCGGGATAAAGGGAAGCAGCTTTATAGGCTAAAATACTAGCGTAGTTACAACACAAAGGCTTTCTGCTAACAATAAGCACTCACACAGAGAATGCAAAATATGTGCTATTAAAGCACAACTACTGTTTCTTGATCTTCCACTTCCTAAAAAGGCAAATATACACAATTATTCTCTGGACACTAAAATGTGTTTTGTGTTTTGTCCAACATATATTTAACATTAAATTTTGCACTGGAGTGATGAGGCTAATTTAGCTAACATGGAATGGTAGGTTTTCTTACGTGAAATCTTTTAGAGTAGATACGTACCCGAATGCTCATATACTTGCTTCACATGACACTATTAAGCTTTGTAATATCATTTTTAAGCATTCAATAAACAAACAAACAAATAAATAAATAACCCTGATTTTTGAACAGACTTAAAGTAATGGTGAACAAATCATAAATTTATTAGCTAGTCCACAGAGCAAGTAAAAGCTCCAACGTGCTGTCCAGAAAACTCTCTTAAAAAAGTGTTAGCTAATGGAATGTTAGCATGTGAGCTAGGTAGCTAATTCAGTCCATTGGTACAGACCAACGAAAATGAACGATATATGACCATATAGCACAAGGTGTTTTTTGCCAAAACATGAGCAAGTTGTGGGCCAATATTTTTGGATATGAGCTGTAGTCTTCTGTCTTCACATCGCGCGTGAAAGATATGACTCTCTTCTGACTAGCATCTTTAATTTCCGTGTGGTGATTCCATGTTTTGCTAGCATGAGAGTCATACAATGGCTTTGTTCCTGATTTGTCCTAAATAAATCTAAATAAATAATCTGGTAAAAATTTAAGTACAGCGTCACTCAAGTTAAAGTCGAAAAGTACAAACTCGTAAACTTAAAATATGAAAGTAAAAGTACAATAAAAATCTGACAAAAGAAAAAAGACGTCTGCCTCAAATCACACACTGATTTTAGGTACTCAAGGTAAATAAGTGCCTCAACAAGAAACGTGAGAAAACAGCTAATCTCTGAAATGTTAGCTAACACTATACAAAATATCTGAATGCCAGTAGCTAGCTGTCACAATAGCCACAGATAGATTATAGTGATGGGAATTAGGTTTCATTTTTGATGGTACATCTATAAAATTTTTGATTTGTTAGGAGTAACAAAGCTGTCTGATGCTAAAAAATTGACTTTAAAAGTATCTGATTATAGCGAAATGTAGCTCTCAAAGAAATTTCTACGATACCATATGTAGCATGATATACTGTACTGTAGGTTTACTCACAATAGGCCAACAAAAGAGTAGTGTTGCACTAAAAAAAAAAAAAAAACCTGTTTGATGCTAAAAATGAAGGATTTTATTTTTGTTTTTTATATTTAAAAATATATTTTTATTTATTAAAACTAAAATATTTACACTGAAAAGGAGAAAATTTATTACAGAATTTATAATAAAACAATATTTATGTACATTTTACACAATTGTGTTACAAATTTTTAAATTTACAAAATTCAGGTTTTACAATTTTAAAGATTAAGTACAAAATTTTAATATTAAATCAGCTGCATCCAGCTGATTTCTAACAAAAAAATAAATAAATGATTTCCATGATATCCAAGAAAAGCATATTGCAACATAGTTTATCATGATATCAATATCATCATATTGTTCGACCCTAGTAGAATTTTTTTTTTCTTTTAAAATGCAGTAGATCTTTAAAAATCAGACTTCAGTACTGTAACGAAGCAGTTGTACTTTTTTTTTGCTCCCCACCTGTGGTATATTGACAATTTTTTATTTTTTTTTGGCCTAGCTTGGCCGTTTTAATGAAATGTCACTCTTCAATTGTGCACAGAAGTGTGGTGTTCTAGCTTTGTGTATGCATATGTATGCATGTGCGTGTTCTGTTGACAAGGGAAGGCTGATTGTGCACACAGTCCTACAGCCACTCTTCTTGATTATGACTCTGCAGGAGAGAGTGTGTGTGTGTGAGGGTGTGTGTGCATGTGTGTGTTGATATGTGTAATCATCTTATCACTTTTTATGATGTTGTGTTATGTAAATAATATGTCTGTAATCAGTGACACTGTGTGAGCCCATGGCACGATGAATGCTTCATTAAAAACTGTGGATTAGCCTGCGTGTGTGTGTGTGCGTGTGTGTGTGTGTGTGGTCACTATGCCTTTTGACTGATGGCCGTGATGGCATGTTTCCCATAAATAAGTCACTTACCATGCTGCAGATAAACACACACACACACACACACACACACACCATAAACACACTCTGCTTCACACACTGCTTATTATGTTATGACACCGTTGCTTACCTAGCCACAGAGTTTTCACACTGTCCCTTCCTCCTTCATGGACATGACTATCAGTTCAGACCTCTAATACAATTTAATGTGTGTGTGTGTGTGTGTGTGTGTTTCTGAGGGAGAATACATTATATTTTGACCTAAGGCTCAGTCACAGTGCCATATAACACATTTTTTTTGGCACATAGGAGTGTAGCAAGTCATCCAGGAATTTAATTTTTGCTTCTGCTGGCAGTGTTACCAAGTTAGTATGCTGTGTCTGCTGCTTTAATTCACTGTGCCAATGGCAAAATGCATTGATTTATATGTAGCTTTGAGCTATATATAATAAAGCTAGTAGAAGTAAATGAAGAGATAAACTAGACAAAGATGAGAGAGTTGTCTTTTCTTTTCTTTTTTTTTTTTTTTTTTGGCGGGGGGGACGTGATGGATAGTTTATTTCTTGGTCTAAAGAGTTATATCCATTTGCCAAGGCCATAAACAAGACGAGGGCAGAATAAAGAGCAAAATGGAAAGATGAGGTGAAACGAAGATGTTTAAGGATCCTATACAGATGTCACTGCTCACCTGTACAAATGTTAATCTTCAAAAAGTCCTCATTAGCAACGAACGACAAGAAGTTCAGTACAAAATAAATCTCAGACGCCATTCAAGATCATGTTTATTATAAAAATTATTATGCAAGTTGTTCAGGGAGGATTTTTCCTTTACGTCAGCTCCTCAAAGGCTTGCTGTTCCATTGGTGGACGCAGAACTAACACGCCATTAATGACGCTATGAACAATGACGCTATATAACATTTCATGGTTGGTTATTAAACCCCTTTGCACTAGGCGACTCCAAATCCTTAAATTCTCCAACTGTAGCTATTCCTGATATCACCAGACAGCAAAGCAAACTCTAATGAGGTGACACAAAGGGGGCATAAAGGGGTTTTTTTCTTGTTAAAATGGCTCCAGTTATAATTCCCACAACCTCATCAAGAGCTCCTCAAGGACACGTTTTTGAAGCCCTCATGATCACATGCACATTTTGTGAGAGGCCTTTTCAGAGTTTAACCAGTTTTACTGAAGCATAATTGGTGTGTTACAAGCTCCTCAGTGTTTAATCAAAGTGTTCTTTAGTTTGCCATGTGTGACCGATTCATCCAGTGTGTTAGCCCATCGGAGTATGTGGACAAAACTTGGATAGAAATGAAATGGCATTTAATTCAGGCAGGCACTCCAAAGTTAATCTGTACATGTATATATATATAAATGTGCCCTTACACGGTGACAGCCGTGAGGAAACTCATATCCTGATTGATCCAAAAATGGATTGTATAAATGTGTCATTGTTGATATGGTGAAGTTTTCTGTGAGGAGATGTTTATTAAGCATTTATGGAAGGAGTCTCCCATGTCAGTGCTTCATAAGAAGTAAAGATGTTACTTTAAGTTTCAGACATGAGAAAGTCTTTAGGATGGAGGGCGTCCAGAGAGAGAAAACAAGACAGACTAGTGAAGGAACAACTGTTTATATCTGTTATCATGTAATGACTTTAGAGACTCCATCCAAAAATGATAAATAAGCATAAGTGATAATAGGAACTAACTTGTTTTGCAGATGTTCCACAATGTAAAATGTAACTATAAATGGATAATAGTACACAGTGTCATTCTTGAATAATTTAAATCGACAGGTTACTGTGGTATAAGAGGAATAAGACATTTTAGGGAGTGCTATTAAAGGAAAACAATCTTCAGGGTGGTAACCCAAGGCTCGAGTAAAGTGTTTCGTTATTGTTTTAGGAAATACAAATGTGTAATTTGTGCTGCTGTACTTTTATTATGGACTAAATCGAGTTTGATTTAATGTTTTCATAAGATCACATTTTCTTTCATAGTCGTATTTGATTTTGATGAAGATTTGTGCACCTAATTTGTTCTATAGTTTTCAATTATGGTAAATAATATTATGTTTCTGGCTGAAGAGGCTTAATTAAGTGAATAAGTTCATGACATTGCTTACATTTTAACAAAAGTTACGGCGGAATTACGCAGTTGATTTCTAGCTGTCTGTTCTCCTGCACCACTCCATTTAACTCCATGACGGTAATGTGTGCATGTAGCCACTTGCGTATGACTGTCAGGCGATATTTCTTAATAAAGCTAAATGGCGGTCCTGAGAGAAGGAAGGTGGGAGCGACCCCATGGCTGCCTGACTAGATTATACAATAATCCTATTAGGGCAGAGCTCCAGTCAGCACTTCCACCTTCAGGCCCTAGATAATCATAACAGATGGCTTTGTTTCAGACAAAAACGCCCCTTACACACCCACTTCTGAGGCCCCAAAATATGAAAGAAGCTGTAATCATGAGGCAGTGGATTCTTGTGTATATGAAGCTGATGTATCTCATTATCTGATTTTAAACAGGATTTATTTTTTTTCGGGGAATGACCATAAAATCTACCATTTTCAAGGTGGAGAGTGAATTGTCTGGTTGAAAACAAGAATCAAGGAAAAGGAAAACAAGAAAAAGGCCATCAGCCTTTCCATTTTTAGCCAGATGAGACAATGTGTTCTAAGCTATAGGCTGGTCCATTTGGTGAAGAGGATGAGGAAATCAGAGTAGAAGCAATAACAGTGGACTGCAAAGAAACCGAAAGACTATTATTTGCTATGTTTTTTTTTTTTTTTTCTCCAGTATTCAAGTAGGGCTGTATTCAGAGTTGAGTTACACACATGTAGTGAGGATTTAATCCAGAAATTGTGCACATCTGTATTCAGACTTCGGACTTTACTACAGCGCTGTTCAGAAGTTGTGTGAGAGTTACGCACATGGAGCGGAGTTTGCCTATAACTGAGGCGTGTCTCAATGGGCTCAATGGGCACAAACATTTCTGTGTTCTTCTTAGATAAGCTCATGCATTTCTGGTTCATTCACTGCACTCGAAATGGCAGTATTTTACAGTTGGTGTCTGCAAGAGCTCCTGAATTGGAACATCAATGAATGTTGATCAGATATGTAAGAATAGATGCAAAGCCCCTTCTAGCAAGCAAAAGAAAGGCATCAAACATACATACACAATTACTTGGGTAAGAAAATATCTATTTTATATATAACTGAGATAATTGCCTGATATAAATATAGAAATAATATTTAGCAAAATCTATAGGACAAGTTGCAGCCTCAGTTATCCTAAAGGACGAGTTGACGATGTGACGTGTGGGTTAGAGGTGAACAGGTGGGACGCAAGTGCGTAAGATCAACATGTTTATCATGACATTTCCAATATTCGTAGTCAAAGACTATAGTGGGAGTCAAAACGCAGGCAGGCAGAGATAAACTTAAATAATCCATGTACAAAACCAGAAAGACAAGCATAAGTTAAAACCAAAAAGTCAAAACAAACATGAATGAGAACTGGGCAAGAACCAAGGCTTAGAAACAGACATTAACTGAACAAGTTTTCGCAATGAAACACAGAAACACAAGGGCTTAAATACACCAACTAATCAAGAACAAATACAAAAGAGGTGACAACAATCAGGACACATTAGAAAGCTGAACCAATGAGAAGACAGGGGCGGTGACAAGACATGAACCAAAACAAAACACACGTGGCTATATAAACAATAACACAGAACACGAAAACATGGAAACATCCACAACGCACGTTGAGAGCTAAAGTGCACTCTGAGACGTGAAGCGCACACTGAAAAGGGGAATGCATGACCGACGAATGTAAACAGTGCTGCCGGAAATGGTGAGAGCCAGACTATTTCAAAAGGAAAATGCATCATAGCACCGAATGCATGTAGCCCATTACGCACGATTCTGACCGAGGAGCACTATTAAGTCCAGCGCCACTGTCTTGAGTCACAATATGTCATGCTGAAATTTATGTTCTGGGCTGTAAATAAAATAAAATTAAATTAAAAATAATAATAGAAAGAAAGAAAGAAAGAAAACCTATGGAATGTTATTTTTAGTATCACCCCTTTAAAGACAAAAAAGTCTGAGAAGATAGCATCTTAATCTGAGACACTGTTTATCTCTAGGACTGAATTTTTTATGGGTAAAATAAAGAAGCAGCATTTAAAGAAAGCATAGCAAATGAGTGCTCAGCCAGCGTATCCTTCAAACCATGGACACATTTTCAAGTATTGAAATAATTTTAAAAAAAACGTGATAAAATAGCCCACATCCCACTAATGCTTTGTGATTTCATGAGTATCTTGTGGCTTCATTAAATTGTGAGCTTAATCTGACTGGGTAGCCCAGAAGCTTTTCCTTTCCTTTCCTTGCATATATATGGACATAATTTTTTGAACTGAAGTAACCAAGTCTGAACACAGCCCCTAGTCAGTGTCAGATGGGATCCTTGGATTTATATAAGTATTCTTATTTGAACCTGGAATATTCAATTCAATTAAAAATTTTATTTGTATAGCACTTTTAACAATGGACTTTGTCACAAAGCAGCTTTACAGAAATAAATACATTCAGGATATGAAGTTTAAATGTATGAATTTATCCCTAATGAGCGAGCCAGAGGCAACAGTGGTGAGGAAAAACTCCCCGAGACGATATGAGGAAGAAACCTTGAGAAGAACCAGACTCAAAAGGGAACCCATCCTCTTCTGGGTGCAATGGATGGTGTGATTATAAATAAATCCTTTCTATAACGGTGTACTAAATGGACAAATAGTGCAGTTGTGTAAACAGGAAATTCATTACAGTTTTTGTTTTGTTGAACTTATCCACTCTTCACCGATGGAGACTTGTATAGAGGGAAGATTTTATAAAAGCATAGTGCAGCATGTCAGTTTCAGTCTGGAGTCTTAAAAGGAAAGAGAACTTCCACTATCTCCTTCCCAACGTCTCCCCTTATGCCCCTTACATTTCTCTTTTCCTCTCCCTTTTATTATTCCACAGTCATGCTATCCACTTCAGGCCTTTAATTTTTCATACGTCTCAAGAGGAGGAATATTTCATAGGTGAAGAATCACCTTCACTCCATCTTCTCTAAGATGATGATAATGGAGATATTCTCTATCATTAAAAGGCATGCTTCTCCTCCAGGAACATTTTCAGGAAGTTAGGAACTTTAGGCATGTTTTAACCAGAGGAACCAGAGCCTGGAGTTCTAGAGTGACTTTGTTCCACAAATGGTACTTTTCTATAGAGGAATTATTGTGGAATTACCTGTTATAACACAACCTCCTGTCAACAAAAATCACCAGTTGACTCAACATGACTCAACATGAATTATGCTTTTTTTTTAATAAGCCTCTATAAATGGTATGTAGGTTTATGTCAGTTGTCACTAAGGTCATATGATCACCACTTTTAAGTAGTGTTAGAAAAAATGTTGTCACAAATTTCCCCTCTCAGCTCATATTGCAGTTCCTAGCATGATGAAAGCTGCTTGAGCTTGTTCTTTGTCCTTTGTATGCTTTTGTGTATGTGCCTTTTTAGTGTTGTTTCTGCCCCTGTTGTCTCATTGGTTTGTTATCACACTGTGTTCACCTGTTTTGTTTTAGCCTCTGATTAATGTCTTTTTATATGCTGGTGAGTCTGTCTTGTTGCAAAATCTTGATTGTTTTGTGCCTTTCTGAGCCTTGTTTTTCTGTTTTCCATGTTTTCCAACTCATGACTGTGACCAAGAATATGGATTATCATCTTGATGTTGTCTGCATGTGTTTGGACTTTGATGAAGATTTTTGGATTTACCATAATAAATCCCTTGCTGAGATTATGCACTTGCGTCCTGCCTCATTTTACCAAACCGATTTTTTTGAAATGTTCTTTTTAAATAATGTCACATTTTGTCGCAAAAACACACACTGGGCTCTCCACATGTCTTTTCTGTCTGTTGCTATCTGCTTTGGTCTCCCCTCCACACACCCTCTCTGAGAGCCTTTGGCTGCCGTCACAGATAATATGGGGGATTAAGTCTCTCCCACACTCCTCTATCTCCTTCTCTCCCTTTTATTCCACCATTTGCATAATCGAACAGTGGAGAGTGTTACCTGTGTCCAGTTAATATTGTATGCCCGTCAGTATGCTCAGTATCTCTCAGTCACACACGAATACCTGCATATGATTATTAAATAAAATAATACAGTGCCTCTCGGCAGCAGTTCAGACTCTTTTATCTCTGTCTGTAACCTGGAAGAGCCTGTAAAGTGCTGGGTTTGATTGATCAGGGGATGTGAAATGCCCTGCCGAGAGAGAGATTGAGAGAGAGAGAGAGAGAGAGAGAGACTCCTAATCTACTGCTTTTCAACCCCAGGTCACCAACCTCACAGGTTGATGAGGATTAAAATTGTCTCATTAGTCTCATCAATCAATATTGTGGTGCTGCATATAATCTTAGACTAAGATGGACTAATAACACATTTTCAGTTTAGTTTTGTGACCTGGACTTTTTTTTCCCCCCCTTTCTTCCTTTTATCTTCACATTAAAGTCTCCACATTAATAGAATCGCAGAATCTCAGCCTTTGAGAACGTTTGTGCCAGAGTTCAGTTAGTTGCAGGTGAACTTTGTACGACCTAAAGTCAACTTAAAGTCAAAAGAAAATCCTTTAAAAATACCCTTACCTTTTAAAAACTCCGATTTCAGAAGTTTAAAACGTCATTTAATCTGTCATTTAATAAGCGGTTACCAATGGTGTATTTAAGCCCTTCATTATAATTTAATTATAATTAAAAGCATTAAAAAGTCCCATTTTCTGCCTGATCAGAACTATATGGGTGTATAAGATTATGTAATGATTGACAGTAGTGTCTCTCCAGCAGTGCAAACTCAGCAGAGTTTCCACAGTGTTTTTGTTTTCACATCTTGGTGTTTGAACACATTGCTAGTGGTACACTTATAGGGTAAGACTGTGGTTTGTCTTTTTGTGGTTTACAGACGGTTTGTGATTTACAGATAGTTTGAAAAACTACAATGACTACATTGAAGCTAAATGTGATCCTCACATTTAAATGTTGACTATCGCAGAGTGACCACAGGCTTAATAACCCTTTCGGATATTTGCCGATTAACCTTGTAGTATATGTCTACTGTTGCAAGATTTTACTATACAAACCTGAAACACTTGGATTTCCAATATTCCCACATGTAAATCATTTCAGTATTATAACGAGAGGTCAGTTAGACAGAAATGAAGTTTACCTAAGTTTTACATCACTGGGGTAGAGTGTGAGTCATTGAACTGAATTGTAGAGCAGACAGTCTACTAAAGACACAGCTAACCTACTGCAATAAAACAGTGCACATAACATGCAAAATCTTAGGTTATGAGCAATTCTGCCATTTGTACCACCTCGGCTTACAGCTACCATCTGCACAGACCAGACCATCCTCCTTTTATTGTTCATTGTTCTTAATTGAACAACTAGCTATATATATATATATATATATATATATATATATGTATATGTGTAGATAGATAATATATGTAATATATAATGTACGTAGATAGATAGATACGTAGATAGATATAAAATATTTCCTTAATGCCATTTAGGCCTATATGAAATGACAGGTCCAAAAATTATTTGTGTGTGTACTTGAAATAAATAAGCAATTTGAACTTAACAGCATTATCCGTATATAAAATGCAGTAACTCAATACATATTATATGATCTGAAGCCGTTTGATCGAGGTTTTCATTAGTTAGTCTTCTTACGCATACTGTAAATTTACACACACTCAGGAGCAGGAGTAGGATACAAAAGTTTTTCAGAATTTACAGGATTTTCATGAATACTACGTTTTTTGTGATAATGCTCATACGAACTTTACATATTAATCCATTTGTATCCAACTTGCAGTAGATGGTAAATACAAAATGGCTTACAGTAAGAAACTAATAAAGAAAATAAGTTTAATCTAATATTAAGAAAATACATTTAATCTAATATTTTTTTTTCTGGATCCTCTTTGTTAAGTGTTCAATCTTGGCATGGATATAAACACAGGAGTTAGATTTAAGTCTGATGTAATTTTTATTTCTTAATACGTATTCAGATATAGAGAGTCCATTATCATGTCCTTGCAATATCATAAATTAAAGGCAAACAAAAATCTAAAACCCTTAAAGCATTTGGTATGGGATTGCAACAATAGCGTGTTAAGAATTGAAACTAGAGATATGTTACGTTTACGCTAAGAACACATACAACACATGACTGATGACTTGAATGTGTTTCATTTGAATTATGCATGAGTTCAGGCTTAACCTAATCCATCTGCTTACCTCTAGTATTTATGAATCCTATTTGTTTTTTGTTTTGTTGTTGTTTTTTAAGAAATGGATGTGATAGTGTGTGGTGGTGGTAGCATCGTTGTTTCATTATTTAGTAGGAAATCTTGACACCAAATTATTGAATTAAATTTTTTTTTTTTTTTAATATAATTTAAAATCTGTTGTTTGTGTTCATACCAGATGTGGTTGCAATTGTAGTAAACTTTCTCCAAGTGTAACAAAGTTTCTTATAATTTAAAAGAGGCTCACAGCAAAGCAAGATTTATGAGTGCCCAGCTGAGAAATGACAGTGCTACAGTGGCATACATCCCTAAGCACACAATTTCAGGTCCAAACTCGGCTTGGGAGACAACAATTAACCGGTTATGCTCCTTTACATATCCGACACCTATGAATGTTTATCCAGTTACTTCAGGGAAAACAATATGAAATGATTAAGCTGATTATACGGTGTGGAAGTGTGGAATTTAAGATCCTACTCCTGTTTGACCTGATGTAATTGCAGCTATGAATAATGCATTTCCATTTCCATAGGATGTTATGTGGATCTATAAGTTGTGTTTAAAAAAAAATGAAATGATCTGATATTCTGGGTTGGAATTTGGAGAACATTTTACAGTTAGGCTTTATTAAATCTATAAATATTACAGGTTTCTTTAATTGTGAATCAGTATTGTAATTCTCTTATCAGATAATTGTGTGGAAGTCTGGGAAATCCTGGCAAAAGTCTGGCTAAAAGCCCAAAATGTACAAAAAAAATCATGTATTTTTTCTGTCAGTAATATACTTTAATGACATGAGAAATGGCATGAAAATGTTTGTATTTAGGCTACTTTCTTACTAACTTCTAACCTAATAATGTCTAAAACCTTGCTAGCTAAGAGCGCTTTTCTCATGCAGTGAATGTCACGATTTGTTTAAGGTGTTGGATAGCTACATGTCACACTGAAACTGACATAAGTCTAGTCATTCAATTTGCAATAAGACACCAACTCTTAACTTGTCTGCAATGCTCGTGTGCCATGAGGGGACCTGCGACAACAGAGGACAATGTTTTAATGTTGTTTGAGTGGCTAGTAAAAAGGGAGCAATAACAAGAAATTTAGCCAATAGACCAGAACTCGATGATTTCCTAAATTATATTAGCATGAACAGAGATCAGTCGAATAAATAGATGACGAAGAGGGTAAAAATGTCCAAATTTGGCCATATGAAGAGTTAAATGTGTATTAATGTGTTGGAGGAATAGAGAGAGGGACAGAATATGTTTAGCTTGCTGCATCTTCATTATTGAGTGTTTGAGGCTGACTCAACCCCTTTTTCGTGATTAGTGTGCTAGTATTATGCTAACCTTGCACACATTAATCAATGAACCAATTTATTTTATAATATGACAGCTGCTGTACTACCAATAATGGGCCAACAAGGTGTGTTAAATGGATTTGTTTAATCATTGGAGAAAATGCTGGGAATTTCTCTCTATTAGCTCTGTTTTCTATTAATACGCTTTATACTGTAGATGCTCCTCATACTCAGAGAGTACATTACACACTGTAAAAATCTTAGCACAAAACAAATATACATTGGTAATTCCGCTAGATGTTAGAAAGGTTATATGTCCAAAGTCCTGTCTCATCAGTTCAGAGTAATATGTCTGAAAAACCAAAATGAAATGCTGATAAATAGCCATTTTACTCCATGTTTTATTTCCTACGAAACACTGGCCTTACTGCTTGACTTAAATTTTCTTGACCTATACCAATGATGAGTGTTTCATTTTTGAAGGTAGCTTTTAAAAGGTAGCTGTCTTACCAAATTACCCATAATATATATCCAAGTGTTTCAGAGAGCTTCTTATGTGTTACAGTCTTTATATACTGCCTCTATATTCCACCAGCTGCCCATAAACTTTATCAACACTCATAGCTCTCTATATCTTCCCTGTTTTCCAGATCACCACCAAGGGGTTGGGTTTAGCTCAAAGCAGGAAAGCACATCCATTTCGAGAGTTCATTCCCACATATGTAATTTGTAATTCATTTATTAAAGTTATTTAACAGAAGGTATGGGATTCAGTCATAAATAAAGCAGGTATCCTTCAGTAGTGCCTATGGGGCAGTGCATTAGCATTATTACTAGACTGTTGGACTATGACCGAGTATGTTAATGTTAATGTGTTAGCCTTCAGTGAACCTGAGCCAAACTAATCTTTTAATGAGGTTTAATTAGGCTAGATCCTGCCACAGTGGGGCACAGAGTGTTTGCTAGTATGATAGTGCTTTAGAACTTTCTAACCTGCCTATCTGAACTTCAGGTCCTGTATAGACTAAATATAACAGCATATTATTAAAAAAGTTTTATCTGGTATAGTGTTTTCTGATGTTTTGGATTGATGGATGGGTCTGAAAAGTAGAAGCCAGAACCAAATGGTTCACAACTCACAGGACTGTTTAACAGAGGTGAAATTTGGTAGTAGCATAAATGATGTTGCAATGCAATGATTTTACAATTCTTTAGAAAATCATTCAGTGCCTGATGAAATCTTGAATATAATGTGATTCTGTTTAATTGATTTTGAATAATTCACAGCGTTATCTTTAAAAATGCACAATCCATGGGCCGTATTCAGAGTTGGTGACTTAAGTCCAGAAGTTACACAGAGAAATGTTGCTTGTGTTCAGAGTCTGGCTATGCACCTACTTAAACTGATATTCCAGGCTTCCTATTCGGATTATGCAAATGACCTGAATGTAGTTCATGCATCCGTGGTTGCAAGATTTTTTTTTCTTTTTTGAGTAGAAGTGTCCAAGATGGGGTTG
>CM040481.1:3314030-3319030 GCA_022758105.1 Pangasianodon gigas
AAAAAAAAAAAAAAAAAAAAAAAAAAAAAAAAAAAAAAAAAAAAAAAAAAAAAAAAAAAAAAAAAAAAAAAAAAAAAAAAAAAAAAAAAAAAAAAAAAAAAAAAAAAAAAAAAAAAAAAAAAAAAAAAAAAAAAAAAAAAAAAAAAAAAAAAAAAAAAAAAAAAAAAAAAAAAAAAAAAAAAAAAAAAAAAAAAAATCAGGAATAGAAAATGTGGACTGAAGAAAGCAATAGAACAAGAGACCATTTAAAAAAGAAAAATGAAAAAGATATACTGATTGAGAGGCTTTGAAATAGACCCCAAATGGTACTCTAGCAAGTCTAGTAATCTAGTATATTGCCAATATATTGCTGAATTAATTGCATTTATCACATTAATCAGTGCAAATTTAGTTTAATTTAAACAATATGGCTTCCACCTTCAACCTTATGAAGCTTATAAAATAGCACTTGATCCAGCACAAACTATTATTTTGTTTACTGTATATCATGCACTTGCAAGTACTTGTGCAGACAACTTAATGAAGCCACGATATGTGATAGAAAAAGGAAATAGCACCTTACGTCTGACCTGCTTGACTTTAATAAAGAAAGGTTGAAAGGCAGGATGCCCAAGGTCACCATTTAAGTCAGCAGCCAAAGCTTGTCTGTCTCTATATCAGGCAGGGAATCTCTATATCACGGAAACGAAAACACACTCTACACATCAGTGAAGATTTGAAATGACATGTGGGCTGGTTGCGGCCACACACACAAATGCACTAAATGCACTTCTGCAGAGCTGTGTGAGTGCATGGAAGTTTCTGTGTGTATCTCAAACAACAAAAGCCATTTTCACAGATGTGTGCCGAGTGGAATGTGGGAACTGGTTCGTGGAATGTTTGTGGGTGCGAACGTCACTCCTGTGATGCAGGACCCTTGAAGGACACGTACACACAAGACACACTCCCACCGAAATGATATGCATTAGCCTTTGCGGTGTTGGGTCTGCAATAGAACCAAGAAGGGATCATGTTTCTCCAGGGGGATTGTGGGAAATCTTTGCCAATTTGAGTGAATCCAGTAAGAAGGAGAAGGTTAGTCCATGAGGGAGAGGAGGTGAAAAACATAGCTTTTATCTAGTTATTTCTATTACTTTGCTATATACGCTGAACACCATGGAACCATCTGTTCTGAATGGAAATATGCCTCAAGGTCTCAGAGTACATTTGGTATCTGCGTAGGGAGAAAATTTGTCTTCTAATATGAAAAATTTCAGACTGACAGATTTCGTTAGCTGCTTACCTAATAACTTTTCCATTTTACTTGCCAACTGTGAATTTTCAGATCCAGACTTTTTTTTTTTTTTTTTTTAATTCAGCAGCAAGGAGAATTCGGTGACAGGTTATTCTGTGAAGAGCCCTGCAGCTTTCAGGGAAATTGCTCTCTCTCTCTCTCTCTCTCTCTCTCTCTCTCGCGTTCTTTCGCTCTTTCTCTCTCTGAGATAAGTACAGGTCTATTTTCTGTATGCTGCACATGGCAGTCTGTAGAGCCATTCAGATCCAGACAATTTTTAAAAAAGAAATTTATTCATATACTCAAATTATACCTACCAAGAAAGAAAGAGAGATGAAAAGACAGAAGGTTAGAACATCATCAAATCAGAAACTATATGAAATAATGATGAGGTATTTTAGTCTCTGGTGTTCTGAGGTAATGTGAAAAGAAGAAGAAATGAACACAATAATCATAATCACATCATAATAATCATAGTATTAACATAATCATAACACAATGTACATTGTGGTTTGCTGTGTAAGGTTCTCTCTTAAAACAATCGTAATCGTATCAGCCTAGACGGGTTTATTAATTTTATACTTAAACTGTGAGGTTAATAATGCTAAAAGAAGAGAGAAGGTTATAGCCTTCAGTTTAGCATTGTTTAAATTGAAAAAAGAAAGAAAAAATTCAAAGTTGTGTCAAAAGGCATCTGACTGAGAGATACCATATCAGAAGTCGTCTATATAACAAACAAACAAAATTATTATTATTATTATTGTTGTTGTTGTTGCTTATATTGACTTAATGTAGACTACTAAATGTAGTCAGGTTAGTAGTAGTAATAATAATACTAATAATAATCATCATCATCAATATATTTATCGACTTAATATAGACTACTAAATTTAGTCAGGTTAAAAATAATAGTAATAATAATAATAATAATAATAATAATAATAATAATCAATATGTTATCATACTAATCAATTCTACCATACAATTTCACCTTCAGAAATCTGAAAGAAAGCCATCTTGTGCTGAGGAAAAATGTGATTAAAATGGCTGCCACTACTAATTTAGCTTTGTGACATCCTGTATTGTCTGTATTTAAACAAAATGTCTGTCTTAAGCTGTCAGAATCCACAAAAATAAATGTGTTTTAAGATATTGAACAACTTGACAAATCAGTTTGAGGTGATGATTTATACATGAATTGGACCTTAGTTTTTAGCAAGATTAGCCTCATAGCTTGTGTGCAGAAATTCAGACACAAACACGTCTTGGCTGATTGACTCCATCGTTCGGGGTAAATGGAACGTTATGTATGTTTAATTCTTTCTTTTCATGTTATCTGTTAGATTTATTTTGTTTTTGGTTTTGTGGCAGCTAACTTAGCACTCAATCAGTGGTGTCTCCCTGAAGGTGGTTGTATTTTCTTCCTCCGTTGATGAACAGGAAGATTGTGCTTTCTGTCCTGAGGAAGCTGTCTTTGTAGCGTAGGCTCGTCACGTCTGTCTCAGTCATCCGGTTGCACTGAGGAAGACAATGAGATGTCACCTAGCTGCCATGACTGACACCCAGGTCAAAAAAACACACTCCCACACGCATACACACACAAGCTGCTTACCTGAGAGGGTCTTCAGCTGTCACACAGGCTGTACACAAGTTGACAGCATCCTTCACATAAACACCCACACACACACACACAGAGTGGCTGAACAGCAAGAACAAGCTTCAATTCGATGACACATATCTTCCAGCTTCTCATGTCCAGCTCTGTGGTGTTAAATATGACAAAGTGACTTTGCAGTGACAGCTCTCTGTTTTACGACATTTCATGGCCAGAGAGCTTTCATGAGGCGGTTAGCTACAAGCTAGCATCACAAAAACGGCTAAGAATGCTAAGGTTTTTAGCATTGCAAATTATAATGTACTGTAAGTGACTAGATCTGTTTTATTTCAGTCGTAGCAGTCATAACATTTGTTTATATATCTACTGTACATTGGTTTTAATAGTAACAATGTCTACGCTAAATAGTATGAGGGACTAGCAAGCAAGTAGGCTATGAGATGAGTTATGTGCCACTACAATCTGAATTTGTATGGTTTTATTTGAATTCTTTGCGTTTTTGCTTAAATTTCCAGATTTAGTTTGTGAAAATTTTAATCTGAATCTGAAGAACCGAATTTGAAATGTATTGTATAACAAAACAAATGTAATTTAATTGTTCTGGACATGATTATCATAAAATATAATTTGAATCCTTGCTCAAAAACTCAAGCCATGGAATAAAATTTCAGTTTGAGCTAATTCAACTACAAAACCTCACTTATAAATTTATATAAAGGCATTTGTATAATTTTTACAGTTAAAAATTCAGATTATATTTCTCACTTCATAGGCAATGGATTTTATTCTACATAAGCACAGTGTTTTTTTTTTTTTTTTTTTTTTTTTTTTTTTTTTTTTTTTTTTTTTTTTTTTTTTTTTTTTTTTTTTTTTTTTTTTCAGCAGTGTTGTGGTTTGAGGTTGTTGCTCATGGCCCATCATAAAATTAAGCTCATCTAATCTGGTAGAGAGAGAGTGTTCTATGCATTACTCATTCTACCATTTAACAGTGAACTTTGTTCTGAGATGCTTTTCATGTGTTTGGGGTTATTTTGTGCCATTCAAAATGCAGAAAAATGCTAAAGACACTGACGTGAGCTGTATAAAAGAGTAAGCAGTAAAACCTGAAGAAGCTAGAAAAAAAAAAAAAAAACAAGAAGATCCAATAGTGGTGCAGTAAGTAAAGAAAGAGGTGTGTTTTTATGACATTTTCTATTGAAATCATCAGAGAATGCCACTGCAAAAAAGAAAAGGAAAAAAAAAACTGAGTCTGTTGCTTGGTTTAGGTTGGGCATATTAATGTATTTATTACCTATTTATTAATGTATAAATTAAAATGTAATTTTAAGGCATTAAAACAGTTTTTGTAAAATAATTGCTTGTTTGTAAATGCCCCCAAAATACAGAAAATGGATAGATAGATAGATAGATAGATAGATAGATAGATAGATAGATAGATAGATAGATAGATAAATAAATTTGGCAGACCTTGACTGACTTTGAATATTATACCAATGCTTTGTTTTCCTATTTTGATATGGTCATATTAACCTAGAAGTAAATAAAGTTTGTCACAATACTTTAACATTCAATGCATGGAGCATTATTAAAGCTAACAGACAACATGTTACCTGGCACACACACTTCAAACAGAGATTTGCCTAATTTTCAAATCAAAATCACTACCATGATTCTTACATTGAACCCTAGCAGCCACTTTATCTACTGGTTGTGTTTCACTGGAATTCATTTTAATTGATGCAATATATACTATATGGTCAAATGGTTGTGGACATCTGACCATATGCGGTTCTTCTCCAAACTGTTGCCACAAAGTTGGAAGCACACGATTTTCTAGAATGTCATTTGTATGCCATAGCATTACAAATTTCCTTCACTGGAAGTAAGAGACCCAAACCTGTTCTAGCATGACAATGCCCCTGAACACAAAGCGAGCTCCATGAAGACATGGTTTGCCAAGTTTGGAGTGGAAGAACTTGAATGTCCTGCACAGAGCCCTGACCTCAACCCCACTGAACACCTTTGGGGTGAATTGTAACGCCGAATGCACGCCAGGCCTTCCCGCCCAACATCAGTGCCTGACTTCACTAATGCTTTTGTGGCTGAATGGAC
>CM040481.1:3324030-3335869 GCA_022758105.1 Pangasianodon gigas
GTATTTGGATGATATTATAGCTAAAGATATACAGCAAATACAAACTGTTCCACACTTTTTTGCAAAGTTGTTTATTCAAAAATAAGATTATGTGATGTTCATGTATTTATGGAAATGACTTTGAGTGAGAGAGTTCCATGACTCGTAGCGTTGGTTCAAACCTAAAGAAGTTTGTAAGTGTGAAATTAGAGTTTGTAAGTGTGAAATTTTTTTTTTTTTTTTGCTGAACTATTCCTTTAGTTTGCCAAACATAAAACAGGGAAAAAAGTAGAAGCCATAATAATGACATGTCCGAATAAAATTTGCAGAATAAATAAAACTAGATACCAGAGATGTTCTCCAATTATGTTTGAAATGTAGCAGTAGTCCTTTGCCACTTGTGCCTTCTAGTTACTTTAGAAAAGTACTTTTGCACTTTGCAGTCTAGATAGTGTTTGAATTTGTGATAAGTCTTCCTTTATCTGCATTCTCACTCTCTTATTCTCTTACCCACACACACTCACAGCAGAAAGAGCTCTAGTCTCCTTATCTCCTGCTGAACCTTAATTAACAGTAAGACCAGGCTATTACAGGCCAATATCCCTTGTCACAGAGGCACAAAGCCTGCCCCCTCCAGCCTCTCATGCCACCGCCCCCAAACTCGCACCAGACGGCCACGAAAGAGCAGCCCATCTCTGAGAGACAATGCTCACTCGGATAACACTATTTTGTTCTGTAATTGCTTTGCGTCTCTTGAGAGGGACCCGAACCAGACAGGTTTACCGCATCCGACCTCAGAGGGGACTAGCAACCTCAAAATGTACAGAAGAATACTAACCTGACCCTAGCAATCTGTCTCAGAAACCCAATCCATTTAATACAATCCCAACTTTTTTTTCTGAAGTCAACTTATACCTTTAATAACTTGATGTAGAATTAATTTATTTAATTATGACTTTCAATATTAAAAAAAGGCAAAAGGCGGAAAGCATAACCATAACTGACAATTTATTTTTGACAGGTTGAGAGCCAGTCCACGATGTATAATCACACACGTATATTAGAAGCAATTGAATTGTTGTTATAATGTAAGTAGTTACGTAACTACAATGAAACTCTGGTAATCAACATGGCAACATATGCTAATCAACAATGACAACATAAACTGGTTAGCTGGGACATTGTGTGTAATTAGCTTAATACTTTGCATCTTAAACATTATTGGGTAACACATAGTGATGTTAGTATTACAAATTTTTATCTGGGTTAACATCAAAATTTTGACATTCAAGCTAAATTTCTGTAATCTGCATTTACAGCTCAACTGCATCAACACTTTAAAATTATGTCAAATTTGCATTATTGATACTCTAAGACAATGATAAACCTATTTTTGAACAGTGGTCAAACACCAATAGAACACTATTATTCTGTAAGATCAAATACTTTTTGACTTTGTAAGGTTCTACCTGGCTTTTTCTTTATAAGCAATGCCTATATCTCATTAAACAACTAATAGATGGTAACATACTCAGCAGAGATTTTGAGCCTAATAAGACCACATGTGTTCTTAGTGACTTTGACCGTTTCATAGCTGTTGGTGCCAGACAGGCTGGTTTGAGTATTTCACAAACTGCTGCTTTCCTGGGATTTCCATGCACAATGAGTCTCTTGTGAGTGTGAAACACAAAAAACATCCAGTGTGCAGCAGTTCTGTGGGCAGAAATGCCTGGTTGATGAGACAGGTCAGAGTAGAACGGGCAGACTGGTTTAAATTGACAGGAAGGCTATGGAATTCAAATAACCACTCTTTACAAACACGCTGAGCAGAAAAGCATCTCAGAATGCATCAAACCTTGAAGCAGATGGGATTGCAGAAGACCACATCTGGTTCCACTCCCATCAGCCAGGAACAGGATGGGCACAGGGTCACTTAAACAGGACAGTCAAAGATTGGAAAAAGACTAGACGATGTTGAGTGGTATGTTTTATTTTATTAAATTTGCTATCTAAGATCTAAAATATAAAATATTTCACTTTTTAAAATCTGAAATTGTTCCTAAAGATATAAATATATTTACAACTTAATGAAACGTAATGGTATAACATTTAACAATGTTAAAATGCATTAGAACATCCACAAACATGTCTGCTAGCTGACTTGCAGTCCCTGGTAACATGCTAAAGGTCAGTTTATTAAGCACATTGCATATAGCTAGCTTTTTATCTGATGTTAGCAGCAATATTAACTTTCCACTACGATGAAGACTTTCTAATATGCCAGAATGTTTAACCATTGCCAAACTAGTGAGTTCAGTAGACCTGTACTGTACCTGTTTTCTATGTCTACTTTTTATTACTGTCATGGTGTGTATGTAGAACATATAGAATTAAAAGTTGCCTTTCCTCCGGCTCGCTGTAATGAGGTTTCAAGACTGTTGTTTTCTGTCAGAGGGTAAATATAATGTAAGTGTTGATTGGCCAAGGCTGCCTGTGTTGCCTTTCTCCAATGTTCATCCTGGATAATGATTTGCTAGCAAAAACCGAATTTATCTGTAGGTTTGGACATAAAACAGTTTTCAAATATTACACCTAAAACATTGCAAAATAAAAACATAACAACACCAAAGAATAAATCATCCAGCGACGATGTTTGCTTGGACCTTGTTGAATTGGCATTGGAATTGGAAAATTGGCATAATCAGGTCATAACGATGTCATGGAAGCTGTCATGTCCTGTCAGACATGATTTGACAGAAAATACTCAGTATTATTAGAATTTAGAAGAAGCAGGATCAGGAAGCAAGTCTTTTACATACTTTTCTATCTTGGCTGAATCAAACCGAACTGACAGATATAATAGTGTATCATCAGCATAAGTGAAAGGCAACATTATGTTTGCAAATTACATATCCAAGGGGCTGAATATAAATTGCATTTTTTTAGGCTTTGAAGAATCTCAGTTGCTAACAAACTGGTAATGGTCTGTCAAATAAGATCCAAACCAAGCAAGAACGCTGTCTAACCTGTGTCTTCAAGCCTGTTCATTAAAATATAATGGTGCCAAATGCTGCACTCAAGTCCATCAGTACCAAAACAGATGTTGAGCTGAGGTGAGCAGCAGGTCATTTTAGTGCATTATGATGTTTCCGGGAAAGCAGACTGACATGCAACGTTGTTATTTCTATTTGAAAAAGAACAGAGCTGTTGGGCAGAAGGGAGTATACAGAATTATTTCTGTGTCCAAAGTAATTTTACATACACAAAAATATCTCTAAAAAAAAAAAAACACTCTATATTATGATCTGTAAAACTGCATCTGTGACTGCATCCTGTTTTTTTTTTTTTTTTTTTTTGTAAATTTAACTTAATCTTTAAACTATGACTATTCTGATTACGAATCATAATTATAATACTAAAAGGATACTTTTACAAATCATTCGTTATTCTTCTAAAATGCATGACTACAACTCATGAGTTTAGATTGAAACTTCTTACTATGGTAACATTTTGAGGGGCGTGGCCAAGTGGAAGGTTCCCAAAAGCTGAGTGGGCGGGGCCCAGACTTGCGATAACAAAAGGCCAACTCTCTGCGGGTACAATACAACGAGAGCGTAGAATTGAAAACGAGAGTATAAACACATGCGCGTCAAGTTACAGATTTACAAATTTGAATTTGTTTGCAATTTTTAAATTTTAATTAAATACAATTTCCACATTGCTTAAACAGAAAAATTATCTCCACAGATGTGCAACTCCACGTTCTGTCTGCCGACGTCCCCTGTTCTTATCGAGTGCACACAGTGAGCTCAGTGAATGATCTTGTTTTATTAAAACCAGACCTTTTAGCTCCGTTTCACCTCAGAGGAAGACAAGCCAGCTGTGCCAACAAGCTGACATTTTCTATCACAATGGCTTTTGAGAAACAATATTGTTACAGTTTTAAACACCAGGCCAGATGTGTGCCTGCAGTGTTAAACTCACAGTCTTGGTTGTGGTTGGGAAAGTGTGAAGAATCACAGGTTTATTTGAATGTGGTGTGTTATAATTGGAAGACTGCACACTCCTGAGATAAAGAATGTTGCATATGGAAAGATGCTGCTCTCTGTTGTTGCATATTTTGGCCAAATCTGAGAAAAAGGATTATTGTGTCAGTGTAGGACATGCTATAATTCTGTTTATTAAACCAGATTTCTATGAAAGTGCCAACAATAATGCCAAACTATCACTCCAACCATAGAATAGTGTTCTATTTAAGAATGTAAGTGATTTGCTTGCCTTATAGTTAACAGTCATATTTGTGTCTGCAGTTTGCCACAAGTCGTTCAATTGTTAACCAACATCACAGCTTATATCGATCACTTATGCTGCCTTGCTTAGCTGATAACTCAATAACCAACATGACCTTAGCTAGCTACTGTATATCATTCATGAACTGTAGTCTAGCTGTGTTCAGCACTACAATAAGGCTGTTGCTTATTCAGGATCTGTCCTCAGGAAGGTGAATAGACTAGCAGCCAATAGTGAATGAACAAATGCCAGAAACATAGAATGACTGTGAAGCTGTCAGTGGGCTTCTGGACAGGAACCTACACAGGGACCCCCTTCCCATCCTGCCACAAATGAAACAGTGCAGGGTGCCCTGACTGGCCAACCCCTCAACTCAATACATGGACCCCCCAATTCCAATCACCCCCCAAAACCATTCCACCAACTCACCAATCTCCAGCTCTTTAACAAGCTCCTAGCTAGTTACTATCTAGCTAGCTATTAATTTCTTACTGTTTTTTTTAGCCATTTCTCCTCTTATGCTTTTTCGCTTTGTGTTTGTCCGCTCCAGATAGATACTGTATGAACGCTTCATGATCATTGCTTTTTTCGTGATCTTCTGATGTTAGTTGCATTGCCTAATACACGTTATTTATTTATTGTTGTTGTTTGTTGTCAGTGTTCAGTATGTATATGTGTGTATGAGGCACAGTTGAACATTCCTAAAGGATTAGTTTGAATCCGTTCAGTGTGTCGTATGGACAAAATGCCTTGTGAGCTTATTCCAGAGCTACAGGAACGAGACGAGTGGGTGGCAACGGAACACCATGATGGGCAGACGTAGAAGGCCTCTGGGTTTTGCTAAAACACATCCTCTTTACAGCTACGTGACTGCCTTACGTAACACACGTTCACACACACACTCGGTTAAGAACCCCAACTTTTTATACAAATTACCATCTGACATGCTGGTGAATTTCTTATTATATCATCATCCCTTGTTTGTGCTTCAGTTGTATTGGTACTACTATAGTTTTGACACCAGTTGTCATAACCATTCACCAATTAACAAGCACTTGATTAACGCTAAAAAAATATCAGTGAGAAAACACAAGCATGACAGATTGATGTGTATTTATAACCTGTCTGGCCTTGAAATACATTGCTTTATCACTTGAAAAATAGCAGCTAGCAATGTCTAGAATGTGCTAATGTTAGTCATGAAAAAAAAAAAATCATGCTGGATGTTATTTTTCTCATTTGCTTGACTGACAAGCGCATTTACCTATCCATTTTAGATGCACCTGATACCTTTGTTTCTGTTATATACTCTACTGCACAAGAGGTACTAATATTAATTAGTAGAACAGTCATTAAAAAAAACTTTTCCATAAAGCAAAAACTGATTCATGACATTGATATTTTATATATTTTCCTTTTTTATTAATTCAGTTAAATGCTGATAAACAGTGGCAAAGAAACTGTCAAACTTCATTTAACAGCCACGCACAGGTTACAAATTACATTTCCAGCTTCAGTGCTTTTTAGGCTACATCATTGATAACAAAAATAAATTGTAATAAATGTGCAAAATAACAAATATGTGTATCATCTTGCACTATTTAAGGTCATACATAAGGTCATTCTTAAAATGGTCTTCTATGGACGTCCTGGAGGATGTGGCTCAGCTTGTTGATTCTGGAACTGAGAGTGTGAGAAGCTCATATCCATCAACAGAGACCTCTCTATAGCTATAGCTATAGCTCTATAGGGGTTCCTTGGATGGAGGATGCAACATTTTCATTCGCAAAGACATTGGGAGGTTTTTTCCAGGCTGATATTGACCCGGGAGTTGAACCACCATGTTCATGGCCTGCAAAAAGTAGCATTCAGAAAACAAGTCTAGTTCAGCCTCTGTCAGGTCTAAACTAGCTAATTGGGATTGGATATTGGCATACGCACTGAATGCATGCTTTCACATGGTGCTGGCCAAATTGGAATTCACTATGCCACAGTGCAAGAAATTTATTTAAATTTTATATTGATTAAAAGAACAGCAACAACGACAACAAAAAATGGATGGAGGAATTCTTTCAGGAGCAGGCCAGGTGTGGGATTAAAAAGACCTTATATAACATAGACTTATGCAATGGACACTTGATGGTAGAATTTGCTTCAGCCAAGTACATTTAGTTTTTTTAATTATTATTTTTTTTACCTTCTGCCTCCCTGTTTCTTCCACAACCTGACTAGTTGACAGCTTCCCACATTGGCATCTATAGTGAATGTTTTGTATTGTATAGTAGTCTATTGACTAGCCTAGCTACTAACTACTTCTTGTTGCTAGCAATGGTCCACCACCAAAATCTATCTGGTTGCTGGAAGTTTGGAGGTCCTTGTCCACTGATGGATGGGGAAAGCATGGATGACACATCATAGCCTACACTATATAGCAACAGAGAAGAGTAATGATTTATAAACACACTATCCAGTGTTAGCTAGAAGAAGATGGGTCCATTTTTAAATTTTGCCCTTTTTAATTTTCTTCCTTGGGTCAACTCAGGGAGTTTTTCCTTTCCATTGTTGCCTTGCGCTTGTTAAAACAACAAAACCAAAACATTTCCTGGGATATTTCCTTCTTCCCACCATGACAGATTAGGGGTGCTAATACTTACTAATTCTCTAGAAGAAATTCCCAGGAACATTTTGAAGATGCAACAGAAAATGCTCGATTCCTTCTACTTTTTCCAGAGAGGGTTTTTATATCGAATATGGTATGATTTGTCCTTTTATTCTATATTTCCTTGTAATCTAGTTGTGTAGAGCAGGTCTCTATAAATGACTCCGATCAGGCATATGGTTCTTGAATAGTAAGAAAGCAAATTCATACAGTGTTATTCATATTCTGAGACATAATGATGGAGATAATAATGTTGAAGCTGATTCATTCCTTGCCAGCAGCCATGTGTCATGTGGCAGTGTTGCACTCAATAACAAAATGGCAGAACTTTGAAAACATCATACATGCCTATCACTATCAATCATATATTTGATGCAAGGAAACTTCACACTGAAATGTGATTACATTGAAATGTTTGTGTTGGGTTTAGTAATCCTGGTGCCAATTCGTTGGATTACGTTGTATTTCAGTATCTTCGGGAGAAGTTAGTGGTTGTCTACCGTGCTGATGTCACAGGGGTACATTGATAGCACACTTTCAATCGTGATTACTAAGAGACAAGATTTAAATGATCTCAAACATAAGGAGTAAAAGTCAGGTTTTGCTGTTAGCTCCTGAAAACCAAAGTTAGCAAGGGAAAACCAAAGCTCCTGAAAACCTAGTTAGCATTCTATGAGATGAAAAGCCAGATGGCATTGACAGTGGTGTTAGCATGAAAGTTGAAATTTTGGAAGAGTGTAAAGACAAGGAGGTGAGAGAGAGGATGTTCTCACACTTGGCTTGAATGTTTGAGTGCACACCTAGGATCAATTCTGGGCTTGTTTGGGGGAGGTGCTTATCACAGGTTTGCTTTCACAGAGAAGAATTCCTTCCAGATCATGGCTTGATTGATCAATTCCTTTTGTCATTTTTGTGAACCCAAGTTTGCAAAATGGGTTCATCCTTTTGCATAAAAAAAAAATTCTTTTCCTTTGGTGCCAACAATGAAGTGGTGAAGAACAGCGCTTTCTTTCACCATTGCAGAACTTGAACAGGAAGTAACACGTCAAATTGAACCAATTGGGTTACTCAGGAAGCAGCACCGAGAGTGGATAGTTTCCACACCTTATGGAGACTGCACCACTGTTTGGTGGAAGCGAAGAGGACCAGGGATCAGTTCTCTGGACCACTCCAATGCACCATTCAGTCTTCGCCTCGTAGGGGAAAAAGGCCCAGAGTCCAGAAAAAAATGCAAGTATGAAAACAACCTAAAAGACTAAAGCACTGCTGCATAGGTCATTTAGGTACATGTGAAGCAAGGACACTTGGACCACCATCAGCACGTCGTCATACAGCATTGTGGGTAATATAGGAAACAATTAACTATAGTGAAAATAGACCAAGATGTTGATGAAAGACCAAGAAACTATGGCCACTTTACTGAAAAAGATTAATAAGCAAGTTGTTCAAGATGGATTTTTTCCTTTAAGGACATAGTAATGGTGAAACATATATATATTTTCCTAACAGCCAAGAGTGACCGATACTGTACCGCTGATGACAAGCTTTCCATGTGATAGATCTTCTCTCTGTCCAATCAAAACACGTTGAAGGGTGAGATGAGAAAAGATCGGTTTCCTTCACTGGCGCCTGCAGCGAGAGAAAGAAGGATGACCACGCTGGTGATTGATGAATACCGATCTTTGGCTTTTTTTTTTTTTCCTCAGCCCTCCTGCTCTCTATCTCTCTCATCCTTCTTGCACTTTCCCTTTTTTTTCTCATCTCTCCCTGCCCTCATTGTGAGCTCTCTGAGCACACTGAAGATCTGTCTTCTGTCTGACCATCTGCTTGGCGCTGTCTCCAGCGCGCAAAATGGAACGAGTGAATAAACAGGGCGGGATGGATGTAAAGAAAGAAGGAAGGAAGTTAGGAAGTAGAAAATGAAAGAGAAGTGAATGGAGAGAGTTCTGACGCAATGGAGGGAGGGGTACAGGGAGTGATTGAAGGCCTGGAGAGAAGGGGACTGCATTAAAAAAAAGTTTCCCTACTTGTTCAATCCTCAATCCTGTTTAAATATTTAGCATGTAATTAAAAGGTGAAGGAACGAGTGCCTGTGAGGCTGAAGGCTGATTTAGTCCATATTGACTGGAGACAAACAAAGCAGAGGCGTGTCTCGCTCTGAGGGACTGACATGTCAGCAACAGAAGATCTATATACCTGTTTGCGTCTGTGTTGGGGACCCTTAGGCCTCCCACTGTCACATCCGCCTAAGATTGACTGGCCTGCTAAAGCAGAGGTGTGTGTTTCTGAGCGTGTACATAAATGTGAATGTATTTGGCTGTGTCTTAATTTGTTTCGAGTGAATTGCCGCACTGTGTGAGGACTTGGGCGACAAGAGATGGATGGGTGTTAATCCACATTTCCTCTGAGCCACAGTGAAGGCTGTGTGACTGAGTGAGTCTCATTAGCTCTTATAATTTCTGCCTTCTGTGCCCTTACAGAAAAGTCACACAATCATGGGGTTTTTAGACACTTTACATGGTATGTTTCATACATTTTTCACATGTGAATATCAATTTTACAAATGATTCACTAATGTTCACATGTTAATTTTACAAATGATTCATACATTTTCACATTTTACATGATTCATGTATTTTCATATATATATATATATATATATATATATATTTTCCACACAATTCATTCATTTTCACATGTGACTTTTACACATGAATAATCGATTCTCACATTTTTTTTTAAATTCATAAATTATTTACTTTCACATTAACTTATAACTAACACATAATTCATTTATTTTGATATTATTTTTTTTTCACAATTCATTTATTTTCACATGTAAAATTTACATCATTAATACATTTTCACATGTGATTTGTTTTCATGATTCATTTTAATGTTTTACACCTGATTCTTTTTTTTTGCATTTGAATTTATTGATCATGATTCGTTTAGTTTCAATTGTTAAATTAACAAATGATTCATACTTTTTCACTTGATTTTAAGAAATGACTTGCTATTTTTACACGATTCTTGTATTTTCATATATTTCTTTTCACACAGTTCATTCATTTTCACAATTTTTTTATACAATTCTTGTATTTTCACGTGATTTTTTTCATAATTAATTTATTTTCACGTGTTAATATTACACAATTCATTCATTTTCACGTCATTTTTTTCACGATTCATCTATGCTCACACTTGATTTTTTATTTAAACATATGACATTTATATTCACATGTAGTTTTTTTTTTTTGACAGGAGTCATTCATTTTCACATACGACTTTTTATTAATATTTTATGACATCCCTAATTTTCACACCTGATTCATTCATTTTCATTTTCATGTGATTTTTTTTCCACAATTCATTTATTTTCATTTTTTATGCCTGATTCATTTTTCACATGTTAATTTTTCATATGCTTCATTTATTTTCACATGTAATTTTGTTTTCAATTCATTTGTTTTCATATGTGATTTTTTTTTTTTTTTTACCCATGATTCTTTTATCTTCACATGTGATTTTTACACTATTCTTTTATTCAGGGGGAAACCGTTTTTATCAAATAAACAAATTAGTGTTACACCTGTTAAACATTTAACTGCATATTTGGACAACCTGCTATGTTAAAAAAAAGGTCATGGAACAAAATTGTTCCTTCCCTGGTCTTTAAAGCTAAATGTCAGTTTTAATCACACATTGGAAAAGAGATCAAATTTGTTTGACATTTTCAAATACGTGTTCTTTCTAAATGCAAAAAAGGAAGTAATTAATGGCTATCAATGTATAATCTCTGTCTCTAGAAGATATCACCCTTATTGAAACCCAAGCACTTTTGATCTAATGTAAAAATCATTTCTTTAAATCAAATCTCAAAATGAGTGTGGAAACACTTTCCTTACGGATTGTCTTCATGAGATCTACACAGGCTCTTCATATCATCTGACATCAAAAGCATTAACGTAAAGGTAATTTCTATAAATCAAATATCAAATTCTTTAAAAAAAAAAAAAAAAAAACTGGTAACACTTTCTTCGTAAGACTACATGATATGTCCGTGTGCCCTTCGTGACATCTGACATAAATGTACATAACCACTTACAAAGTTTTATTCCAACAGGCATCAGTTGTCATAAATACTGTCTTTGAAAGTGTGTGTGGGAGCAAAGTGGCTATCGTGTACACTGAGTCACACACAAACTTCATGATGAATGAGAACCTCATTTTTACATTCATGGCAATGGAGCTACGCATCACGCCTTGTAATAGATAATGATTATTAGAAATGATGGGTTTACGAGATTCAATCCATGACACAGCATCAGCTTTTTTACTATTGTTGAGCCCGAGCAGAGAAATTTACACACAACTCCAGAATTATTGGCATCTTTAAAGAGAATTGGCAGTTTATCTTTAGTCAATGCTTTACCTGGTGGATCCGAAGCCAATCCTGTGAACACACCCTGGATGGGATGCCAGTCATCGCAGGGTGTGTGTGAATCACACACCCACAGCTTCCCACACTCATTCACACAGGTTTTAACACAGACAATCCACCTAAAAGCATGTTTTTGGGAATTAGGAGAAAACCGAAAAACCTGTAGGAAACCCACATGGACATGGGGAGAACATTGGGAAACTCTGACAGTAACCGAACCCAGGATTGAACTGAGGCTCATGGAGCTGTGAGGTGGCAATGCTATCCACTGCACCACCATGGAAACTATATATATGTATACATCAATGCAAAAATGACTATATATATAAAATAGTCATATACATTGTGTATACATACATAGTCATAAGCAAAATACATTTTAATACACAACTATTCCACAATTTTTACACTTAGCTAGGAGACAATAAATTGCTTCTATAATATATATATATATATATATATATATA
>CM040481.1:3335969-3347495 GCA_022758105.1 Pangasianodon gigas
ATATATATATATATATATAGATATATATATATTTAAAACTTATAGCTAATATGTATTTATGTATATTTTAACTGTAAGTTAGAGGTTTTTAGTTAGAGGTTTGTACCTGGGAGACAATCAACTGCTTCTTTTTTCCAGTGACTTAATAATATATTCTTACCTATACTCTACTAAATCATATTTAAAAAGGATTTTCATTTATTTATTTTTTTCTCAAAGACACAAAGACCTTTCGGCCATGCACACCATATGCATCTTTGTTGTTTACAAAGGAAAGCCCTGTCTAGTGGTCAAGAGGCTCTTATGAAGATTGATGGCATCATTAATTCCAAGATATTTTTGCACAAAACCTGGATGTTACTGCCAGGGGGGTTGGCCATCGATTGATCTTTCATCAAGATAATGACCCAAATCATTATTAACAAGAAGCTGTTGACAAAACACAGAATTTCATATTTTGCAACGGCCATCTAAATGTCTGGATTTCTGTTCTGAACTGAAGATGGCAGTCCACACGACGTATAAACCTTAGAATATAAAGGAGCGTTAAAGTTTCTGCATGGAGAAATGGACAAGGATCCCTTTAGAAGTGTCTAAAATCTTGTTCAACTTTAGAGGAAGAGACTCAGGGCTGTTAAGGCCTCAGCATACATAATGCGGAGACAACACCTGCGAGGGTTGTGCGAAGACAGAACCACTTTTGCAAGCTTACAAGCTCGCATACTCTTTGTGGTTTCGAATTAGCCATCACATACAAGGACTCTAGGTGGCATTGATAAAAATGTGACAACAAGTGGCATTGATCAACACAACCACTGAATGAAAATTACCCACCATAAAGTGCCAAGAGCGTAGACTGATGGTTCCCAAACTTTTTCAGTCAAGCCCATTTTGATAATTGAAAAATTTGAAGGTCTTTAAAGCCTATCACAATCGTAGCCATTATTTTCTTGAGTTGTGAAGTGAAGTGACTTGTGGCCAAGTATGGTGACCCATACTCGGAATTTGTGCTCTGCATTTAACCCATCCAAGTGCACACACACAGTAGTGAACACACACACACACACACCGTGAACACACACCCGGAGCAGTGGGCAGCCTTTTTTGCTGCAGCGCCCGGGGAGCAGTTGGGGGTTCGGTGCCTTGCTCAAGGGTCTCACCTCAGTCGTGGGATTGAGGGTGGGAGAGAGCGCTGGTCATTCACTCCCCCCACCTACAATCCCTGCCGGACCTGAGACTCGAACCCACAACCTTCAGGTTCACCTTCGGGTTGCAAGTCCGACTCTCTATCCATTAGGCCACGACTGATTGTTTTGCTTGCTAGCTTGCTAGCTAGCTATTATTATGCTCCTGTATAGAGCACTAGCATAGGGTTTATCCAACTTAGCAACAGTCACAGTGTTTGTTGACAGCTCTCATGTTTATCCATTATTTCTACATTTTGTTCCCTCTATATTTTGTTCCATCTTTCATTCCCTTTTTTTTCAATTTTCAATCTCGCTTTTCCCCCACTACAATGCATTTATTTCTCATGCCCTTTATGCTTCCATTCCATTTTCTTTTCTCCTCTTGGGAGTACTCTCTCGCCTCAAAAAAGGGGTCTGCCTCACACTTTGGGAACCACTGGCATAGACTGTGGCGTCACATGAATCGTTGGAAGTCCATGAACACATGATAGAACACAAGGAAGAGGAAGAACTGCTTATTTGATTCCACAAAAAAAGAAGAGAAAAGAAAAATAAGATGGAAGTGGTACGTGAGACCATTAATTAAATCAAGGGTTAAAGATGGTGAGTTTAGCTTGTGCAAGTATGCTGAGGCCTTTAGTTATTATGGGGTGCCGTAATGGCAAAATATTTAGCAGAAACCAAACCAAATAAATAAGCGAACAAATAAGCAGACAAACAAACATAAACAAAACTGCCAGTTTATATGAATAACGAATAAATAATAAAAAACAAATAAATAGATAGACAGACCATCAAACAAATAAACAAACAAACAAATGCAGAGTCTTAAAGTAACCAAGAGGTGCTTGGAGTAAAAAGCTGCCGCTCGTCTGTTTTGGTTAAAACAACCAAACAAAAAAAATGTTTAAGCTTGTTTTGACGTTTAAATATATTTTGACTATCCTGACTTAACTCAGTCTTATTTTCTGAATTGGCTGCCGAAGACATTTTATGTATGGGATAATGTGGGGCTGACAAATTGCACCAGCAAAATATGGGCAACAGTCAGTAATTGTATACCTATGCTCTGCAGACTCATTATGAGAGATGTTTATGAGCTTCTGGCTGGTGCGATGTGGCTGCACTTCAAAATAAATCCTTGGTAATAAAAAAAAAAAAACGAAGCAGTTACAAATCTCAGTTACAATTTGGTGCATGCAAACACTAACCTCTGCAGCCAATATATTCAGCGTAATAACATTTGTTTTTCCACTGCTTAGTGAGACTGATTGGGCCATTGAAAATCTTATTAGGATGTTGCCATGGACAAGCCTGGCTTCATCTGCTGGATACTTGGAATAAATCAAAGCTGGCATACTGGGTATTACTTATGTATCTATGAGATGGTGCATATGGCGGTTAGTGAAGGTGGTGATTTGGGCACCTATAGGATACAATATGGTGAGATTCCTACTGTAGAGGGCCACTGTTTATTAATGTAGCATTTTTTTTTAAATAGCTATGGGTTAATGTATGTTATACTGTAATTGCACAAAAAATTATTATTCAAATTTGCAAGAAAAATATAATATTAGGAATAGCAAAAAGGTAGGTTTAAGCTTTCTGTGAGCAAATGTTTATTGTACATTTTTGGAAGGAGCCTCCAGTGTCAGCACATTATAATATAACAAAGATTAAAACAAAAATTAGTAATTGATGTAATACACATTCAGCATTGAGATATATGAACTATGACACATTTGTACAATGTGCATCTCACTATAATTTTGATCCTGTTTGCATATTTCAGAAACTAATAATCTGATATGCACAACAGTCTCAGAACTGAGTTTTCACAGAATGGTGCGAAAAACAAAAAAACATCCAGTGTGTGGCAGTTCAGAGGCCAGAAACAGACAGGAAGTCTACAGTAACTCAAATAACCAGTCTTTACAACCATGGTGAGCAGAAAAGCATCTCAGAATGCACAGTACATTGAATCTTGTGGTGGAATCTTGTAGCTACAACAGCAGAAGAGCACATTTGATTCAACCAAGTACAGGAATCAAAGTCTACAGTGGGCATAGATTCATCAACACTAGACAGCTGAGGATTGGAAAGATGTCACCTGGTCGGATGAATCTTGATTTCTGCTACCACATGCAGATGGTAGGATCAGAATTTGGGATGAATCCATGGACCCATCCTGCCTTGTGTTCCTGGTGGTGATAGTGTTGTATTGGTATAGGGAATGTTTTCTTGAATACCAATCAAGTATCATTTGAATGCTAAAGACTATCTGAGTATTGTTGCTGACCGCATGAAATGCTTTATGCGCACAATTTATCCATCTTATAATGGCTACTTCCAGCATGATAATGTGCCATTTTACAAAGCAAGTCATCTCAGACTGGTTCCATGTACATGACAATGATTTCAATTCAATGGCCTTCTCAGTCACCAGATCTGAATGTGGTAGAGAGGAAGATTCGCAGCAAGCAGGGTTACCCACCCACTATTTGTATGCTCTTCCTAATAAAGTGGCCAGTGAGTGTATATAGAACAAGCAAGCAACAAATGCTCCATATGTATGATGAGCTTTGAAGTGCTGTGTTTGCACATAAACTAAGCCAGCTTACTGATATACTGAAGGGTTGCAAACTAGTCTGAGCAAAATGTAAAAATATTTATGACAAAGATGATATCAGAGAGAGGGTCAGACAGCATGCAGATATAACTCTGTTTATCTGAGTGTGAGAGCAAAAGAAATATGACCAGAGCTGTGCTGGTGCATTATGAATGGCAATGAGGTAGGGATGAAGATTCACAGGATCGCCACTAAAGTCTGACTGGTGCTTCAAGATCATATTTGACAAGGTCATTTGATAAGATAAGAAAAAGGCAGCTGTGTGTGGATGGGGCTGAATGTGTTAGCATGGGCGATAAGGGCTAGAGTCAAATATATTATTATATTCATAGTGGCTGAGTCAAAGTTTCTACGCAGATCTCTGACCCGTTATCCTACAAAGAGAACTGCCAAAGACTTCAGACACAATATTCATAGGGAGTTCATAAGGTGTTCATAGAGATATATGACACCTGAATCAGCTCTTCATGATAACCTAAACGTTTATAAAGGCTTATTCTAACAGGAATCACACGATGATTGCGTAAAGTTTGATGTCAAGCTGTCATAACACCTGAGTCAAGTGACAGAAGGATGTTATGACACTTCTGGCCTGATGTACATTAGAAGGTCATGACGACTGATTTTGTAACATCTGTAACATTACTGTTATACAAATATAACACACACCTTCTGACCAATCAGATTTGAGCATTTAACTGCGCTTGATACAATGTAATATAGTAACGTATGGCGAGCTAGTTAGCTAGTTAACTGCTTTTAATACAGACTTAGGGAAATGAACGAGTACAGTTGTGCTGCCCACTGTTCTTCAGAAAAATCCTCCAGGTCCTGCATATTATTTGGCTTTCCAGAATGTTCAGTGATGCTCAGGAAAGCAACACACTACATTAAGAGCCAGGGGGATGTAAACTTTTGAACAGGCTGGTTGGTGTAAATTGATTTTTGTTTAAAAATCTTAATTTTTTCATTTAGTACTGCCCTTCTGAAGCTATATAAGATATTTACATGTTTCCCAGAAGACAAAATAATAACAATTTACATCGATCATCCTGTTCAAAAGTTTACACCCCCCAGCTCTTAATATATCGTGTTGACTTCTTGAGCATCAGTGAATCTCATCATACAGCTGCTGTTGGAAAGGAGTCAAATATGCAGAAGATGCTGGAAAAGCAAAGAATGTACAGGACCTGGAGGATTTTTCTGAAGAACAGTGGGCAGTTTAACTGCTCAGGACAAACAAGGGACTCATGAACAACTATAACAAAACGTAAAAACAGTCTTTGATCATCCAGGTAACGACACACAGTATTAAGAATCAAGCGTGTGTAAACTTTTGAACAGGTTCATTTGTGTAAATTCAGTTATTATTGCGTCTCGTGGACTGTATGTAAACATCTATTACAGGAAATAGCTTATTCAGGGCAGTACTAAATAAAAAACAAAATGCAATTTTTATGATCCTTCTTATTTTTCTAACATTATTAACATTTTGCAGATTCTACAAGGCTTATGTAAACTTATGACCACAACTGTATAGGATCAGGTATCACATCGTGTTTTCGTCCTAGACAAAAAGTCACCAAGTTGTTAGCTAACATTTTAGCTATGAGATTTGCTCTTTTGGGCCTCGCATCACAAGTAAACGTTATTATTTGAGTTTTCTTGATATGTTTAACTGCAAAATGACATCTAATGCATCTATTTGCACACACAAACAAACAGAATAAAAATCGCAGCTGCTAACTCAAGTCTCAAGCATCTTTATTGATCTTTCTAACCAAGCAAAAAATCTAGTTGTGCTATTTAAAGTACATTTCAAAGATGGAGTCAGTAGATGCTTATTAGATTTAGAGCCATGTGCTTTTTGTTACCTCGACACGAGAAACTAATTTGCCTCTCATTCTCTCTTACTGTGTATGTGTATGTGTGTGTGTTGTGTTGTGTTGTGTTGTGTGTAATCGATTGCCAAAGTGCAGGTGTGATTGTTTGAGTATCTGTGGGTGTCGGCCTGCCGGGCTTACAGGCATTGATCATACTATAAAAAGGCAACATTATCCTTTATGCTTGGATAGCTTAACACCCAGAATCCCCCACAGTCTCTCTAAATGTGCAGGAAAAATTGATCAGTGAAACATAGAAGGAAACTTACTGTGTGTTTGTGTTCTTTCAGAGTAGTTTGATGTTAAAGACTCTATAATAGAAAGTTCTGGGTCCTATTTTATTCGGCATACCTGCTCGACTCTAGAGGGGAGGGAAAGCAGGAGTTAGTCTTCAAACAGCACGGCTGATAAGGTCGCAGATTTTTAAACTAGGCCCTTAGAGATGATTAGGAACAAGTTTCAGCCTTTACATTGGCCTCGTTACATACTCTTATGGAATCATAACAAGATTTCAAAACGGAAAAAAAGCTCATTTCTTTCTCTCTAACGCTCTCAGGAGAATTGATTCTAAAGGACTTCCACTTAAAGATACAGGCTTTTTGTGAATTGTGTAATTGGGTTGAACTGAAAAGAAATCACATTCATTTAATATAAATGCTTATAGTTTCAGGGTGATGTAGTACGTAGTATTATTTATGTAGTCAAATAATGAAGAATCTGACTGGATGAAATAAAATACATTATATTTTGAAAGAGCATGTGAAAGCTTCAGACCCATAATTAATGTTACCAAGTTTTTGGCAGAACATGGTGAGACCAAAGGAATGGAACATGAGCACAAATACAGGAGATTTATTAGTGTTTCTGTTTAAAGAATATATTTTAGAGCCCTCTTCTGCCTCTGAAATAAAACACAGATAAGCCTTCCGTCACCCCCACCCCTGTGTTTAAACTCTGTGTCTTGTGAGTTGCCTTTTTGGAAAAGGGAAGAAGCTTATTTCCATGCCAGAAAAAAAAAAAAAAAAAAAAAACATGCCGAAATACATTGTGAAGCGCTATTGAGAATCACATTTATTTCCAAGGTACTGTTCAAATGATATAATTTTGAAGGTTTTGAAAAACATTTAAAATTTTACTAACTGCACCTTTAATGGGTCAGGAATTAGATGAGCAGTTTAACGTTGTGAATATGTAAGGAATAAAAGAAGAAGGGATGTGCTGTTATAGGAAAATAATTAATGTGTGATGCAGCCCAATGTGAAGCAAGTTATTGTTACCACCCCAAAGTTGATTATTTTTCAGTTAATTAATTTATTTATTTTATACAAGTCCGCAGAAGTACTGTCAGTGCTGCTGATTACTCAACACCTTTTGACCAATCAGATTCAAGAATTCAAAAAAAGGGTAGCTGGTGATTGAATGATTGTTTATGGCTGTTATAGCATAAATGATAACAGGAACTAACTTGGCTCACAAACGTTCCACAGAATTAAATGTAACTATGGATGTCATTCAATAACAAATGAAAAATTGCAGTAGTTGCAGTAGAAAAATTGCTGTGGTATAAACAGGAATAAAACACTTCCGGCTGTGCTGTTACCAGAAAATTATCAGCTTCAGGGTAGTAAGTAACTCCTTCACGTCAGGCCGTATTACACCACACCTTCATTGATGTAGTTTATGGTTTATTGCTATGGATGTGGTTTATTCCTTACTTAGTACATCTCTGGCTTAGTGGAACAGTGGTCTTATTCTCAGTTGGACAGAAGGATAACCACTTTCTCCTCATTTCCTTCGCTGTGCTGTGTGTTTGCTTGCTGGCAGACTAGAAATCGCTTACTCAGAGTTTCACATTCAGTGTGATGAGGCGAGTCAGTACTGCATGACCAGCGGTGTAAAAAGATGAGGTGGCAGGATTAAGTGAATTCCTTTCCCATGGCTTGGGTATTCACACATCTACGGCCTTGGTAGTGTTTTTGTTCCTTTAACATTAAAACTACGAAATAAATAATCACCTCACTACGACAGCGGTTAAATGATTGATTACCTTTGGAGCGCTAGTGCTTTTAACATTTGCTAAATGTTGCTATGCTGCTCCAGCTCTAAAATCCTGTGAGGTGTCATGGCTTTTATGCAATCATACATATTATAAACTGTGAAACACCTCGTAATGGGCTCCCACTGGACTGGAACTAAGCCAAGTGACAAATTCTTATTAAAAGAGAACCACATTTAACCAAGATACTGCAGCACCAGGGTACATAACAAAACACACCCACACACCCACTCACACACACACACACAAAACAGGGCTTTTCCAACAGGAAGCTCATTGAGGTTGCTGTTCATGTCGCTTTCTTTTAAACACAGGGGATGGAGGCCTGTTATTTCTGAGCCGCCAGTCATGAAGCTGTAATTGAAATACATCTGTCAGGACCCCACAGTAGGATACATTTAAAATGCCAAAGCTTTTGGAAAGCCGCAGATCTCCATCCTCACATGGCTGATCTTAACAATGCAGACATCATGAGTCAGAGAAGAATGAGTGAGCATCTGTGGGGAGGAAAAGTGGCAGGTGATGTGGATTTTTGAGGCCTGATTCTCATGCTTCATTGGCGTTTATTTTAGAGAGAGTGTGGGGGTATATCCGCTGATGGATAGGAGGATTAACAACAAATAGGCAAACTATAACATATATGTATTTAAAGACAGGACAGTTGAAGACTGAAAAAAAAAAAACCGGGAGATGTTTTTCCAATTTCGGTAAATCTGTAACCTCAGATAGCTGTTGAATGACAGGAGTGGAACCTGATGTGGTGTTCTGCTGTTGTAGCCTGTCTGTCTCAAGATTCGACATGTGCATTCTGAGATGCTTTTCTTCTCACCACGGATGTAAAGAGTGGTTATTTGAGTTACTGTAGAATTCCTTGTACCAGTCTGGCCAGTCTCTTCTGACTTACCACATCAACAAGGTATTTCCACCCATAGAACTGCAACTCACTGGAGGTTTTTTGTTTTTCACATCATTATGTTGTGTGCAAAAAAAAAAAAACAAAAAAAAAACAGGAGATCAGCAATTTCTGAAATATTCAAACCAGCCTATGTGGCACCAACAACCATACAATGGTCAAAGTCACTAAGATCACATTTTCCCCATTCTGATATTTGAAGTGCTTGACCATGATATTATGCATTGTGCTTCTGCCAAATGGTAAAAGCTAACTGAATGAAGTAAGCAGGTGTACAGGTGTTGCTATTAAAGTGTATATTCATAATCTATACTTTGATACACACATTCTCAAGTCTATAAAAAGTAATAGACTAAGGTAAGGTAAGGGTTTAGCTGTTCTTTCGGTGCCTCCATTTTATTTATAAGAACCAGCTTGAGTTGTGTCCTTGTGTTAGCTCTGCTCTTTTCCTCCTGTGTGGAGAGAGGATAGAGGGAGGGAGGGAGAATAGGTGTTTCTCTGTTCGCAGCAAAAAAAAAAAAAAAATCAATGCACATCAGCGTCTTTTTACATCAACCTGGGGAGAGATGCACTTTGTGTGTTCATGTGTGTGTGTGTGTGTGTGTGAAAGCATTGTGTCTGAGAAACCAGGTCGCCTGCTGAACCACAGTGGCTTTAGTAAAGGTCATCTAAAGGATTAAATCTCAAGAGCAGAGAACCCTCACACACACACACACACACACACAACCACATGATGCAAGAAACAGCACACAAAAATATCATCAATGTCAGCATGTAAAGTCAATTCCATAATTATTGGCACCCCTCAAGAAACTGGAAAACTATTGTCAAGAGGTTATAATGAGGTGGAACGATTCAGAACGGTGGTGTAACTTGGAGAGGCTTTTCTGCTTGTATGTGCAGCATGATGGACCAGACTCGTGGTCACTGCATGACAGAATCCACAAGGTCCAATCATGTTTCAGAGGAAAAACGTAAGAGCAAATCATGGTTCGTCTTTCACAGAGACGGGAATGTATGATTAAAATCTTCTTTAAATCAAATGAACAGTTCTGGTGAGTTAACTGACCACAACTAAATTTGTAAAGACATATATGCAATAATCGTACCTTTAATTAAGTCTTCATAGTGTCAAAAATTGTTTCACAGATTATATGTAAATGTAGCTAGCTTGTTGGCTTGGGGATTTGGTTAGCTAGTTCATAGTGAACTTGTGAACACAGATTCGATGCGCGATGTGTGAAAATCACTAGCTAAGTGAATACATTGAAATCCGCCAAAAGAACTCAAACAATATTCTACTGCAATATTTAATTTGCCTTCAGTGTTATCCTAATCGATATGTGTGGAAACCCAAAATCTTACCTAAGAAGAAGAAGAAGAAGAAGAAGAAGAAGAAGGAGTACCTATATACAAGTGAACCTATGTAGGTTAACTCTACGTTAATGTTAATTCAGGTCAATTCACTGATCATGGATGTGAGAGCTAGTTGAACTGAAATTAAAACTATAAATAAAGTCATCTGTCCTGAAGACTTAAACTTACAGCTTGAACTCTGACTGTTACAAAATGCTGACAGTGGAGACTCCTTCCAAAAATACTAAATAAACATCTCCTCATAGATAACTTCACCATATCAGTGAAGTTAATGCATGAATATAAATTACAGCCAGAACTATTGTCAGAGCTGCTGTTATAGAAAATTAATCAACACCTTCTGACCAATCAGAATCCAGCATTAGTGGTGGTACTGCTACTTCTGCTGTTATATAATACAAGTGAGAACATGTACAGAGACAGCACACACACACACACACACACACACACACACACTGTAGTCTCCACTATCTGTGCTCATTATTAATTTCAGGGATGTCTGCTCTTGGCCTCTTGTTCTAATTACAGACACCAAGGCGGCCTCACTCTGCTACCAGATCTAATTGCTTTGGCAGACCTTGACTGATGTTCCTCTTTCACTGCAGCATAATGCTCCTGTAGAACAGCAAAAGGAACAAGGCCAGGAGAACACACTGAAATTAGACCATGAGGGCTGAGTATTTTCACTGTTCATCTGGATATTTATGTATAAATATATTGCGAGTGTGTGGGTAGAAATGGGCAGCATTGGATTTCTGATACATGTGTTTAAAAAATACATATTGTCATTTACACTAATACATTGATTGGCTTGATTGGCTTGCTAAGGAGAAAATGAAAATATATCAGTGACTCAATTTTTATCCAGAATTTAACAAAAAGGATGTAACCTGGTCACATGACTTTCAATGATCAGTAAATTGATTTCATTGTCACCTGATTTTACATGATCAGTAAATTGATTGGCATCCACCAACGTACAGGATGGGAACATAATATGTTAGCATTCTGAAGTAACCCTATGCTTAGCATTAGCACCAGAGGTGGGTAGAGTATCCAAAATCTGTACTCAAGTAAAAGTACAAGTACTTATGGAAATATTTACTCAAGTAAAAGTAAAAGTAACAATCTTAATAGTTACTTGAGTAAGAGTAAAAAAAGTATCCGATGAAAAAACTACTCAAGTAGCTAGTTACTAGTTACTTCTGATCTGATTGATATGAAGAGAAAACCCTGAATTTCAAACTACTTGGAGAGCTTTCACACACCTCTCCTTGAAAGACTCTTTGTTCTACTTATATAAAACCTAGGTTGAAGTAAAGTAGCCTATCTCAGTCCTGTGATGGGCACATTAACATCACATAACCTGTCATTTGCAATAAAATCTCAAACACACCCAGATGTTTTTCTAACAGTTAACTCTGTCTTTATTTTCACATTCACAACACAAACTTGTCAGCATCTGCATTTAAACAAGCTAA
>CM040481.1:3347595-3441932 GCA_022758105.1 Pangasianodon gigas
ATTATGAAACTATTCTTTTTGACATCTTGGAGTGAAAACATAGACTGAACTTGAGGCCACGGGTCTCGCACACGTCTTCCTCTGCTTCAGCCATCATCTTCCAACTAAACGCGCGCTAAACGTAAGCGGGAGATGCGTAGCAGCCTCTCGCGAAGCAGCCTCTCCAACGTCTCGCGAGACTTGCGAACAAGTCATATAAACTAATTATTTAAAAAATCTCATATTTATTACCATTTGACAGTAACGGAGGAACGCAGCCAAATGTAGCAAAGTAAAAGTAAAAATTTTTCACTAAAAATGTACTTGAGTAAGAGTAAAAGTACACATCTTTAAATATACTCTAAAAGTACAAGTTACCCAAAAAATTTACTCAAGTAAATGTAACGAAGTAAATGTAATTCGTTACTACCCACCTCTGATTAGCACTAATATTATATTCTGAAGAAGAACTAATAATCGCTTGCCACCTAGTTTTGTTTGGAGTTCACTCCATGTTTTTGTTTAGTCCTGTCTCTGCCCCTGTCATGATATTGGTTGATTACCCTAATGTGTTCACCTGTTCCATGTCTCAGCTAAATTAGTTTGGTTATTTCTACCCTGTTGTTTCTATTCCACATTGAAAAGTTATTATGCTTTTGTCTCAGTAACTCTGACTTTGACAATGATTCTTGGATTACTATTACTTAGGCAAATTTTGAGTATACGCACATTTGTCCTGCCTCCGAATTCCACATGTTACAGGTTTATACTAATGTGCTCATAACAAGTAACAGCTTGTATGTAGAAATATTAGCATGCTTTTTTCCATAATGATTCAACATTCTCTGCTAGCTAGGATGCATTTTTAAGTTGTAGTATTTTATAGTTTGTTCACTTCTAGGCTAGAAATGAGACAGAACGTTTAAAAAAGTCCAAGACAGTAATAATATTTGGTCAGAGGTGGTCCTTTTCCATGACACACTACGCATAGCAACAGGCAAGATCTCTTTAGTAATTATTTACATACAAAGTGGGCTATATGGTGGGTGGAACTAATAAAATGGCAAGCCAGGGTATATAACTGAAGCAAATATATCAGGGACATGGCAGCAGATGGCTGTTCCCTCATTCATCAGTCTAAGTAATGAGAAAAAAAAAAATCCAGCGTCAATATTCTTGCTCAGCATCATCAGCAAGTTCTAGACATTGCTAATTGCTATTTTTCCAGTGACAAAAAAGTATTTCAAGGCCAGACAGGTTAGAAATACACATCAATCTGTAGCACTTGTGCATTCTAACTGAAGTTTTTTAGTGACTGATTCAATGAACGCTTGTTAATTAGTGTGCGTTTATGACAACTGGTGTCAAAACTATAGCAGCAACCAATACAACTGAAGAGCAAAAAGTTATAAAGTGCAGATGAACACACAGACATATGCACACAAAAGGAACAGGTTTTCAAAACTAAATACATCATTTATGATGATGCAGTTCAAAACGAGGGATGCATCGCTAACAGACCAAGTACAAGTATATTTTTTTGATTCTCACTGATAGAGTGAAACCAAGCAACAGCACACTTCCATTTTGATGTTTTGCAATCAGTGAAGAGTAGCTTAACTGACATTTTCTGTTAGTTTTTGTTTTGTTTTGAGAGGCTCTACGCTGTAATGTACTGTGCCCATTGTCTTGTTTTGGTAGTTTTGTACTGTCTTGTGCTGTCTTCACATGGTTGCACTGTGCACTTTATGTAAATATATGTAGTCTCCTGTAGTTCTGTGTTTGTTTCATGTAGCACCTTGGTCCTGGAGGAACGTTGTTTCATTTCACTGTGTACTAACTAGCTGTATATGGTTAAAATGACAATAAAGCCACTTGACTTGAGATATTAACTGTTTAAACTGTGTGTGTGTGAGTGTGTGTGTGTGTCTATGTGTGTGCCAGCAGGAGGGACTCTCTTGTCAGGCCCTCAGCAGACAAATGTTTTCTTTTTTCTTAATTTATTTCCACCAGATGGGGAGATCGAGACTGGCATTTCCATCAGGTGTGGGGTTTTGTGTGTGTGTGTGTGTCTTAATAGCTTGCGGTAGCTCTTTAATATTAACACTTCCTGGCCTCTTCTGTTGCTCTACTAAATGTCCACTTCCTCCATCTATCTATCTATCTATCTATCTATCTATCTATCTGTCTGTCTGTCTGTCTGTCTGTGTATGTCTGTCCTGCTTTGCACCTTCCCTTTCACATTTCTGTACATTTATTTCTTCTCCTCCTCTCCCCCTCCCTTTCTCATGCTCTCTTCTATCACATCCTCTCATTCAATTTCTTATCATTCACCATGCGTCAATCTTCCAATAATCATTCCCTCTCGGCTCCTCCCCTCACTTCCCCTCTTTAGATTTTACCCCGTCACTAATTAGCTGAGATTAGAGGTTGCTGAATGCAGCAGCTGTTACTGAATATTTGAAAGTTGAGTCACAGTGGAATTGGATATTACATCTTGTTTAAAGGTTTGTGAAAGTGCTTTTCGCTTTAGAAGAGAAGAATTTATCAAGTTTAGAGCTCAGTGTCTGAGGGAATATATTGTAAAATATTAATAAAGCCTTGTACAATGCCAAACTTAGGTGTTATATTAAACATTCAACAAAGTTTGAAGTAGAAAGGAAATGAACATACAGTATGTGATAAAACACTACTGCAAATACAGCTAAACAGACAGAGATCTGAGAGCTAAGGAAGTAAGGAATAAGACAGGATGGGGTGTGCTGTTATAGTAAAATAATCAACAAATGGATAAAATGATGTAGCTTGACTTAAAGCGGAGGTACAGTTACCACCGTAAAGTGTATTATTTTCCAATAATGACACACCATGAAGGGTTTTATTGCATTTATACCAAAGCAATTTGCCAATAATTTGGTTTTTTATTTATTAGATAACAACACGTTGCATTTTTTTATCCTTTTATAGTTACCTTTAATGTTGTGGAACATCTATGAAAAAAAATATTACTTCCTCGTAAAACAGTTGTTCCTCCACCAGTCTTGGATTTTAAACTATCTTGAAGCGAAGACACAAAAAAATGCACCTTAGTGAGCAAAAGAAAACTGTTGTGTTTAGTTCTCATTGGGTGGTTGGGAATCTTGGAAGGAGTCTCCAGTGTCAGCGCTTTGTAACAGTCAGACATGAATATGTACCTTTTCTGTCAGTTTTCTTTCAGTCACTACATTTTGCATACTCGATGAAATCACTGAAGTGTGAACATATAGTTTTGATAAAAGCAATGTGGAAGATACATACTGCACAAACGTTTCGATTTCCTAGAATGAAATTATAAATTCTGGTTTAAAAAAAAAATACTGGTAGAAAAAAAAGTACTGGTTAAAAAAAGTACTTTTCCAGTAATTCAGACTCTATATATTATTATGACAAGACTTTGGAATCAGATTTAGCTTCCCTGGGCCTTTATGTCGAAATTTGTGTTTCATTTAATTCGCTTGTTTTTAAAACCTTGCCTACATTTATAGAGCAGCTCCTACAAACAACACTAGAATGTTCTACATGGCCCTGCACTGTCTCTGCTTTCAAACATAAATCCATTTGTCAAAGTATTACATGTCATTGGCATGGAAGCAAATCACTCTGTGAGTAAAGTACTGCTTTTAGGTGAAAAAATAAAGTGCAAAACAACCCTTTTTATATGCTTTTAACTTCTCTGGGAAGGTGAAATTGGGAGGAAAAACACTGCTGTTTTATGTGCCATTAAGCTTAAATGACTAGAAGAAGCTGAAAAACAAGGTGTTTTTAAAGATTTCAAAATAAGAGCCTACCTCAGTTTTGTTGATGAAAATGCATGTATAGCTTAGTAAACATGTACTGTACATTTATAGCAGGGGTTTTTGGGTTGCACTGTTTTCATCATATTAACATGCAGAGAAAGAACAAAACAGGATGGTGAAGAGGCGACTGTTTATAGCTGGTATGATGTCAGTGGTAACAGGAACTAACTTGTTTCATGGACAATGGATAACAATGTGATGTATAGCTCTTTAATAAATTAAAAACAAGCTCTTGTTGGCAAATCGATGTAGTATAAGAGAAATAAAACACTTCAGAACATGATATTATTGGAAAATAATCAACTTTATGGTAGCATCACACCACCCCTACACAACATTATTGATTATTTACCTATAACAGCATGTAATTGTTATTACCTATAACAACATAATTGTTATTAATAATTAACAATTAATTAATAAGTTACATGAAATAATTAATGTTATTTTATATATATACAGTGTATATATATATATATATATATATATATGTGTGTGTGTGTGTGTGTGTGTGTGTGTGTGTATGTACAGGTGTAATTACCTTTAACAGTCTCTCCTTTTGCACTGTTAGTCAGAATTGAGAAGCAGAAGCAATAAATTAGACTGAATTGTGTCATGGATCTACTGAGGTTGAGAAATTCTTTGTTTTATTCTCTTTTTTGTAACATCATAAGCTCTCTCTGTATTTCTGTATTTGAGACTTCACCTTAATTAAGTTTAGATTTACACTAGGTCATTAGATTTTATCTTTATATCCAAGGCCAATTACAAGTGAGGCAGAATCCAGTTCAAGCACAGGAGTATGGAATAAGGAGTAAGAATAAAACAGGAAGCAGTACGTATGCTAGGAGTGCTACAAACATTAGAGGGAAACAATGGGGGGGAAATGTGATCGCCGTGACTTTGACTGTGGCATGGTTGTTGGTGCCAGATGGGCTGGTTTGAGTATTTCAGAAACTGCTGCTCTCCTGAGATTTTCACTCACAAATATTTCTAGAGTTTACACACACACACAAAAAAAAAAAAATCCAGTGAGCAGCAGTTCTGTGGTTTGAGGAAGATTACGGTAATTCCAGTAACTACTCTTTACATCAGTGGTGAGCAGAAAAGTATCCCAGATAGCACAACACGTCAAACTTTCAGGTGGTTTACTTATTTCTATATATTTTTTAATCATGTTATTTCTATTCATTTTTAATCATGTTATGATGGCTTCACCATCAATGACATCAACTCAAGCAGGTCAGATTATTTTCATGACTACTATTAAGATAAAATGTAAGCAAGGGGTTACAATCCACTATGCCTTAATATCTATTGCTGCATTTTACTAAAGCTCATGACTCTCTATTTCTGACTTCCTGCTAGAAGAAACCAAAGAAAACGTGTTATTCCTATTCCATCCTCAACCCCTAGTTCAGCATACAATGTCAGAACAAAATGAGGTCAATAGTAAATAAAATAACACTTCACTGTTTTTAATGAGTTTCTAGTAGGATTTCCATTAGATCAATCAACAGAGACACATTAGTTGGTTAACTCTACAACATTAGCCCTACAGTTCTCTGTTTTAAGAAAGTTAATGCATCATAAACTCACGATTACTAATGTTAGCTGGCTTGCTAGTTGCTAACAAACACATGTTTTCATGGAGGTGTCCATTTTCTTTCTTTCTTTTTTTTTTTAAGACAGCCATGTCCTGTGGAATGAACGTCAACGTCAATTAATTTTAAAAAAAAAGTATATTTTGAATCTTGTATTGAGGAAGACAAAGGGTTCATTTTTTGTGCACGTTTGTTATTGTTCTTGCATTTGAAGAGTTTAATGTTCTGACAAATTTTTTGATAGACACAAATATATTTCCCCATTTTGAGCTGAATGACTATTTTTGCCCTCATATGTGTCTGTATCTCTCGTTCTTGCTTGTTTTTTTTTTATTCTCTCCCTGCATGACTGTATTGAAATATCAATCACTCTTTCTCTTTACGGATGAGACGAGATGCTGGGAATTCTACACAAAACCCATCGTTCATTTGCTAGACATTGTGCACAGACGTCGGTCCGTATTGTGCCCTCAGAGACAATGCTATTATGCTGCTATGACTGCTATGAGACTTTTTTAACTCCTGATTTTTCTATTACATTTTTCTCCATAGTGCTGCTACTGGGACAGTTTTCCTAGTGCATCACTGCTATTGGCACAGCATATCGACTTAAACCGCATCATACTGTTAAGTCTATAGTTTACAGACAATCCAGTACTGTTCTTTCCATCCAACGCTGTTTAGTTTCTTACATTTTTGCGCTCATCTAATATTTTCCCCCTATTTTTCTCCTTAATTTGATCACCTGTCATTTCCCAACCACCAGCCAGTTCTCCCCTGTCATACGACAGCTTCCAGCTGGGGCTGAAGCCAATCACATGATTCCTCCGAGACATATGAAGCCAGCCAACTGCGTCTTTTCAAACTGCTGCTCATGCTGTGTCAAAGGGCGGCGTAACACACTTGGCGTAACACACTTGGAGGAGCACCCTCTTCTGCACGATTGGCTAGTGTTGCTATGATTGACAGGAGACAGAGTGAATGTTTTTCTGTTCTTTTGCACCAATCGGAAGCCCTTACTTGACTTGACTTGCCTGACTTAAATTACAGTGCATCGATACCATGTCTGTTTGTTTTTTTTCTCAGACTGAGTACGAGTACATGTTTTTTTTTTTTTGGTACTCATCAGTACCAATACCGATACTGCCGTGCTGAGTTTTATATTTAAGATATTATGGCGTTTAATAAAAGAGAATGAAAGGGTAGATGGCTTGAGTAGCTGCCTGCTCACTGAACTGAAGTGCTCTCTCTCTCTCTCTCTCTCTCTCTTTCTCTCTCTCACATGCTACAGTTTCTCTACACGCTCATTTCACTGCTTCAAGCTTGCGAATACCTTTGTGTGCATTTAAGTGCAATTCACGGCACCTGGCACACATATTTATTGACCACGCTCACTGATAATGCTCTGCTCGCGCAGGTCAGCTGCTATCTCGCTCTCTATTAAAGCTGCTGTTTAAATACAAAACACTGTTCTCTCAGGTTACGTGCATTGTAGGAAGATGCCATGGTAGCTACTAATGATATTTTCATGGAGCACAGTCTTTGATTGGCAACAGTAATCATGAAATACATCCAGATCAATTCAATTCAATTCAATTTTATTTGTATAGCGCTTTTAACAATGGACATTGTCACAAAGCAGCTTTACAGAAAGAAATGGATTCACAAAAATATATTGTAAATATTTGAATTTATCACTGTGAATTTATACACAGTCATTTTGTGTCATTGGTTCATTATTATGACAAGGTATACTAGCTTTATGCTATGTAGTGTCACATGGTATTGAGTAGTGTCTCATTTTGCATGAGTAAATTTATTGTAACCAATCTTGCATACATGTTGACCAATCTAAGCATCCTTAGCTGTATTTGAAATCCATTTTCCTACACAATTGTCCAGGGATAAAAATGTTACTGTAAATGTGTTTGTAAATAAACCAACTGAGCCGAGATATCATGGTTTGGATGTCTGCATCTTGCTGAGGCTATTGTCTTGAGTGGCCCAGCACAGAAGGAGGGTGTGAAAGTGAGCTGTAAAGTGCAAGAAAGCACTTCTCTTAACACCCATTAACTCGAGGACATGGAGCTCTTCAATAATTTACAACTCTGAGTTGAGCTATAGATCATCCTATGGCAACAGGAGCTTCCTGTGTGCTTGTGTGTTGTGTGTGAGTATATGTGAGTGTATATATATAGTTGTTTTTGCACAGCTGGTGAAGGAATTCTGTCAGAAGACTTACAGCTGTAATTGCAGACAACGCTGTTTCTACCACAGTAAGGGTGTAAACCTCAGCTATGATACGATTTTGATTCATAAGGAAACAATTCTATAGTTGACAATAACACTGAATCTGCTCTGATATGATAAGATACAATATGATTTAGTAGCCTCCGATCGACAAGTGACCAACTTTGTTCATAATACTGGGTAGATCTAAGGTTAATTTGCAAATGATGATGAGAAGAGAAAGATAGTAGAGAAGGATTATTTTAAAAATATCAGAATTACCTTGCTTGCCTATTAAATCATTTGCACACATTTACATAATGCAAAATTTGAATCATTTTGTACACATTAGTTGTTTTTTGATAATAATTGATTTATGATTGTTGCCTTCATTTCAAATGTGGTCCTTCTTGATCCATCAATCCAAATCGTTTGATCTTTACACCCCTAACCACTCAGTATTGGCCAAGGGGGGAGAATACTTATGCAACCAATGAGTCCATTTCACTATAAAATATGGAAAATTTCAGGGAGTGAATACTTATGCAAGGTACCTAAATGTGTGTCTACCTAAATGTGCAAAATTGCAAAGATGTGTCTATGCACATCAATTTATTTAGTTAAATTAATACCCATGGAGTGATTAACTAAACCTGAAAGTCACTTTGAGAATGATGATTGTGCAAATTGATACAACCGAAGGGCAAGTATTAAATCTGCTGAAGCATGTTTCTGCCAATTGAGGACAAAATTGCATCATTATTTTTTAATATTTCTTGAAATTATGTCTCAGTATGAAGACTTAATATTACATTTGATTTCATATTAGATAATTTTAGATAATTTTCCTGTTAGATAATAAGTTCACATCCCCCGGGTCCAACAGCACTTAAAGAAAGCCTACCTTATGAACAGAACACATATTCATGTCTACAGTTTTTCACTAGATAAGTTCCAGAACATAATCATTCATTCATTCATATTTAGCAACCTTTATCCTTGTCAGAGTCATTTTGTGTTCCGGAAATACTGGGGGTGATGCAGGAATACACCCTGCATGGGATGCCAACACACTGGAGGGAAAACACACACACACACACACACACACAAAGACACACACACAGGATCTTACCGGGGATCCTGAAGCTGTGAGGCGGCAACGCTTCCTGCTGCGACAATATGCCGCCCTCAGCTCATAATTGTTAAAGCTTTTTCATACAGAACAGCAGAAAGAAGATGCACAGCAGGTGTCTATAATAAAATATTTGCAGGTCTCTTCCATAATAAATCTCTGGCGTTCAGTGAATGAACACAAGACTTGAGTTTCTGACAGCTGTCATGGATATTTCCAACACTCCTGGTGATATGATCATATTGTTTGTGGATCATATATTTATTTACAGAAACCATCATGATATTGTGCCATATGCAAATATAAAGTGAGATTTTATAGAGTACATATAATTGTCATTAGGCTGTAAGGGCCCATTTAATCAGCCTGTGTGATTACGCTCTTCTGAATGATTTTATTGTTGTTTCTTACAGGCTGAAGTGATGTGAAGCAGATAACGATGTTACTTCATTATTTCCAGAAGGACGCTATTTAACCTTCTGTATCAGATGTAATACAGCATGTAGACATGGGATAACTGGTCCCATAAATGGGTTAAACAACTCAGAAAATGTTTTTTTTTCTGTTACTGTAATGTAAATATGAAGGTATAAATAATGCTCTTTATCTATAATGTATAACCATTTGAGGCTCAAATCTTTAATCGGCATTTGGGGAGGGTGGGTGGGGGGTGAATACTTATGCAAAGCACTGTATATATTATGCCTTGTCTATATAGCATGTCTTGTCGATGTAAACTAATTAAAATTTAGTTACTTTAGTACCTATGGAATGATTACATCAACCTAAGAATGGACAACCCATCGAGAATAATGGTTGTCCAAATTGATATGACTAAAGGGCAAGTGCTAAATTTGCTGAAGCCTGTTTCTGGCGTTTAATTTGATCATTCTTTCTTACAGGCTTCCAATTAATACGGTATTGGAGATAAAGTGATGTAAAGCAGACAACGTATGTTATTTCATTATTTCCAGAAGGATGTTATTTAAACATTCTGGATAAGCTCATAACGCTGACGTAACACAGCATGTAGAAGTGGGATAACCGCTACAGTAGACTGGCTTATTCTCGACTCAAAGAGTAATTAACACACACAAAAACATCATTTAAATACAGTATAGTTTCGTCCCCAGACTTTTCATCTAACATCACTTACGCCATTACTGTTTGTAAATCACACACAACATGCCTAATGCAGATACGATGACTGAAATTGCACACACAGATTAGTACTTAGTTATTTGGGATCATAGTAAATCAGGACCTTAATGTGGTATTTTTCACAGATGTTCATTCAGGATCACAAATAACAAGTAAAAACATTATGAGAAACCATTTAATGAACAACCTGTTAAAAGAAATCTGATTAGCCCTAAAGTAGTCTAAAACTCAATCAATATAACACAAATGTTAGGTCTAGTTTATTGTGTTGATCAATAATGTGTTTAAATATACATGGCCTCGACTGACAGGAGAGTGAAATACAAATCTCAATATTTCCATCCACGCTGGCATTTTAATTACAAACGTGTACAGATGATTTACACACATCCACCACATCCACAGTAGACTGATGAGGGTGTTGATGTAGCTTATATAATGAACATGGTGTATGGTTTAGAACACAGTAACAGTGAACTTATGATGGTGTTGATGTGGCCTATATAGTGAACATAGTGTGTGATTTGGAACATATCCACAGTGGATTTATGATGGTGTTGATGTGGCCTATACAGTGAATTATCTACGGTATACATCTGTGATTTACTACTGACTACAGCAGAGCATACACTGAAGTTGCTTTTTAATAGTCATTATGACACTACACTATAGTAAAAGGGCTATCTAGAGGCCTAATTAAAGCAAATTGTTACATATTTCACAAGCTTAAATTACTCTTACTTACATTTTACAGACTAATGGTTCCATAATTAAAAGATTGTCAGGCTTTAAGGATGGTACTTGTCAGGTGTGTGTAAGCCAGAAGAGGATGTAAAGTTGTCCGTGGGCGCAGATGGCACATTCATGGGGGGTTGGGGTGTGACTCGGAGAAAGATTGAGACACAAAGACTGAGGGGGAGAAGAGTGTTCATACTGAGTAATCAAAATGTTTGATCTTAGCCCAGAATCATGGCTATAACCATGTACCACAATTGTAATGTTGCTTTTTTTAGTTTGTGACCTTCCGCTTCCGATGATTCAGCTTTTCCATATCCTGTAGTATTTATAAAATGAGCAACTTCTCCTGTGCCTAGTAGGTAGTAGGTTCTATAAAAAGTTCCATAAAACCAAATTCCAGTCTGTTATCATTGATCAACTGGAGCATTCAAGTAGGGCATTAGTTAAAAAAAAAAAAAATCAATAGCACATGCTCTACGGAGAACCACATGTTCAGTTCTGGCATTTTCTGTTTAGACTCCAATGTTTGATTGATACAAAAGATTATAGCATTGAGAACCCTAACCGAGGATGACATATGCCTCAATAGGAACTCTACTAGCTCTAGGGTGCATCTGCACTGTAAAAGTATTGATCTTACTGGAGTCATTTTAAGAATTAAAGTCCAGCAACAAATTTAGCACCTTATAATTAATTTTTCGCTCGCATTACAGTAATCAGCTAGACCAGATTAGCCAAGCCCAAACTGGAACATGAACATAATACTAATTGCTTGGCAGCAAGCTTCTAAACCCCATAGAATATGCAAATAAGCATTTGCCTGTAGTCTGCTGTTCTACTTTTTTGAACTGTCAGACTGTGTGTGTCTGTATGTTTAAAGGAGTGGGTGAGGGTATCTCTGTAATGGTATGGATGTCCCAGAAAAGTGCCACTGCTATCCCAAAATATGTGTCCTCAGAGAGTCTGTGTGAAAACAGATCTTTATGTAAAGATCCATTGGCACAGGGAAACATGTTATACACACTTTCTGTAAGTGTTAACCTGATTGTGGGTTTGTGTGTTGTGGAAAACCCTTAGAAGGTTTGTTGCAAATGTAAATATTTGAATATACAGGGCTCATTTGTAGCATCCAGCCCTACATGGGTGTGAATATAGGATGTGGTTATTTTTTGCTGCATTTTTCTTCAATTATACCCAGGGGACTGCCTTATCTGGTGTCCAGAATGTTCTTTAAATTACTCATTAGTCATGCTTGAGTAAAAGAGAAATGACTATTAACAATAAAGACGAGCACAACATGCATTTCAGCGTACCTGTAAGAGAAAAAACACTTTCTCTGTATCACAATGGATGCCAGCCATTTTGCTGTACTCCATGCCTTTAATATGAACACTAATCTTGCTAAACCCAGATTAAACAACTCAAATTTGGCTTAATATAAAGGATAGAAAACAAATACTCTTTGCATGCAGCGTGAGCTAGTCATAACCACGCTAACATTAGCTAACCTAGTTCAGTGAGGACAGCACTAGCAGCTAGCAGCTACTTTATTTAGTTAGAAATATAAGCAAAGTGTGTGATTGTATGACTTTGCTCATTTCTGCTGATTGTGACAGACTGATGTTTGATTGCGTTTGAACACTTCAGTGCTTTCTAACAACAGACAGTACAATCTTCAGTGGTAGCTAACACAGCTAGCTAACAAGAGCTAACTTGTATTTCTGAGAGGATTTTTTAAGCAGCAAAGTGTGTACATTATCAAGAAAAGTGAGTACAGTCAAATTAATGATTGAATCATCAATCTAAAGTCAGCACTTAGAGCTGCTTAGAATGAACAACGAGAATGTAAACAAGACTTAGCAATGAACAACTGACCCCGAGGTGTATATAAGATATGTAGCTATATTGAAATATAATGAATGGAACAGTTTTTACTACTTACAGTAGTCTTAGGCACCCTATTTTTTTTAGCACAAAACTTTGTTATAGATTTTTATTTTATGACTTCTACATTATTAAGTCAGTACAAAAGCATTTTAGATTTCCAGATATTAGTTTTCCAGCACAAAATTAAATGTTACAGAAAAATGTTTGTATGTCAGTAAAGAAAGCCGCATATTATGTTAGAGACCATTTTTCAGACAAAAAAAAAAAAAACATAATGAAGGCTGCTGGGTTTTGCTGCAAAAATAAGAAGCAAGTGCGACAGTCAAAGTCTCCAGAAGAACTGTGGCTGCTTCTGCAAGATGCTCAGTAACACTTACAGCTAATTTCCTTATAAAACTGCACACACTGTACCTGAGACTACTATTTTTTAGTAGGGCCATCACCAAATATTGACTTTGTTTCATTTATTACTGTTTACTGCTCGTTATAGTATGTTTTAAATGTAGAAACATTTAATTTAATTATTTCTGAAGGCATCTTTGTTCTACAGCCTGTCTTTGTGCCTAAGACTTTTGCACAGTACTGTATATACTGTAAATGAGTGAGCATGGATGACAATCTTTTCAGAAACAGGGATACACACTTATGTGGAAACACTGATGAAATGGAGCAATCATAAAATGCAGCTCAGGCTCAACTCTCTTGCTTACTACACAGAGTTATGTCACGGTTAAGCATAGAGAGAGAAAATAAAGATGCTAGCTAGACTCAAATAACATTTATACTTGCAATGCGAGCAACTTGCTGACTTTTTGTCAAGGTCGCAAACACGAAAATTGATCTACAGCTACAGAGTCGTCCCCTTCCTTGTTTGTTTCCTTTAGCCTGTATTGATGCATTTAACCAGCTAATTAGCTTGCCATATGTTATGATGTTATATTAACACTTTTCAGTCTAGTTCATTTGATTTCTGAGGAAACCTGAGACTGGGCTGCACATTGGACATTTTTCTTGCCCTGTGGGCTAGCGAATAAATTTATGATTTGTCCACCCTGTTGTAGTCATTGAATTCCCTTCGCCTTTCTCTCTATTCCCATTTTGTCTCCCTCTTCATTGCCCCTTGTACTATAACAGCTCCTGACAGACATGCCTGCACAGACAAGCGAGAGGGAAGTGACACAACACTAGAACGGAACATAAAATATGGATGTGTGACAAACAGCTCATTTGAGAGGATGCAGTCACACATCAATATAGATGAAGAGACGCTTGCCTTTCGGCAAACCTACTGTAGTTTCACCCCACTTTCCATTCTCTTTGATAAAGCAACAAAGAAAGGGGAAGAGATGTGTACAAACTGAGCTTTTTATAAGAAACATGTGGGAAACATTTTTTTTTTAAGGCACAATGAGAGATATTGCATTTCGCCCTAGACGCAAGAGACCTTATACTGTGTGGATTGGAAGTGGGCCCTGCTATTGATGGGCTGAAAAAGAGATGGAGTCAGAGCAGCAATGCTTGGCTACCTTTTTCCAGCGGTGTAGGGATTCTGTCATGTGTGTAATTCTTTGTCATCCACTAATGAGTGTATGGATAAGTCATTATCTCGGCTGTGAGGAGGAGAAACCGAGTGGGTCTGGATTTTTCTATGTAAACTATAGTCCCTAAAGGAGTCTAGACGTGTGTCAGATGTCAGACAGGCAGTCGCGTCAATTGTTTGAGGTTACACAATAAACTCCTTATGAATAATTCTATCAATATGTGTTTAGTATTACCATAGTTATCAATTATCAATATGGAACACTATAATTACTGTAATTACAGTGGGCTGTATTTAGAGTTGGAAGAATTAAATCCAAAAGCTATGTAGGAAAGTTAAGCGTGTTCAGAGTCAGGTTATGCACATACGTTTAAGGATTTTCTGGGCATCGGATTATGATTATGCAAATTACACCACTGTAGTTGACCGATTTTTCTTGAGTAGAGATCCAAGATCTTGAAGCATTCAAAACAATCAGGGATAGAAAATATAAAGAGACTATTTAAAAATGAAAAAAACATGTCATATAATGATATACTGTACGAAAGAGAAGATGACCATCTCTGAAAGAAACATCTAATAGAAGGCTAGTATATTGCCAGTATATTGCTGTGTGATTGTCCTAGTAATGATCACATTAATCGCTGCTAATTTAGTTTAATTTAAATATTCTGGCGTCCAGTCTCATTCTTTTCATTACTCGTAAAATAGCACTTGATGCAGCACATCTTATTATTTTGCATTTAAATTTTTTTAAATGTAATTGTAACGTCTCTGATTGGGATACTCGTCCGTTGTCCTCCCTGGACTTTTACCGGATTTAAAAGGATGATAGTAATGAATGAATTAATTAATTGATGGTGACACATTTATGTAAAAATTGTATTCCATAGATTTTTGTGTGTATTTACAGTCCAAAACATACATTTCTGTGTTACATATTGTGGATACATCAAACTGTCAGACAGACAGTTTGGACTTAAAACTTCTCCTTACTTGAGCTAATATCGCACAAAATGCCCTTGAATACAAAGTCAGAATCCCCTGTAACTGAGACATGCCTCTGTTTTCAGCAAAGTCCACACTGCCTGTGAAACTTACATCATCTCTGAAAAGTGCATAAGTCTGTAGTTACGTATATCTAAGGTCTGAATAATTATGTGCGCAGTTTAGGTAATAATTCCTCACTAAACCCTGTTAATTGTGTTTCTATAGGACACGTCCAACTATCATTCTTTTGTTTTGCTGAGTAGTTGGGGCATCTGCTGATTGTGCTAAAATACGCTTTTAATAACTGTTATAAATGCTAAGGTCATATACTCCCCACCTGGATCCCCACTTCAGCTACATTGTCTCAAACTGCTCTTTCATATCAAGTTAACATCTTGATAAAAACGACATTTATAGGCAATTAACACTCATAAAGGAATGCTTTATATGCTCGTCTGTGAAGCACCGCTCGTAGAGTAACACGGGCCATAATTTCACTATTACAGAGAGGCATCTGAGGGAGGTTGCGAAGCAGTTACATTAAAGCAAGCCTTATCATATTCTCTGAGGATATTGATCATATAGCTGACCTACTGACCACACACACACACACACACACACACATGCACAAACCAATAAATCATGGTCCTGTGCACAAAACATGCACTGTTATTGAAGCAGTGAAATTTAATGGTAATGATTGGGTATAAACCATAACGGCTTTAACATCCTCTGTAGTAAAAATCTCAGCACGTGAATGATTCAGTGCAACAAGGCTGATCGACACGATAGAACATCTGTGTGTGCCTCAGATGGAATTTGCCAAGGGAATATATATATATATAATATTAGCATTTTTAAATATAGTATGTGGTGTGGCAGTCCGGGAAAACCCTTTGGCTGCTGTCACTGTGGCTGAATTCTGAGTCTTCAAGACAGAGGAATTCTGGCTTTCTGGTTTCTTGGTAACATGACAAGCTGTTTTTTTGTCTTATTAACTATTAAAGAGAGAGAGAAAAGAGAGGTTGGTAAAGGAATGACTGTTTATAGCTGTTTACATGGAGATATAACTAGATCAAAAGTAAATAAAAAAGTACATTGTCCTTCAGTGTTGTTGCACTCAATTCATTGAATTCACTTCCACAGAGCCTCCAAGAAATCTCCTCCATCATCTCCTTCTTGAAAACACAACTCGATACCCACCTTTTCACTCAGTGCTATAACTTCCTGATTGTAAATGAGTAGCTCCAGCCCTTTCACTTTTACCTCATTCTATTAACTCTCTTGTGTTTTTTTTCTGATGCTTTGAATTTTTTTATATGTGTTACTTAAGAATTGTTTATCATCCTGATATAATGTGACCCATTATTATTATTATTATTATTATTATTATTATTATTATTATTATGTCATTCATTCATTAATGCATTACAAATTATAATCATTGGCAAATTACTGTGATATAAGAGGAACAAAACACTCCAGGACGTGCTGTTACAGGAAAGGAATCACACACTCTCATTGATCAATTTCCTATAACAGCACACCCTGATGTGTTTTATTCTTTACTTATTCATTAACATGTACAAATCATACAGTAAAACCAATAGTGAAAGGCTGTAGTTATAAGAGGGAGGAGCATGTTATTAGTTTTATTATTTAACATTTAGTCTTATACTGTATAGCTATGGTATGGCAGAATAAGGGTAGCTGCAATAAATACATCACAGCCGTTCGACTCCTCGTGCACACACACAGATGTAGAGCACTGCAGTGGAGATCACGAGGGAGGAACCCTTCTGCCGTAGACTACTGCAGCATCAGCAGCTTCCAAACCTCCACTACTGATCCACTGGTCCACGATTTCCACTCGACTCTGCCTTTTTACCCACAAAAAATTGTGTGTCTGTGTCTGTGTGTGTGTGTGTGTCTGTCTTATCTCACCCAAGCCTGCGTTGTCCCAGAGGACAGGATGATATGAGTTTCTTCCCGCCTTGGGCGCACACACTCAGAGACACACATGCCTAACAGTAGATTATATGTATTGCATTTATTTATGCGAAAGAAAATTTTTTACCACATAATGCTGGTGGGGGAATGAATAGAAGTGTCTGAGTGTAGAGATGGCAAAAATGCAAATATTCTTGTGAATTAGTATACACTTCATAAGTCCAAGGTTATGTCAATATTTACTTGAGGAAAGTTACACATATTCTGAGTCGGGTTACGCACGTGCTTAAGTCAATATTTTTGAGCTTCTCATTCATGCAAATCAACTGCATGTACGTCTGTACTGCATGTAGGTCTAAAAGCATCTTAGCTGTCAAATGTAATGAGATCTAAGATAAAAGCAATAGAGAATTTAAAAATGAAAAATAAAAACAGATTAATACAATGATATATGAATGAGACAATAAAAAAAAACTAATAGAAGTCTAAGATATTGCCAATTTGGTTCAATTTAAAGAATGTGGCTTCCACCCTTGTTATTTAGAAGCTTATAAATAAGCACTTGATCCAGCATAACCTATTATTATTATTATTATTATTATTATTATTATTATTATCATTTAGGTATTTTTTAATATATTGTGTTCTCAGTTAACACAACTTAACAAAATTGTAATGTGTTCATGGGATACAGCATATTTTCTAATGCTTTTAGTTTGAAATCGAGTTCTTGCCCTCCAGTAAAGAAAACGTGCCCAAGTATTAAAAAGAAGCTGACGAAACAATCATCTGCTATGCGTATGGCTCACTTTAAATATCTTTTTGTTGATTTTAAAGGGATGATACTATTCATTAATTAATAGTGTCATATTTAGATTTTATCTATTGGCCTAAAATGGCATTGCATAGTTTTTATAGCCCAAAACGTCACTTTCAGCATGACAGATCGTGGTAACATCAGTAGTGCTGGACTGAATCATGCTTAACTGAGACACAGCTTTAGTTTTTTGGCAAACTCCCCACCCCACTCTCTGAATAGCATCTAAGTCTCTAGTTATGTTTGAGGTCTGATACATGGGTGTGTGCAATTTCTGTATTAAATCCACACTATGTATGCTTAACTCAACTCTAAATGATTGCCGTGTTATTTTTTTTATGCTCAATGTGGCACGCTACAGGTTGCAACCCACCTAATCCAAGGTTAAAACTCCTCAGTTGTGATCAGCTAAACCACAGAAAGCTCAGCTCTAAATCTTATAGTCTTCACACCTGCCCTTTTACAATCCCCCAAATCCCTGAGGCAATATTCCTGTCTTTAAACACAGACAATCCCTGTGTGTCTTACGGGATCGCTCCATGAACAACAAATCCCCCACAATCTATCATTTTATCTCAGCTGATTTAAAACCTTAATAACCAGTGTATGGATTACAAATCCTCCAAAACCCCATGCAGCACATGTCAAGGTTTTTTAGTTATCAAAAGAACCCTAAAATCCCCCGATTTCCAAAGTGCATGTCACTGGACTACAAATAATAAATAAGGTTACACTAGGTTTATGTTATTCATTGGGGAAAAAAAGCCCGCACCATGTCATGCACGAGACTAAATCACTGTCAAAATGTCCGTTCATTCTATAAGTCGCCTGTCACTGGACTAGCCAGTGTAGTAAATTCAGCTGGTTTTGTTTCGAGATTTGCTCCTAGGGTTTTGAAAAAAGTTTGCTTAACTGAAGCATTTAATCAATTGTGCAGGAAAAAAAAACAACAACAACAAAATATATGTTCCTATCAGCGAACTAGAAATCCAATAATCCCTTACTTCAGTACAGACTATATTCAGATGACCTTGCCCTGTGCGCTGTATAAAGAGCATACTGTGTTAAGTTCCTCTGTTAAAGCTCCTTTATCCCTATACTATGAGGACAATGCTAATTATTATTATTATTACTTTTCACAGTGCTGAATTCTTGAATCTGATTGGTCAGAAGGTGTTGCTAAATTTACTATAGTAGTGAACATGAAGTAACATGAACATATTGGGGGAAAAAATGTGTGTAGTTGTTGATATGGTGAAGTTTTCTTTGAGAAGATGTTTATTTGGCATTTTTGTAAGGAGTCTCCAGTGTCAGTGCATTGTAACAGTGAGAGGTAAAGCTGTAACTTCAAGCTCGTTCAAATACATAATCATTTCTGACAGTAATAACTAACTTAATGGGAGTTGTCTAAAGTCTAACAATAACAATGTACAGCTGTTGCTTCTTCACAGCAGAGGACTTTGTGCTTTGTGGTTTAACAGTCATGTGAGAAACTAGAGTTTTTTTAGTAAAAAAGAAAAAGCCTGATAAGGGAACGACTGTTTTATAGCTAGTTTCATGGGTGGTCAGAAACATCAAATGTAAATATACAAACATACAATCATACAAAAATACAACGTTATTCTTTAATACGTTAAAATTGTTAGTGTTGTCGGTGTTGCCTTTTTGCGATGTGTTGTTACAGGAAAATAATCAATGATGTAGTGGTGAGATGGCGCCCCATCCCAAAGTTGATCATGTTCCTATAACAACACATACTCTCAGGTTTTATATTCCATACTTACAAGTCATTCTTATAGACCCCTGAGTGAGACACGTCACTCTGATGTCAGAAATACCTCCGCGTTGCAAACAACATAGTGGGAAACTAAAGTGATTTTTAAGAGCAAGCCAGAATTTGTTTTTCAAAATGATTCATTTTGCTGTTGAGTGTCAGAACTGGAAACGTGTTCATAAGCACCTTCATTTTTAACCGAACACCTTTCCAAGCAATTAGGAAGAATAATTGGTTCAAGGAGCTCTGTTTTCGAGTACACATTTCGTCTCAGCTAAATAGCTTACTATCATTTTGGCGAAGTTGGCTTACTAACTAAAAATTTAACAGGCCTAGCTTGCTAGTTAGCTAACATGCCTAATTTATTTTGCTTTAACAAACCTACATAGCTACATTGCCTAAAATCTGAATCGAGAAACTAGCTAGCTAATGCTAGATACCTAGCTAGTTAATGCTAGATCGTGTTCTTACTGAGGAGCTGCCTATAATGGACACGTTTAGCTAAATTTGTTCAGCTTACAAATGAGTTTACGGCATCTGTTTGGGCAGGACCTCATCTTTCAGTGCTACAACACCCTTGATGTTGTATCGAGATTTTAATCATAAAAAAATTATCGATAAATATTGTTGATTTTAATCATAAAAAATATGTCTTGAATGTGCCTTGTGTCTTGAAGATTTGTATGCCTTAAATTTCTTTCTACATACACTCGGAGTCTCTATAAGATATGTAAATAGAGTATTTGAGATGTATATATATAGTATACCGGCCATTGCAGGCTAGACCACCACTTTGCATCATTTAGCCACTGACAGGATTCCAAGCCATAATGATCTTGGAGAGTTACATCATATGAGATTGCTAGCTTAGCCAAATAGCACTCCCCTGTCTTTTAGTAATAAGTGGATAACATTTTAGCTAATGTCAATCTGATTCCTAAATAAAGCTCTTGATAGATTCTGCACAGATTATAACCAAATAGTCTCAGGTTGCTATTTCAAGTTATGTATCTTTTTGTTTGCAAACACTAAAAAACACTTTACCTTTACCTTTATTCTTTTATTCTAGCCCTGTACTTACAGAGTTTGTTACTTCTTTCATTAAATTAATAACGATGTGACTTGTGGAAGGAGATATGTTCCCAAAATTGTTTCAACAGTCATTGATTTCATGAGTTTGAATATGAGTTTTATCACAATGTAGCTATCGACTTTTGCTGTGTTTACAGTCACAAAGGCAATTTTTACTGCCAGTCTTAAGGAAGTTGTATTGAAACGGTTGTTTATCACAATAATCTTCATCCAGTGATGCCCTGTTGATGTTATTCAAGGCATGAATGCGCATAAATGTGTGTCTAAATCATGACAGTCAGTTTTAACACCAAAAAAAAAGGAGTTTCCAATGATGCAAAACATTAAACAGGACAGTAGACATATGACTATTCAGTGGTAAGGGACAGGTAAAAAATTGTTTCATTTTAGTTACCGTGTGACAGGTTTGTATAGAATCTGACTTTGTGGAACCAAACCCAGGCTCTAAAATGATTTGAGAATTGGAATATAAATATAATGTTGGAACATTTGGCAGTTTTTATTTGAGAAACTAGATAACCCAAGTGATGTATATTAGATACTCAGATTCAGGTCAAATGTCAAGTTTAGCCATAGGCATTGTTATATTTAGGTACTTTGATACATAGTTTAATGGAAAAGCCAATATTACAAGACAGTCTGTGTGTGTGTGTGTGTGTGTGTGTAATTCCAGCTTCTCCTGTCTCTCATGTGTCCCATCACACCACTGATGAGTTTCTAATGTTACGCTAAAGTGCCCATATTCGCCCACTGTTATATTTATATGTTTTCACAGGAGACATGATGCATCAGGCCAGTCTGAGAGAAAGAGTGTAAGTGTGGTGGTATGACATGGCCAGGAGAAGAATGGAGGAATGATGCAGATGAGTACAAAAGTGACACATGGTAATAAAAGAGGGAAATGTGAGCTGTTTTGTCTATGCCTAGGGAAAAAAGAATGCACTGGCTGCCTGCATGCTTTTCTGCTGCATCTGAAATTGCTTTTTACTCCATTGGACAGAAATAAAAGAGGCTATCATCACTGCACTGCCCTTGCTGGTGCAGGAGCAAAGGAAAGCACATGAGCTAGCACTATTCAGCTTTTCTATTCTGCCACTGTAAAAATCTTCAATGAGATGATTAAAGATCCTTGAAACATTTGTAATAGCGTAACCGGCTCTCTTAATGCTCTGTACATGTACCTGGAGGTCAAGTGGCTTAAATTAAGGAGCAGATTTTTTTTTACACTATTGACTATTTGCATTGGTGGATGTGAGCCCCGGTGAAATGAATGGCTTCCATTAAGTACACACCTGATTAAGTACACACCAGATGTTCATTCTTGCCTACTTGGATTAACCGAAAATGAGTACTTTTGAAAATGTGCCATGCTGGAAATCCTTAAATGATTAATTTATTCATGTGCATCCCAGAAGTGTCCTCAGAACTACAGAACTACACTTGCCTGTACTTACTTCAGTCCTATTTATACATAGACAACTATTTGGGGAGTTTTGCCATTTTGCAGCCAAATCTGAAAGGATAATGGATAATTATCCAACACTCTCATGAAATCGCACAATACATTGACATAGGTGTCCAAATATTAGGCACAGACTACCTGCAATGTCATTTTGGACATAAGTTGACTGACTTTGTGGAGCTCAGACTCCAGTATGCATTATTTATATTGTTATGTCTAACAATAGATGTTGTCACATAACAGCTTAACAGAAATCTAAATGTAGATTTAGAGCCCTAATGAGCAAGCCAGCGATGACAGTGGCAAGGAAAAAACTCCCTGAGACAACATGAGCAACAACCCTTGAGAGGAAAATGCAAAAAATGGTTTCATCCAGCGTCGTGACACTATTTTAAGTTTGTTATAAGGTAACAAACATGACAGCCAAGATGTTGATTGATGAAAGCCATCTTTATGACAGCTGACCCCTACTGGAATATGTCTATGAAGGTTTATCTAGGTATATAAGACTGTAGTTGTCATGTACATGACATCGTAATGACAGACTCATGTCTATTTTCTCAATGGCATGACGCCGTTATATGTTTGTTAGGTAACAAGCATGACAATCATAAGGTGTTACGTCAACTTGACATCAAAATTGATGGACACTATGTTTACAACAGCTGATGCCTACTGGAATAAGCCATTATAACTGTGTATGGAAGATGAGTTGTTTCAAAAGGCTTATGTAGGACTCATGATGCCCTATTAACACTGCCTTTGAGTATACTGTTAGCTATTTTGTCAAAATATGTTGCTATGACCCTTAGAAGGTAATCTGCTAGAAAATAGGGGGAGAACATAATGTAAAATGAATTGCATTGTACCTTTTGTTCTTTGTCTAAGCTAGCAAGAGTGCTTACCATGGTTTATTCTCTCTCTCTCTCTCTCTCTCTCTCTCTCTCTCTGCAGGGATTGGTGGTCAGCAGCACAGCGGTGCACAACAATAGAAATGCACAATATCTGACTACACTTATTTCCACTCTTAGTATGCAGTGTTACACACACACACACACACACACTCTCTTCCTGCCATATCTAAATTGAGGCAGACACAGTTTACTTGACCATCTTATAAAGTCCCCCTGCATCTCTTTTTATTTTTTTCATCCCTCTTCCTATCTCTCCAATCCTCACTCCATCCCATACAACCTCCGTATAAAGTTAGAATGCAGGAAGGCAGATGTGGGTCTAGTGGTTGTTTAGAAGTGAGTTTATAAGGCTGTCTGAAGGTGATTGTGTGGAGAAAGTCTGCCTGTTCTTGGGTATCCTTCCTTTACAAGGCCTCGGGGTGTGCTGTCTGTGTCGGTTAGTTTATGAGAAGGCGAAATAAACATGTGACATTGAGAGTGGAGATGTGGTTGACCAATGACACATAGAATTATAAATAGTTAAATAGTTCAGTTAAAAAGGTTGTCATTTTGGTGATCCCAAAGATTGAGTCTACAAAGATTCCTGCAATTTAATTCGATTAAAAAAAAATTATCATCAGATTAATTACTCTACCTTAAACCTACCTAGTTTATTTATTATAGCACATTCAAAAGTAAATATTGACACAATTACATGGTAACACTTTACTTAAGGGTGATATAACACCTACCTAAACCGTTTATGACTACGTAGATATGACTGCATCAGCATTTCTAAAGGTTTATTCCATTACACACAAGCTGACATAAACACTGATTTCTTCATTTTTATTACCAGGTTGACATAGATTTTTGTTGACATTTGGTCATTATGACACTTTCTGGGTTGATTTACATTAAAAAGTAGTTGTACTGTAATAGAGGACACTCAGTGGTGGACTTAGGATCCATGTGTGTGAGGTGACTGAATTTCCTAAAACTCAACATAATCAGACAGGAAATGGTTGGTACACAAAGTCATAGCAAACATAAACAATGTTAGGGCAAATTATTAACAAGACAATCAGGGATAACTACACTGAGAACCTATGCAAACAGGATAGTTGGCAAGACTTCGCAAAGACACTGAGATTTTCCTGTGTTTATATACTGTATGGTTGAAACAGGAAGAGTCACATAATAGTGATGATTTTTATGGTGAGACAAACTATACACTGCCAGTCAAAGTTTTTTAAACACATGGATTATTACATTCTTAGTATTGACAGTTAAATACACTTTCCAAAATTTTTAAGCCCCAATCTCACACTTACTTCTGTGGATAATCACCTGGATATTGTAGATTTGTACCTAAGAACTGCTGCTGTAATCAGCAGAACTCTTATTCACAATACACTCATACCGAACATTCAACACACTTAGTACTATTTTATAGTATCCAGAAGAAGAGTGGATAAGTATTGATTTCTAAGTGCGCTGTCCAGGTTGCCCGGGTTCCATTTCAAGCCTCTTTCCTCTAAAAGCATCTTTCTCATGTTGTTTCAGGGAGTTTTTCCTTTCCCATGTCACATCTAGCTTGCACATTACGGACGTAAATCTCCATCTGGATTTCTGTAAAGCTGCTACATAACAACGTCTATTGTTAGAAATGCAGTAAAAATAAAATAAAATCGAGAATTGAAATATGGATTGACAAAATTTCAATTTTTAATTTCACTAAAATAAAAAGTCCAACATTTCTATTTTTAAATTTAGAATATTTAAGTGGAACCCATTTCTAAAAATTTTACTAAAAATATCAACACATGGGCTTCACAAACATTTGACTTAAGGTGTTTCAAACTTCACTTTTAAGGTGTCCTGATCATGTCATCAAGTGTTATGTCAGATTGACTTGGAAGATGATGAAAGCACTTACTGTAGATCCTGTATTCATAATTTTTTACAAACGTACTCATTATGCCTGGCAGAAGTCATGGTTATGAGCCTATAAAACCTGAGTGTATGACTTTACAGTGTCAGGATATATAACTCATACTGGAATATCTGTTATAAGAACATTAGTAGTGACTAATGTTATAATGCACTATACACAGGCTCTGCATTATAACTTGCAGTACAAATACTATGCCAGAGCTTGTTACTATAATGTGTCTACACAAATGTTGTGCTCTTATGAACAGTTATTAGAATGCATTATGTAACCTGACATTATGAAGTCATATGTGTGCTCATTCTTTGTTTAAAAACATGTATGCTAGTATCCACGAACAGTTATACAGACTTATGTCAGCTATTATATTGATAATAAATGTATTTATAATGTAACATGAGTACAGGATACATAGGAAGTTTTACCTAGGGTTAGGTCCTTAAGACAACTGACACCAAGTGGACTGGGCTTTTATAAATGATTACGTCGTTTGGTCATTTGTCATTAATGGCTTATGTAGCCCTGTGAACAGTAAACAGTAAGTATTAAACGTGTTACATAATTTACTTCATCTAAAATACACTTCAAGTGCGCATGCAACCCTCAGTGCACTGTCATATCCATCACGTTTGAAGGGTTTTCAGCATGCACCTCACAGTCTCAAGATAAGTCAAGTAATTTCCTGAAAGCAAACCAATTGTCTCCAGCCGTATGATCTACAGCATGTAATAAAGGAGGCACATTTTTAAGCACAGCCCCCAGGCAGTTAGCTTCTTTTTTATTTCTAACCAAAATTTAGCCATTACATTAACAATGGTAGGCGGATGAACAGTGCTTCATTAAAATCATGCCTGCAGGCTGTAGGAAATTTAGATGCAATGCTATCTTGTAAAAATTTGATCGCTCTCCACAGGTGGTATGCCCTTGCCTGATTGAGTCAAGGCCTTGAATTTAATGTAAAACACCAAGAGTGTTTTTGCACTGGTCTTCATGTGTTGCTTACTACCTGACTGCAGGTAAAGTGTTACACATAACCAAAAATCAATTTAAAAAAAAACTATATAGAGCAAGGAGTTACCTATTGGTATTATATAATTTTTACAAGCAATTTTAAAAATTAACTATGTTACTAAATTAATTAAATTAATTATCTATTAATGAAAAAATAGCTATGTAGAGCACAGATTTACTTACTGGCTACATAAGAACTTCAATTACATGCAAAAAACATTGTTGATATGATGACGTTTTCTGTGAACAGAAGTATATTTGCCATATATTTTTTGTAAGGAGTCTCCAGTGTCAGTGCTTCATAACAGTCAGAGGTAAAGCTGTAACGTTTAGATTTTCCACCACATGAAAGTTTTTGGTAACAGGACAAGCTTTTTTTGTATTAACTTCAAGAGAGAGAAAAATTGAGAAAATGGTGATGGAATGACTGTTTATAGCTGTTATAATATAAGTGACAGCAGGAACTAACTTAACTAACATAAACATAAATAGATTAAAAAGTATGAGGTGTTGTTCTTTAATTAATAAAAGATTTCATCATTGGTAAATTGCTCTGGTATGAGAAATAAGATACTTCTGGATAGGCTGTTGGACAATAATCAACTTCAAAAATTAATATATCACCCAGTCATTGATTGCCTTTTACCTCATTAGGAAATGGATTTCTGACCTTTTTAACCAATAAAAACCCCATTCAGGTTTGTTTCAGTTTAGCATACTCCATTTTGTTATTCTGACTGAGCTATTAGTCTGATTATGAACAGATATTAGGCTGCATAGACACTCACCGTCCACTTTAATAGAAACACCTATACATCTGCTCATTTATGCAGTCATTCTCTGTCATTCAGTGTTCCTAATAAAGTGGATGGTGAGTGTAGTAGTATTAGTTATTTTTCTTTTCAAATGTCTGTCCAGGCTGAGAAGATTTAATTCACAGTTAGATTTTCAGGAACATTTTTACCATCAACATGATGATATATTTGGTTACCGGTGACAGTTTCTGAAAGATACCTCAGCACCTCAGCTTTTGTCCCAGTATGAGCGAGTCAGGATGAATATGTCTAACTCTCATTAAATGGGTCTTGTCTAGGCTTCGTCTGTTGAAGACAGCTACTGAATAAGATACAAGCAGCATAAGAGATGAACTTGTATTCATACGGCGTGTTTGGCTGTAATAGTGTAATGTTGGCTGATTTTGAACTGCTAAGTGCAGTGTATAGCGATGGGACCAGTGAACTCAGTGTGTGTGCTTATTCCCATATAATTCCCTTTGGAGTACAATGCCGCTTGTTATGATAGAACTATAATCAGTAGGAGCATGTTCAGGAATAGCAAAAAGAAGGAAAGTTCAGGGAACTTTTCTACAACCTATTTTGAAAAATGTTTTATATGTTTAATGTGTGTGTGTGTGTGTGTGTGTGTGGATGCATGCTTTCACAGTATATTACCCATCTTTCTATCAGGAAATATGCAATGTAAGCTGGTATAAAAAAAATAAAAAAAAACTTTTTTTCTTTCCCCATCTATTTTGTCTTGAAAATCTCAGTTCAGTTTCCCAAAACTTGACAGTTGAAGAGTAAAGGCCAAGCAAAGTTTTAATCTTTAACTGTCCAGTTTTGGTGAACATCAGATTCCTGTTCTTGGTTCACAGGAGTGGAACCCGATGCAGTCTTCTGCTGTTGAAGCCCAAATGCCACGGCATTTGTTGTGCTGTGCATTCTGAGATGCTCTTCTGCTCAGCATGGTTTCAAAGAGTGGTTATTTGAGTTACCATAGCATTTGCATCAGCTCAAACCAGTCTGGGCATTTTCTTCTGATCTCTCTCTTAAACAATGCATTTCTGCCTGCAGACCTGGGTGTTTTGTTTTTTTTTTGTTTGTTTTTTTGCACCTATCTGTTTAAACTCAAGAAGATTTATGAAATCCTCAAACCAGCCTGCCTGGAACCAGTGAACATGCCATGGACAAAGTCACTGAGATCATATTTTCCCCCATTCTCATGTTTAATGTCAACATTAATGGAAGCTCTTGACCTGCATCTGCATGACTTTGTGCACTGCGCTGTTGCCACATCATTGGCTGATTAAATAATCACATGAATGAGGTGTACAGATGTTCCTAATATAGTGGCCAGTTAGCGTGTACACTAATTGGTAACATTTTATTTTAAGGAACACATACATATAAGGGGTTATTTCAAATCATGTTATTTGTAAATTTGTAAAAGGTTTATTCACTGTGTATTAGTGTTTATTCATAAATACTTGTATTGCCACATAACTGTAATCTATTGTGTGAAAATGACATGACTGCATTATTAATTATGAATGATAATGAACATTAATAAAAATAATTTTAAAAAAAACTATTAAAACGCAATCTATTGAGCATGAAATAACCTAAATTCACATCTTATTAGTTATCATTGCCCTGGTTAGACCTTTAGGTTCTAGGTTGTGTCAAGTTATTGCAGTAGAAACATGGAAACATGGTTTTGCTTAAATACCCACTGCTACTCATGTTTCAACTCAATCTTTTAATCAAGTATGCTAAAGTTTCTTTATATGTATCCAGATGTGTTTATCCAAAAAGCACATGACATTTAAAGCACATAGCTGTTAGAGGGGCTGAGAGTAATGCAATACATGTCTGCAACATTAGATTCTAGTAATGATGCAGTCAATTAACTATGAGTAGTACAATTTTGTGAGTCAAACTTGTGATGATGATAATAATAATAATAATAATAATAATAATAATAATAATAATAACATATAATAAATAAACACATAATTAGAAAATGACACATAAGCGGAGGTGAAAATCTCCATGACGCAAAGCAGCGAGGGGTTTATTCTGCCAAGTCCACTATTTTTAGATATCAGGAAACTTCACCATGACTACTTACCAATATATATGTGTGTGTATATATATATATATATATATATATATATATATATATATATATATATATATATATATATATATATATATATATATATATATGAGTGTATATATAAAATTTGCTTACTTATAACTGGAAAAAAACATACAGCAACTGTAAAGTGTCCAATTTTACATCCAATCCAATTCAAATCCAATTCATACACTGCAAAAAATGGCATTTTAGCAGGTGAAACTCTTTTGAAAGTAGTCAAATCAATCTAGTATTTCCTATTGTATCATTTCAACAAACCAAATATAAGATTATTAAACTTATTTCTATTAAGTAAAAATGCCTGGAAATAGGTTTAATAATCTTATATTTGTAATTGGAAATACTAGATCAATTTGACTATATTCAAGATATTTTCATTTGCTAAGATGTCATTTTTTTGTGTATTGTTTTTTTCTTATTTAGAGCTACTTTAGTTGTGCCCCAAAATATGAATCCACACTTCCCAGCTAATCAGAAATGCCATTTCGGAAGCACAGACAATTGATCGGTAAATCAGACAGAAAGTGCTGAGATGATTCTGTATTAATTCAAATAAAGACATTAAACATTCCCGGGAACTAGTTATGATTTTAGTATAATCTTCATTTTAGCATTGTTGTTTTTGTACAAATTTATATACTGCAGAGAAAATGGGCAAATGTGAGGACAAAAATGGTTCTCTGCTCTGAAGAGAACAAAATTGCCTGTTTTTTTGGCTTGGCATAAAGCAAGATATTTTGGCTCATCACCCTGAGAACACCACAGTGAAGCATGGTGGTGGTAGCATAATGTTGTGGGAATGCTTTTCAGAAGGGACTGGGAAATAAAATCAGATCACAATATAATGTAGAATTTTCACCTTCAAATGTTAAACAATTGTTTAAATAAAATGGTAACTCAGTAATTCAACTTCAGTTCCAGGTTGTAATATTACAAAATGTGGGAAAGTTCAAGGGGAGTAAATACTTATGCAAGGCACTGTAAATGTTACATTAATATAAGAATTTGATTCACTTCCTGTCTCCAAGGCTTTATGTTTGAAGCAGCAAGGGCAAAAGAGAAAAGAGCAGATGGAGAAAGAAAGTTGCCTGACAATATCTAACTGAATTGGCTCTGAATTTACTTTTGTGAATGTTTATTATGCCAGATGTGCTGGAACCGGCGTACTGACAAGCGTACACATTCACACATTCACACGCATTCGCATGCACACACACACTTTCCTCAAAAGAGGCACATGAATAGAAACACACACACAAACACGCACACACACACACACACACACACACACACACACACTTATGTTTAATTCTGTTTTATCTTTTTCCACCACTATACTTTTGATATGCATGCAGAAAATAAGTAAACAAACAGAGAAACTGCTCTTAAAGTAAGTCTTCGTGATAATCCTCAGACAACAGACACCTAAACCACCAGGGAAAGGAAGGAGCAAAACAGGGACATATCCGTGCAGCATCAGGAGAAGAAATGTAGACAGCACTGAGATGGAGAGGAAAAGGGCATGCATATGTAAGTGTTTTCTCCAGCACAACAAAAAGAACAGTCCAGGGTCAGGATATACAGTATCAGATCTCTGCACAGTGTGTGCAAATACTTTTTATTGCTCTATACAAGAACAATCACAAGACACAGATAACAAGACTTAAAGAAATGTGGCAACTTATATAACTGCTGTGTGGGCTTTGTTTCCTCTAAGAAGATTGTGGACAGACTGTGGAAGGTCAGTAAGGCTTTAGATATCTTATTTTTGTGGTGAGCTAGGAAAACCTTCACATGGTCAGAATTATGTACTATAGACAAGTAGCATGCGATGATAGGGAGGAGGGAAGTGCGTAAATGTAGCAGGTTCTTTATTAACGGCAATCGTTTAATAAAGGCGTCAAAGTCAGAAGTGCAAATGGGGGTTAGAGCACAGACAGGAAGCACCAAACTAAGAAAATCCATAATCATAAACTGTAACACAGGTGAGGGATGGAACTAGAGAACACAAGGTACAGAATACAATTGGCAAGACTTCACAAAAAAAAAAAAAAAAAAAAAAAAAAAAAAAAAAAAAAAAAAAAAAAAAAAAAAAAAAAAAAAAAAAAAAAAAAAAAAAAAAAAAAAAAAAAAAAAAAAAAAAAAAAAAAAAAAAAAAAAAAAAAAAAAAAAAAAAAAAAAAAAAAAAACCCAGAGAAACAGCATGGTACAAATGCACAAACTAGTTAAGGGCAATACAAAACAGGTGAACACAATGTGATAACAAACCAATGACAGGGCAGAGGCGGAGAAAGGACTAGAACCAAAACAAAGGCTTATGGCAAAAGATAAACAAAAGCAAATGACGCGAACACCAAATATAATGACATGAAAGTAGCTCTCACTGCACTGTATATGTTTGATGTCTCTACTTTAAGAAATCATAAAGTATAATCATTTTCGTCAAAACATTTTTGGCTGTTTTGCAGATTTTAGCTGCAACAGAAGGATCCAGTAAGATTTCCTAAACCGCCACACATATATTAAGGAATTGATCAGCAGGTGCTGTGGTTGGTAAGCATGAGACCAGCAACGGCAGCAAAAGCCTACGTGAATTATGCACATGCATATTAGTGTGCAAAACAGATAGGCATAAGTAAACCTCAATTATATATGTGTCTTTCAAAACTTTGTCTTCTAAGGTGCAATTTCTGCTACCTTTAAATATTCCTCCCCCTAATCACCTTCAGATGGTCTTATAAACTCAGCTTACAGTACCAATAATCACTACACCCACATTTACCTTCCTGCATTTATAATTTTATGCAGAGGTTGTGTGGGATGGAGAGAGGAGTGGAGAGATAGCGAGGGAAAGTATATGCAGGGGGACTTTATAAGAAGGTCGAGGAAACTGTGTAGCTGCCTCAATTTAGATATGGAAGGAAGAAGTGTGTGTGTGGGTGTGTAGGTCCCCTTAATGGATTTTACTTATGCTTATGTATATTCAGTATATTCATTTTTCATATTGAGTATATTCATTTAGCCTTATTAATTCTGGCAAACAATTCTACTGTGTGATACTCAGCAATTAATTACCTACTCAATTTACTTCATAGTTACACTTAGAATTGGAGCAGCAATGTAGTCAGAAGTCAGAAGTGATTACTTCGTATTATTATGACGATCACTCCTTTCTCACTAAACACGGACAGATGGTTACACCTGAATGGCTGCCGGACCATGTTGAAATGTATCATATGTAGTCCACTGATGGAGTTTTTGAGTTGACACTCAACATAAAAACTCAACGTAATTGAAGAATAGAGAAAATATACATACATTTTGCTATTTATATCAAAACATGCAAGTAAACAGTTTGGCACGAGCCTTAGTGTGACTGTGCCTCACATCTACAAAGTCTCTAAATTCACTTGTCATCATATTTAACGTTACTTGGCAAGCTATAACACGTCCTCAGCATGGTCATGTGACATAACAGAATTACATTGGGCTACAAAAATCACTTGGCTTGCAATTTTAACCAAGATCAGCTCAAAAAGTGTCATAAAACAACTTTAGTTGCTGTTATGTCAACTTGTTATCAAAATCGAAAAAACTAATCTTTATCTTTATGACAGCAAACATTTTTTTGTAATAAACCTTTATGAACCTTTATTTATGTTCCTATCCTGAAGAGCTTATGTAGGTGACATATAACCTTATAAATACTGCCCTTAGATAAAATTTTCAAGTCCTTGTATCAGAAGCTTAAGTCTACATCAAGACTCTAGTCACAGAAATTGTGACTTAACAATGTTTTATTGCTGATGCCAATATTAAAATATATTAAACAGGCTCTTGATTTGACCAACAGAAAAGCGTTTGTGCTGTCATTAGGAGATCGATAGTTTGAATCCTGACAATGGTATGAAGTTTTCACTGGTTGGGAAAGATGGCATACTCTCACTCCCCGGTCAGTAACTGCAACACTAGCCAATCGTGGGAGTCTGTGAGCTCACGTATGCAGAAGAGGGCTGATAACACTTTCCGCCAAGTGTTCAGCTGCCGTGGCTAGGCACCTGTTCCAGTTCGAATGCAGAGCAGAAACAAAAGGAGTGTCTGAAAAACTTCTGCTGGTAACCCAGTACAGTAGCTGCCAGACATATTTCTCCAGAAAGAAGTAGCTGTCCGTCTGAATGCTCCGGAGGACAATTACCCAGATCAATTTGTGTAGACTGCATTTTATTAAAATGAGAAAGAAGGAGAGACAGAGGGACCTCTTCAGCGAAGCATGGTGCATTATCGTTCCCCATTTGCCGGTTCAATAAGAGCCCTGGTGTCCTACTCATGAGGGATATTGTTTCATTTGTTATTGCCTCATTCTTTGCTCCGGCATATGCCTGCCTGACATTAAACGTACTTCTTTTCCCAGGAAAGCAAATTAAAGTAGGATCTTAAAGAGAGATGGGGAAAATCAAATGCTTGGATGATGAAACGTGTGGCGAGGACTTGAAGTTCGCAAGGCCTTCAAGATGAGTTCATTTCAGCCACGCACAATGTGACAGAGACATAGAAAATGACAAGACGTGGAAGGGTTTTGTGAGTGCTCAAAGAAGGTGAGAATATTAGAGCTCGAGAAAGGCAGAAGAGAGAAGGGAGAGATTGCTGTGATTATGTTCGAGTTGTTTGGCTTGATGGTGCAACACAAAGGTGCTATTCTTCACAGCAGAGAGAGTGCACAGATTAAAGAAGAAAGAAGAGCAAAAATGGAAGAACAAGGACTGCTGTTTTTCACTGAGTATCTCTTTCTTTTTTTCCCCCTGCCCTCTTTCTCTTGTTTGTGTCATTGCTATTTGGGCAAGGATCACAATCAGGATAGCAAACAACAGCGTGCACACAAATACCTTGTGCCATGGTTTCACAATACCTGAACTGCCAGAGGAGCAGGGAGATCGTGACACAAACAGCTAATCTCATCTCTGACTCTGTTATCCCTTTGTGACTGATCCTTCTGTCCCTCTCCTGTTTTACGTGCCGTTTATGGCGGGGGTGTTTGTGTATGTGCGCGCCTGGTGTTTGCTTAAGGCGCAGTGGTGATGTTCAGCGCTATCTGCTGAGCTTGTGCAGTGTAAACAACACAGCAGGGACGTGAGGAGAATGTGCGTGAGGGGGTATGGACAGGCGTGCTTTCTTTAGTGACATGGAACCTTGTGTAACGTGTTCATGTAGATGTAAATTGTTAAATAGCGCACTTATGGTGTTTGTATGGTGTTAAATTAGCCTGCACATAACAATGTCCTTTTTGTATGATCTCAGAGGGATGATTCTGATTATATAGATGTTGTTTGGGTCCAAAAATGCAGTACATTTTCTATATAGGTCTTTGTTAAAATACTTGCCTAAGGTAGAAACTGTAGTGTATATATATATATATATATATATGTATGTATACGTATATGTATACATATATATGTTTAAAAAAATGGGGGTTGGGGTGCCACTACAGTACACCAGAAAAGTTTACATGCAGGAAAGTACTCTCTTAGAAAGGACTTAGAAGGACTGCAAGATTCTTAGGTTTGTCCTCTGGGGTCTATGTACAGCTCTTCAACTTCTATTACAATTGTGTCACTTTGACACCATGACAAATCTTTTGAATGCTGATCCATTGAAGGAAAAAAAAACACTCTTAAATTCATTTCCTCGATAGAGAACCCCCTCCATCCCCTCCCTCCTCAAGGATGAGCTTTTGTTTCTGATGCATAACGGCAATTCATTATGTCAAGCCAGTCACATGAAAATGCACGATGAGACAATGATCAGTGCAATAATAATAAATAACGCAATCCCAACACTCACATAATTCAGCCTCATTCAGGGATGAGCAAAAACTACAGCTCGCTATAAACACTTCAATTCAATTACGTTTAATTCATTCAGTTGGTTTGGGGTGGTGGTGGGGGCAGAGAACATGAGATTATAGCGTGGCTGCTCAACAATATGAAGAATTACTCATGAGTGAAAGCTGATCAAATCAAAAGCAGTTGAATGGTATAAATTATAAATCAGGTGGAAAAATGGTTTCTTTCTAGGGTGCTATGGGGACCTCTTCTGTTGCTGAGTTCTAGTTAGAACTTATAGAGTTCCCCAGAGGACCAAAATGAAGAACCATTACTAAGCATGACGTAAAAACATCTGAACAATCTTGGAAAAAAAAAATGGCTCTAGGGATCTTAGGTTTTTCCCTTTGAGAGAACGCTTATGGCTTTTATATACAAGATTCTGATATGTTGTGATACCATGAAAAATGTGTTGAATACTGAACCAATGTAGGAAAAAATGAACCTTAAACGCTTTCCCCAGATGAACAAATTGAAGAATCTTTTGGGTGCTAGATAGAATGCAACAGGGATTTAAAGTACCCCTGATAATTCATTTAAAACCATGAAAATGTGTGTAATAATAAAGTGTTTAATGGTTTTAATGACTGACACTCTTAGAAAAAAATGACTTTTTTGGTCCCCCTGGGAGAACCAATAAGGGTTCTAACATTCTTTATTCCATTTTCTCGATAGAGAGAGCGTCAGTAAGGGTTCTTGCCATGATTATAGACTCCATCTTTCTAAATAGGTTCTACTTGGGACATTTTCTGAAATGGAAGCCTCCTCTAGGAACATCTCTACACTCTTAGAAAATAAGGACTGTATGGTTCCTTGGTTTGTCCCTCTAGGAGAAGAGAGGGACTAAGGGATTAAGAGTTCTATGTACAACACTTCAACAGAGTGTTTCAATATTTAAGAGAATTCCACGTAGAGAAAATGGAGGACCAAACTGACATCACCAAGAACAGGACGTCCCTCCAAAATTTATAAAAGGACAAGACAAAAACTTAACAGAGAGGCTGCCAAGATACCTACGGCAACGTTACAGGAGCTGCAGTAATATCTGACAAGTACTGATTATTCTCTGCATGTGACAGCAATCTCTCATATTCTTCATATGTCTGGGCTATGGGGTAGTTTGGCTAGACAGAAGCCCTTTCTCACAAAAAAAACAAAAAACATCCAAGCTCAACTAAATCACCCGTAACTATGTGGCAAAATGTTTATGGTCTGATGAGTCCAAATTCCAAAAGTTATAATAATTCCATAATTCCAAAAGGTATGTTTGATGCAAAAAAAAAAACCACATCACCAAAAGAACACCATACCAGCGATGCAAGATGAAAAGGAATTTCCCCTTTCAGCACGACAATGACCCAAAGCGTACATCCAAATCAACAAAGGAATGGCTTAACCAAAAGAAGATCAATGTTTTTGAATGACCTAGCCAGAGCCCAGACCTGAATCCAACTAAAAATCTGTGGGGTGGCCTGAAGCGGGATGTGCACAGGAGATGCCCTTACAATCTGATGGATCTAGAATGTTTTTGCAAGAAAGAGTGGGAAAATATTGCCAAGTCAAGATATGCCATGCTGATAGACTCTTAGCCAAAAAGACTGAGTGGTGTAATAAAATTAAAAGGTGCTTCAACAAAGTATTAGTTTAGGGGTGTGCACATTTATGTAACTAGATTATTGTAAGTTTTTAATTTTTCCTTTTTTTCCCTAAAAATGTTACTGAAAAATCCGCAATGTGACAGATTACATATCACATCACATCACATCACAGAAACCTGCCATTTTAACAGGGGTGTGTAGATTTTTTTTTTTAGATCCAACTAGGGTAGTACATCTAAATAATGTTGTAACCTCCACACTGTTTTCCAAGGCACCATTTTTGACCTTGCTTTGCACATTGAAATTAGCACAGTGGAAATATCAAATATGGAATTAATATCCTGATATTTTAGCTTCAGGGTCCCCGGAGGACTAGTGGTTAGGCCACGGTGCTCTCACCACTGCAGCCCGGGTTCGATTCCTGGCTAGGGAACCAGTTTGTTCCCAGTGCTGGTCCCAAGCCCAGATAAAATTAGGGAGGGTTGCATCAGGAAGGTTATCCGGTGTAAAAACTGTGCCAAATCAAAAATACGCGGACCAGTGATCCGCTGTGGTGACCCCTAACAGGAGCAGATGAAAGAAGTATAACAACAAATTTTAGCTTCATACAATTTAGTATGAAAAAGTAGCTATAAACTTTACATGGTGACAGAATGTCATCAAACTGCTTATATTAAAAAACAGTCTAAACAAAGTTCAATCAGTTCTAGGCAAAGTTCTAGACAAAGAGCAAGCTTTGATATGAAGGGTAAACCTGAGAACTATTCATCCAGAGTTTATAATTGAGAGCTTTGGATATACAAATGTTTTTTATTTCCAGTGACTCATATTTCCAGTGAGTCATCAAGCCAACCAGTATCACCTTTATAAACCATAATTCATAATTCTGGTATTTAGTACTAGGAAAAATTATATTACCACTAACTGCCTTGAAGCCTGGTACATGGAAGTACACACTCTGAAAAAAAAAAAAAGGTTCCTGGAATATCCTTTGCTTACTAAAGGGGTTATACTTGGAATCCTCTCCAGTAGAGAAACACTCAATTATAGGGCTCTACATTAAAAAACAAATATTTGTTTCTACAATTCTCTACTACGTTCAATGCAAACTGCTCAATGGAATGTTGTAGGATCGAAAAGAAAAAGCATTTCCACATTTGAGTGATTCTAATTTCACCTTCATTATTCAAGCTGTTTTTAGTTAAAATGTCCTGTTTTAGGCTATGCAGTTAATTTAATCCAAAACTGAGTTGTTCTTAGAACCTTTAAAAGTTTTTCCTGAAATGGACAATGCAAAGATCATTACTTGTTTATATTAAGTATGGGTATTGTCACTATGGGAGCCACTGCCATAATATTATCCCAAGGTGTAAATGAAAAGGTAATGCAGTATTTGAATTAGACAAAAACAGCAATTGATTTGACAACTTTTATTCAAACTGTGCTTTTGATCACATTAGATTACATTCATTTTAATACCAGGAGTCCATGATGCGCCTCATGCTCATGAACTTCATGCCACCGTAGTCCCTGAAGTTCCTGTACTCTCCAGGCCTGAAGTACCACATCCTGCCTCTGTAGTGGGGATGTTCATACATGAGCCAGTGGCCGTCCGTCACATGGCAGGACATGAAGCCGTTAGACCAGTGGTAGCGATCCATGAAGGAATCACAGTCATCTGTCAACTCCATCATCTGACCCATGAAGTTGTCCCTCTCATAGACCCTCATTCTGTAGGCTCCTCTGTACTGTTTGGGGAAATATCAAATATAGGGGTCAATTCTGTGGCAAACATGTTCCAAATGACATTGCAAATGTAATACCATACCATACCATGGGGATCATGCGGCAGGACCTGATGCAGTTGTTGCCCCAGCCCCACATGTTCATGTAGTCAGCGTACTCGCCCCTCCTCATAAAATACTGGTTTCCCATGAAGTTGGTGCGGTCGTAGACCATCCAGCAGCCGTTCTCCACCCTGCAGGAGTGGCAGCGGCTCATGTAAGAGTACAAATCGGAACAATCACTGGTGCACTCATAGGAGCGCCCCATGAAGTTCCTGTCCTCATAGAAGATAACCTGTAGGTATAAGGGAATTAATTACATCAGCAGGCCATGATACATTTTTTAATGTGTTTGTACCAGCATTATTTTTGGTTCTTACCTTGCCCATAGTTGTGATGGCTGGTTGGTTTGTTCAAGCTGTTTCCAACTGGCGAACTGTCATCCTGCCTGGTTTAACCCCTGCATTTATACCTGGACCAGGACTAAAGAATGAGTGCCTCCTATTGTAAAAACCCCTGACCAAGCAACACAGCACAGAGGCCCATAGAGAGCTGAAGAGCTTTTGCATGTGCTACATATGTATTCTCCAGAAGACTTTAGAATGGTCTCAATAATAGCTTTATTTGTGGTACTTTCAACCCATGAGCATGCTAGAATTGCTTTCTTTTTAAACATTTTCATCTCTCTTCTTCAAGAAACCATATATATTTTTAACCTTTATATATAGTTCAGTTTAGTTTATTTATTTATAAAGCACATTTAAAAACAACTGAAGTTGAAACCAAAGTGCTGTACAAGTCGTATAAAACAGATCTATACACAAAACATTTAATAATACAAAATACCGGAAGACAAATGGAAAATTTTACAACCTCAGATTGAATTAAAAGCTAAAGAATAAAAGTGAGTCTTCAAAGAGGATTTGAACATAGCAGTAGAGGAGGATGATCTTATATGAAAAGGGAGACTATTCCAGTGCCTGGGAGCGGCCATCGAGAAAGCCCGGTCACCCTTGGCTTTGGAACGTGAACGTGGGACTGAAAGGAATAATTGACTTGATGATCGAAGAGATCTTGAGGCAGTATACGGGTATATATACATATATATTGCCTAGGCTATCTTCCTTCAAAGATCATGTTGGTAAGGAGCCAGTTTAAAAAAAAAAGTGAAAAAACAATCTGTCTGAAGATGTCTAAAACCTTCCTCATAAAAGGCATATGGCCAGCACTTGAAGGACTCTGAGAGCTTGTGGAAAAATATTCTCTGGTCTGAAATGACAAAAATTGAACTCTTCAAGCAGAACTATAAGCACTATGTCTGGCAAAAAACAGTTACTGCTCATCAAGTGGTTAATACTATCCCTAGAGTGAAGCGTGGTGGCGGCAGCATCATGATATGGGGGAACTTCTCAGTGGCAGGGACTGGAAGACTCATCAGTATTGAGGGAAGGATGAATGGAGCCAAATATAAAGGTTCTTAAAGAAAACCTTCTCCAGAGGGCACACAACCTCACCCTTGAGCAAAAGGTTCACGTTTCATGACCTGAAGCATAGAACCAAGACAACACATGAGTGACTTCAGGACAAGTCTCTGAATGTGCTTGAATGGCCCCATAGATTTGTTTATGCAAAACTTTCTAAAAGCTTGTTTTTGTTCTGTCTTTATGAATTATTGTGTAAATGATTGTGCATAAGTAATTTTAATCCAATTTAAATGAAATCTATAATACAATAAAGTGTACAAAAATCTGAAGGGGGGGGTATGAATACTTTCCAAACCCACCAAATCTATTTGTCTGTCTGTCTGTCTGTCTGAACACCGATTTTGTAATCTTTTCTGATTGTGTGATCTTTTGACTTTCCCCTTTGTCAAATCTGGATTATGCTCTTTTGTACTTGGCCTCATTTTCCAAAAGAACAATAGGTTCATCTGTGAACAGTGTAACTTCTGCTCTCACACACATTTCTTTTACTTTTCTTTTAAGAGATGAATGAGTAGAAGAAATGTGTATTATGAATTAACCTATTAACATCTGGCAGTAAAATAATGTTTAAGTCTCTGTACAATTCTTAAAATATCTTTTTTATGATTAAAATTCTTTCACAAATGAAAGGAGGATATTTAACTAAAATGTCTAACATGACTGAATGGCAACAACAGTTAGCTTTTAATACTGAACCATCAGTGATTTGTTTACGGCTTTAAATAAGCCAGTTTGAAGTGGTTGTGTTCCATAGTGGAGCTTCATGTTACCACTTTTGACTAGTGCCACTGGACTCTGAACAGATGAGACACCTGTTTTGAACGTGAAGTGGAGAATATAAACACATACTTCCCTATCCAGTCATCTTTACATTTTGACAAGTCACATTGTCAATTCACTAATCAGACTGGAGAGGGAAAATTATTATTATTATTTTTAAATCTATGAAAGTCTGTGAAAACTCTTTCCTTTCTCTGTGAATTGCCTTTTGCTAAATAAGTTACAGTGCATGTGATTAGATTAACCACAACCAAGGATCTGCTGCAGAATATATGTGTGTGTGTGTGTGTGAGGCTGAATTAATAAAACCTGTTGTCTCTTATTTATAACAGTTATAATTAAATTATATATGACACAGGAGGTTAGGGGACATCAATATTCATGGAAATCACTATGGTCAGATGTGTCACATTTTATGATCATTCTTGAAGAGGAAATCTTAAAAAGAAAGGTTCTTTAGATTACTAAAGCTACAGAAGGACCATTTTTGTCTTACTAAAAACAGGTTGGATGATGGATCTTTTAACCATAATCCCACCATAAATGATAAAGATCTAATTATTTGGAAAGATCCTTGTGGTGAAAAATGACTATTCAGTTTATCATTAAAAAAAAAAAAAATTCCAACTGCATTGCTCTAAAGAACAACATTTCTGGAACATTCATTAATTCATTCATTTCTATGTTGCTGGGTATATTAAGATGTAGAAGGCTGAGATGATCGTACAGGCTAAGTAACATGTCGGCCTCACTGTCCAGTCGCAAACCGACTACATTTCCCATAATGCACAGCCCTCTCCTGTTTCAGAAACAGGAAGTAACCACTCAATATATCTCCATTCAAGCTCTCTTGGTTATTGACTAAGTACACCTCTCTTCAGTCTAGACCTATCCTATATAATCGAACCCGAGGTCATGGTTTCTTTGCAAAATCTCTCTCCAGCAGCATTGCTGTGACCTTTTTATGGTTTTGACCTTAGCGAAAGTTATTCATTTTCTCTATGTAGAATTATTTAGTATCTTTTTCTAATCCTCTAACCTCTTTACCTGTCTATCATATTGAATATTGCCTTGACTTTTGGATTTGTCTGCCTGTTCCAGTTTTTTTTTTTTAAGCTGCCAGACCCTAGAAGATTGCAGATACTTTATAAAGACTGGTTTAAACACTTTTTTTTTCAAATGTGTGGAAAAACAGTGACGTCCAAAACTGTAGACTTTCCTGAACTGAAATTGCTGTCTTATTTGCATGTACAGTGTCTCGATTTAATTACAAATTGAATTGGTTAGGCTTATGTCTGTTTCACTACAGCACATAGCTAGCCAACAGCTTGATCAAAGCATGACTTTCACTATATGAGAATAAAGTACACTGAGTGTTTTTACCCTCGTTTTTGTTAAACTGGCTCCTTACTAGGTGTATAAGGCAATGACAGTATGTTTCTGGATTTGTTTAGTGCTCCAAATATTTGTAATTGTATTTGGATTTGAAGCCAAAGTGGGTTTAAATATGAATCCTAGTACTACCACTATGGCCATGGAAACACTGGAAAGCACTGGGCGAAAAAAATCCCAGATGTAGAAATAATAACACTGTTAGCTTGTCATAAATAAATACTGTAAAGGCATCATGCAACGTGGTCTTTTTGTGTCTTGCAAGTTTCATATCTGACTGCTTTCTCATATCCGCATGCAAGTAACAAATCTCCTGCTTGTGCGACTTTTGGTTGCGTCACACACATTCCCTAATCTCAACCAGATGTCCTGTGAACCTTTCTGGCAAGCTTTGAAGAAAATAAAAATAGTGCAGCCGCCACTTGTATCTGTTTTGGTATCCGTTTAGAATGCATTATGTGTTCGTAATGTATTCGTATTTAGTTTCATCGCTCCTCCTTACCCAATGTGATCTTTGCATGGCAGAGGTTAGAAAGTAGCCTAAATAAATACATTTCTATATATATTTTGGTAAAATATTTTTATGTTTTCTTAAAGCAGAGACGTAAAAATCAAATATTTTTTCACAAATTTAGTCACAGCCATACATGATGGGTTTTCCCAGACCACCACACACACATGATACATGCCTCATCACGGATATCGGTTGGAATATTCAATAGACCACCAACAACAGGATTCCTTTAATTGTCAGGCATGTATGCCATGTAATAGCTAACTCAAGGCAATCCTCTGATACATGTTTCCTTACAAGATTAGTAATGATCGCCACACACACGCACACACACACACACACACACACACTTATTTGAGGTTAAACAAACGTTATTTGGATTCCCCCTCTTTCAGATGATTCATAGGATGAATCAAATGGCGATTTGACTGACAGCACTGATCTCCAGTCTGTCTCACGGCACTGCTGAATTTATGATCAAGGTGATGAAATAGTAACAGAGACAAAGTGGAGTGAAAAAAAATCAGGCTTCTTTTGTAGCCGGGGTGAAACTGGAGATTCGTTCAATCAGCTTTGTCATTGCCATATCAGAATATAACAGATAACGTTATTATAGTCATTTTTATGTCATTATAGTCATTTGTAATTATAATGTCCTAACCTAGTCTCACGTTTGCAAATTCATAATAGCTGAATTGGTATGAAGAGTTAAGTATAAGTATGAAAAGTTAAGTATAAACTTATATAAACTTATAATATAGAAACTTATGACAAAACCCTGCAGGTGAATAGCGTAATTTTTTCAAACAATAGATATCACAATCAATCTTCTCTTACTAATATTCTTTCAAGTATTTCTAAAGTTTTTTTTTCCATAAAATTGAAATGTATTTATGCAAATGTATCTTCATTTAATCAAATTATTTGCTTACTTAATAAACCTTTTTTTTTTTTTTTTTTTAAATGAACAAAAATCTAGTCTTTGGATGATGTTTGCAGTCAAATATTTATTTTACACTTTCAAGAGAAATTTATTAACAGTAAACTATGTTTGAATATCATTCCTTTATTGTTTAATCATGATAATAGCGTTCTTAAAAACATATTTTAGGACATTTTTTCAGTATAAAATCTAATGTACATCCACCAGTAATCAACACTTTGTGAACTTCCTCTGTAATATCCTTCTAATTAAGGATAGGATTGAACATGTAGAATTTCATGAATGTGGAATCATCTAGAAACTTAGATTTTTGGTTCTGAATAGAGAAAAAAAATAAGATAGGATAAAATAAAGATCTTGATATTATAAAAAATAAGAAGAAGATTATTTTCACATGTGGTGATTTATAGGGTTTATAAAGGAAATCGACGTGTATATCAGGAAACAAGCTTTAAAGCTTGTGTTTCCTGGAACAGGCTCCAGATCCACCAGGACAAAAAGGTCACTGAAGATGAATAAATGAACAAATGAAAAAGACTGGAATTTGGGACTGGGAAGATCCGAGCTGTAACAAAATTAACGTAACCCTTCCAGATTTTGTGCAAATCATTTGTCTTCAGTAAAAGAGCATTACGTTTTAATGAGGTAAAACATGCATATGTGTGTCTCTGTGTTGCAAGGCAATGGAGGCCAATTAATGTGCGCACGCATTTAGCAGATGGAAATCGAATTGTTTATGAACACGTGTGCAGTTGGCAGTTCTTTCAGCAGTGCATTTCACATTGCAGACTCAAAGAAATCTCCGAGGCAGGAGGGAAGAACATGTAAAGGACCAATTTGGCAGAAGCCTTAAACTCAAATGCCAAGACTTGACTATCTCTATGCATGCATCTGTAACACCGATGTGTGTTAATACAGTAGTGAGCAGTCAGTAGTGTTATAGTGTTATAGGCATCTTTGTAGACCAAGACTATGGAGAAGCCAAGTTTGAGACCAGGAATACTCAAGGAACATTGGATTGTAGCTTTTTTTTTTTTTTTTTTACATTTATTACAAATGATATTTGTAACACATACCAATACATTTTTTTTATTTTACCCAAATTTACTCCAAATGTGCATTCTGCAAGTGATAACTGTGAATGATAGTAAGGTTAAAGACACGTCTGTGCATTTGTTCTCTAAATATCTCTTCTATTACCTTCTCAATTTTTCTTATCGTTTGCCAGAGCTGTTAATGTTGCCCTAGTGCCATACTTTGGCTAAGATTACTAACTGCTAACTTGTTTTACTGATCCTCTGTGTATGTTTTTGTTGACACACGTGATAGAGTAGATATAGTCATGAGTTTTATTATTCACCACTGTTTGTCATTTTAACTGTTAACAAAAATGTATTAGCAAGCTATTTTCCCCCATTTTAGCCAATTCCCACCTACCTCACACTGAGATACGTGAAGCCAGCCAGCCGTACTGTTTCAAACTGCTGCTCATGCTACGTCAAACTCTGAAGAAAGCGATAGCTGCCTTCTTCCGCATACATGAGCTCACAGACGTCCATGATGGGCTAGTATCACTGTGATTGACAGGGAACATAGAGTATTCCATCGCTCCCACCCAGACAGCACGGACAATTTTGTTTCTTTTGGCTTCTGGCCGCAGATGGCGGTGGCATCATGGGGACTTGAACTCAAGATCTCCTGACGATATAAGGTGAACACTTTTCTGTTTCTGTTCTGTATTGAGCCACAGCTACCTATTATTTAGTGAATGTCAGAAATTGGCACCTTAGTCCCTTTCTTCAAACTCAATAAAATTAGCCACAACCAACATTGTTGACATGATTCTACAGAATTTCTTTGATTCTCTAGCTAAAAGGTGAAGTAGTGAAATGATGACGATTAATTTGGTTCAAAAAACAGTGAACAAAATTAAATTACAACCTGTCAGCTCTTTTACATGTCTTCACTGGCTCCCTGTCAGGACAAGATCCAGTTTAATTTGTTTTTAAAGCTCTTAATGGGCTAGCCCCTTCCTACATCATGGACCTGCTCTGTCCACACTCAGCTTCTAGGACTCTGAGGTCTTCAGATCAGTTACTCTTGGTTGTTCCACAGTCTTGGCTGAAGCTTAAGGGTGACCGTGCTTTTGCGGTCGCTGCGCCAAAGATGTGGAACAGCTTACCTCTAAATATCAGGACTGCCTTGTCAGTTACCATTTTTAAATCAAAATGAAAAACATATCTTTTCATGCTTGTGTTTTGAATTTTCCCTATTTATTTATTTATTTATAATAATAATAATAATAATAATAATAATAATAATAATAATAATAATTATTATTATTATCATTATTATTATTATTATTTCATCTCTCACCATTATTTTTTTATTTGTCTGTATTTAAGTCTCTGTTCTGATATTTTATTCTTTGGGTAATTATTGTTTTAAATGTGCTTTATGAATAAAACTTACTTTGGTCTTGTTGAGAGGCAAAACTTTGAGTAGCAGAGAAGTAGCAAAAATTTTTATACTTTTTTCGTCCAATTTGTGAATATTTGTATTATTTTTTAAAAAGTTGTATTATTATTATTATTATTATTATTATTATTATTATTATCATTATTATTGTCCTAACTAACAACTATGCATCCCTTTTTTTTCAGGAAACACCTCTCTACTGTCTCCATCTGCACATATTTTATTTTATTTTATTTTAAGTTAAACACTGTTTCTCAAATTCCTCTTAAGTAAAAAATAATAATAATTAAAAAAAAAATTTTTTTTGAATTGGCTAAAGACAACAACATATCCACAATACTTTTTCTTATGTGATTTCTAGATTTGCATCCTAGTTTGTTTAGAAAGGCGATTAAAAAATAATAAATATGAAATAAATATGAAATAAATAACCTAAACCTCTTGTATAATATTTCCATTCATCTGAGCTCATAGCGTGTGGAGCAAACTCGATCACTTTTAAACAGTGTTTATAGCTAGGAATAAGGGGACAACACTAATGACGTCACGGCGTATTTACATAGCGCGCAGAACGCAAGCTCGCCTATCAGATCGCAGCCTGGGTGACGGGGCGGGGTTTTGTCTCTGTGGGGGCGGAGCTGCTCGGGCGCTGTGGGCGGTGTTTTTCGCCTCTGCGCGCTGCTGAAGCTGCCTACAGATCCGCTCCGGGGATGCAGGTGATACAGCAGGACTAGGACCGCTCTCATGTGCTGTGTGGAGAACCAGAAAACTGCATTCTGCTCTGCGCATTAGTGGATACGAGGCGATCTGGTGGAGGAATTCTTGAGCATACTTTTCTCTTTTTTTTTTCCTTTTGCAGAGGAATCAGAAGAGGAGACAGAAAGGCGTGTTGAAGGTAAAGGAAGATGCTGTGACTCTTTTGCATAGAGATGGAAAGCATTCCACGGATCTGGGCAGTTTTACCACTAGATAGGGTCTGCATCTGTAGAGAAATGGCTTTGGACAGTTTATCTTATCTAAAGGAAACATGCAGATGCTCATGTGATGCTCGGGTTAATATGGTCCATAAGCAGCTTTTATTTATTTATTTATTTATTTATTTCTAGTCAAAGATATCTTACAATCTTTTCCCCAGCTCTTAGACCACGCTGGCTTGTTTTTGCATGTTTATAAGCATTGCATTTACATTCTTACTGCTATTTATTTATTGCACTCTTATAATAAGTCCTTCAGGTCTAGGAATGATCTATAATGAGACAATAAATGGGAAGAAAGGAAGGAGAAAAGAATCAGATAAAGAGAGGAGAAAGAAAAGAGTCAAAGACGCACCATGCCGTGAAATGCATGTCTTTCATTACACCATGAATAATAAAGTGGCTTCTGCAACATTGTTTCCTTTTTTTGTTGTTGTTGTTGTTGTTGTTGTTGGTTTGAGATGATACACATTTTGGTCATATTTCCTATTTCCACCGCGTGCGTCTTCTCTATAATATACAGGGAAACAGTTATCTGTGTGAATGTGGTGCATTGTGGAGAAATCTATACATGCAGCGGAATTTACACTACAGAAGTGACTGATATGGCTTGTGCAAACTGTGCAAAGGTTTAAAGTCAGCTACAAACGAGGCTTTTGATACTGTATAAGGCACAACACATGTAATATAGGTATGCATGAGTGTGTGTGTCTGTGTCTGTGTGTGTGTGTGAGAGAGAGAGAGAGAGAGAGAGAGAGAGAGGCGCACATCGACTGTTTTATTCTGTTATTGAGTTTCTAAAAGAGGATTCCAGTTGTTGTTTTTTTTTTTTTTTTAAAATCAAACTCATGAACTGATCACTGTGTTGGTCATATAATAATGAATGCACACACAGCTCTGCTACTGTACTGACATGTGCATTTTGTGCAGATGTGCTTTCGAGACCTCAGTGTGGATGCATGGGCGCGTGCGTTGTGCCTGTTGGATGCTCAGTGCCTCTTTTTAACGCGCGCGAGCGAAACTCTTTTATTCCTACGCCATCCAAGCAGCATGCTGGATGTATATATATATATATATATACATATCTATATATATATATATAGAGAGAGAGAGAGAGAGAGTCATTCATGAGCATCTTGAGTAATGCTCAAGATGAAGGATGCACACATGCATACACACACACAAAAAAAAAAAGAAAAAGGAAATGAAGGGCAATAGTGTGCGTCGTGACGCTGCGCAGATTGCGCGTGCTTGGAGCGAGCAGGGCGGGGTGCACCGTGTGAATAATCACTCCCAGAGTTCACATCAAGTCCATAAACAAGTCCTGGACATAATTAAATCCTGGAAATGTTAATTCAGTTCATTTCATTAAGAGTTAATTCATAAATAAACATCTCAAATCAACGCTGTTATAGTAAACAATCTGGCAAACTGAGATTTCAAACTGAAGTTTTGGGGACCGTTAAAAAAATTCCTGTGGGTGTCTGTTACATAGTATTAGAGTAATAGGATTTATTTTCTTTCTGCGAATCTAATATGTAGTCTATATCTGACTCAAAATTAGTAGTATAAACCCAAATAGTACTTTTAAAAGTCTAGGCTTATCTGATAATATTCGTATTAAAACGGGCAGGTACTGTAAACATTCAACAACTTAGGCATGACATTAATGTTATAGCCGGTTTTAGTCACTATTTTTGGTCAAATACTTCTTTAAACATGTTAAACCATTTCCTAAGTTGTTAATATTTAACATTAAACTAAGTTAATATTAATATTCAACTGGGTTACAGCTAGCTTTAGTGCTAGCTACTGTCACTTTTGCACTTTAGCCGAGTTAGCTGCCTTTCACAGGTAGCAAGAAAACAAACATGGCGTCGCCTTAATGTCAGTTTGATAGCAAAAATATAGATTAGGTACTACTCTAGAAACAGGCATGTAAACCTAGTAAATAGTTGAAAAATTTATCCAATCGTGTCAATAATGTTACAGCCTATTTTAACCAATATGTCTGGTCAGTTCCTTACTTGTTACATGAAGTCCAGTTTGGTCATTTTAGCGCTAGCTAACTTTTCAACATCAGCTGGTGAAATTTTCCATCTTTTTATTTAGCTAATGGGCCAACATTGTAAAACAAAGAAAAACAAAATAAAACTTTTTAGCTGCCTTTTATAGGTAGAAAGAAATCAAGTATCACCTCACAGAGTAAATGTCTCTTATAGCAAAATATATAACCTAGTATTATAGAAACACGCAGGTAAACAAATATTTGAAAGATGTAGATTTCACTCAGTTCAACAACTCAGCCTGACTAAAATTACAACTTCTTTTAACCACGTTTTTCTGTCAAATACTACTTTAAACAGGATTGCAACTCTCTTTAGTGCTTGCTAACTTTTGCACTTCAGCTTGTGGGCTTTTCCATTTTCCGTTCATTTTTTAATTTAAGCTAATTGGTGAAAAACTCTCTATCTGCCTTTCTCAGGTACCCAGACAAACATGGCAAAAAAAAAAAAAAAATTAGCTAGTTCGTAAATAGTGGAAAGACGTACCTTATCTTTTACTCAATTCAACAACTCAGCCTGTCATTAATGTTACAGCCTATTTTAACCAAATATCTGGCCAAGTACTTCTCTAAACGTGTTTAAACATTCCCTTAGTTGTTCATTAATATCCTATTTGGTTATATCTAGCTTCAGTGCCAGCCAAATTTTGCACTTCAGCTTGTGTGCTTTTCCATTTTCCATTCATAATTGGCAAATAACTTAGCCAACTTTAGCTGCCTTTCACAGGTAGCAAGAAAACAGATACGGCATCACAATGAATGGTACTCTGATAGGAAAAAAGAAAAAACATAAGCCAGATTAGATTGACCATCAAATCTTAACAATATCTTTAAAAAATGATTTTTAATAGCCACTGGATAGATTTTGGCAGTTTATCTGTTTCATTCTTCTGCTTAAAGCCATAGTGAAATATCACTATTATAGCACAGAAAAAGATTAAACATTCGATTTATAATGTTTACACATGCCTAGACTTGGAATAATCATTGAATTTTAAAGGTATCTTTAATACGACTGATTTTCATTTGCTCTTTGCAGTGGCTTTCACTACATTATCTGTTCCATGCTTCTGTTTCTATGTTTTTTCTGGCCCGGAAATTGGCTTAGCCCCCAACTGGAAAAGAGCTGCTTGTTTCAAATAAAGGGTGTCTCTTGAGGCATGTCTCACTGAGGTCCGACAGAGGTGGTTGTAGACAATTTTCTAGAAGTCAAAGGCTTGTTAATGTTTTCCTTGCAATTGCTATTTAGTTAACAAGCAGCAGTGGGCTGTAAACATTACAAACTGCCCCTTTAAACTATTGAACAGTGTTAAATCTGAATGAACTCTAGCATTCTTTTGTGTTAAGACGTATAAATTGTTACTTCACCAGCGAACATTTTGCGGTGGAGTGTTTTGAATCAGCAGTGCGACATTTTTCCTCCAAAATGTCAAACATTCTTTTAAACATCATGCTCAAAAAGCCTGATTTCATGGTGTTTGATGTTCAGAAAAGACTAATTCGTGTGGTGTATACAGATTGTAAGCGGTGCTTGGAGCATGAAATGCTGAGATGAAATGGCAATGACACATCAATATCCACATTATAGGCTGCCATGAAGTATTTCGAATGCTCCCCAAAGCTTTGCTTAGAAGTGAATTCCAATGACATTTTGAAGCAAACACAACAGCACTGACATGCAGCACACTTTCTACCCCATTTCCTAATGCCGAGCTATAGCTCAGCTTCAGGCCAACTGTTTTGCTGTTTTACAGAGTACATTCACTGAAATCTCTGAAGGATGTTTCCAAATCTGCTGATGCGTGCTGAGATAACTTGTAATAAGTGCAAATTTCCCCCATTTGAATAATTGTTTGAGAACCTCTGTTGCAGCGACGGCTCACTACAAGCTGTGAGTGGATTTTAAGGTCTTTCGTCTCCACTTATCCTGAAATGCATTAAATTCGCACAATGTCTCTGAATACTAATGAAGTTCAGGGCCATGACTTTTCTTCCAAATAGTCTCTTTTCCTGCGCAGCATCTCATTTGTGGTATGGTCACATTTTTTAAAGACCTTTAGTTCCATCAGACGAAATGGCTTTTTGCTGTTTCAGGTGTCTGTCTGAAAGACTATATCGCAGATCATGTAGCCGTATGAGTCATTTATAGTACGCCTATAAGCCTACTGAGCTGATTTGACCAAGCAGATTAAATATTTGTGTGTCTGTGTGTATGCCACAACCTTTCAGGAATAAGGTTACGAGACACTGGTAGATAAAGATGATGTCCCATGTATTGGATGGCGTTAGTCAGCAAGTTTCAGGTTGTGGATCATGCTATGGCATTGGCCTTAAACATTTTTAATGTGCCAGTGCTGCAGAGGTCACACGACAGATTTCCTATAAGGGTTTTGTGCTGTATGGTTGTAAATGGCATAATATTATACTAGTTTTTGATCACGTAACAGTAATCTTCAAAAAGAATCAGCTATAATCAGTTTAATCTAATAATATATCTGATATTAGCTAGTTATCTATCTTTATTAGGGGTCTAATGCAATGCTACTATCTGTATCCGTATCTGTATTGGGATTTAAACCCAAAGTGGGTGTGGCCACTTTTTCATTAAATATGAATCCTTCGAGATAAAATATATAGCGTAATTTAAACCACCGCAACCCTGACCAGGCAGTTACTAAGGATGAAAGTATGAATGCTGTACGTTCATGTTAATAAGTGTGGTCTGTGTACTGTGCGCTTCATATCGGGCCACTTGCTCATGCCGTTATCTGACAAGTTATCTAACATTATCTACGCTCACGAATATTGCAATCAATTATGTAGAATTGAGGAAGCCAGAATTAATCATGAAGCCTTTAGTGCACACTAAAATATTGTTCTGAGATGAGAACTGCCATGTCTGTTTCCATCAGAATGGCCCGGGGATAAACCGATTCCCAAAGCATTATCACTATGACTTTGACCTTGAACCCTTAGACTTGTCTCTCTGTGGGATTCACTATGACCCAGCCATGGCCCTGTTGGCCCAGACAGTAGAGGTGTGACTCCTAAGATTTCAGCTTGGTAAAGTAGTAAAGCCAAGCTTCTAAGCTGACAGTAATCCTCCATTCTTCACCAAAGCAAGACTGTGCTTCATTATTTCTCTGCTCCGTTTCACTTTTCACGGGTAGAAAGGGCTTTAGAGGAGGAAAGACCAGGATTTTTTTCCCCACCTTATTCTCTGATATGTAGGCAGAATCGTAAAATCGGGGTACAGCCCAACCATCCAAAAATACTTCCTCCAATCCTTTGTGATTAGCCCAATGTATGTAAGAGAGCTGACACTAGATCTAGATCAGACGGATAAGCTGTCATCACATCAACATGACACCTACATAAGCACTTCATAACAACTGCCATAAACCTACGTAGACATCTCTGCAGACTTATTTGACTAGCTGTCAGCTATGATAAAGGCAACATCTGTCCATTTTGATGTAGAGTTAGCATAACATCTATGTCAAGTGAAAAATTAAAACTGACATAAGTGTTATGTCAGCATGTCTCTTGCTTAACTGCTTCATGATAACTGACATAAATCTACATAAACATTTATGCAGACTTATTTGAACAGTGGTCAGCTGCCATGAAGGCAACATTTGTTAATTTTTATTTCAAGTTGGCTTACCATCTGTGTCAAGTGAAAAGTTGACATAAGTGTTATGTCAACATGACACTTACATAACCTCTTCATGACAACTGATATAAGCCTACATAGACATTTATATAGGTTTGTTTCAACAACCTTCAGCTGTCATATAAGCAGTGTCTGTCAGTTTTGATGACACGTGGATGTAACACCTATGTTAATTAACAGTAATGTTGACATAAATGTTATGTTAGCATGATGCCTACATAAGTGCTTCATAACAACTGACATAAACCTACATTACCATCTACTCAGGCTTATTTCAAAAGTCATTAGCTGTCATAAAGTCATAAAGCTGACATAAGTGTCATCATGGCATAAAGTCATAAAGCTGACATAAGTGTTATGTCAATATGACACCTACATAAAGGCTTCATGACAACTTACATAAACATACATACTGTAGACATTTATATAGATTTAATTTTTAAAAAAAAAAAGTCAGCTGTCATAAAGACAGCGTTTGTCAATTTTGATGTCACGTTGACATAACACCTATGTCAAGCGACATAGTGATATTTAGTTATTTCATTGACTCGGGTGTTATAATGATGGCGTGATGTCAGATTGACAAAATGAATTCTTATGACAGCTGATGTCTTTTAGAATAAGCCTTTTAAAAAAGTTATGAATGCTTATTTCTGTTGTTATGAAGTGCTTATGTAGCCCTATGAACACTGCCCTTAGGTAAATGATGTATTACCACATGGTTCCTATTCTTGTTTGAAGATGTTCTAATGCATAGGAATAGTTTTTATTTTACTGTACCAAAATGTAATTTGAGAAAAAAATAAATGCACCCCTAACTACTATAAGGTCGTAGTGCGGTAGCTTTGCACTCTTAAAGAAAGGCTTTCAAGATGCATGGTTTTAAGACATCAGAACAATTTTTTGGTGCTTGTATGGCTCTGTGGGGTTCTCAGGACTCTAGTAACAGCAATACACACATCATTTTTCAGCCTCATTACACCTCACAACTACAATGCTGCAGGTTTAATTATTTATTTACTTTTAAATGAAATAGCTTTTTAGTACTATGGAAGCTCGAATTCAGAAATAAAGTGTGATTACACATATATTTATTTATATCACCTGACTGATTAGAGGGTGTTAATTAATTTTCTATAACAGCAGCTCAGACAGTAGTTCCAGCTGTAATTCAAATCTCAGGTTTATATTTATGTTCTAATATGCCATCATTTCTATAGTAACATGATAGCTCATGGAAGTAGCTTTTAAGGAAGGAGTCTCCAGTGTCAGTAAACAATCCACTTTGGGAAAGTCTTCAAGATAGAGGAGATAAGTCTCACAGACTTAAGAAAGAGATGCTAGTGATGGAACGACTGTTTATATGTGTTATATCACGTAAGTGATAACTTGCAGACATTCCACAACATTAAATGTAACTCTAAACAGTTCAAAAGCATGATATTAATTGATTAATTAAAATTATAACCAGTGACAAATTGCTGTGGCATGAAAAGAATAAAACACTCAGATTGTGTTGTCATGAGAAAAATAATCCACTTCGGATTAGCAATGGTCCTCTATTTTGTGTCTTGCCACATCAGACCATCCCACTGTAATTCTTCCCTCACACAAGATCTACTCTAGTTTTTTTTTTTTTTTAATTCCAAGAAGTCTTGTAAGTACTGAGAAAAATTTTATTAAAAAAGAATTTCTCTTCAAGAGAAGTTGAGAAATCCACCACTGGTTATTTTTGACAATATGCATGTACACATCTATAAAGAGTTGAACTGATTGTGTTTGATTGTGGGGTCTCTAGTATAAGGATCGATAATGAGCCATTCATGTTTCTTTCTTGATGGACTGATGTGCTTAAAAGCTTGTGCTGACTCTTTTTTCATCTGCTGAATCCAGTCAGAGATACTGGATACTGTAGGCTATTGATTTGCAGTAGGTTCCTCTCTGTAAAGCACAGACACAGAAGTCTACCAGTCTGTTCTCAGTCACTCACGAAGGTTATGTTTGAGCAAAACATGTTCTGAAACTTTGTGCTGGCAAGACATTCCATCATAGAGCTAGAAATGTCGAACAAAAATGCATACAGTGTGAATCGGATGAGGATTAAATGAATATTTCTGCTTCATGTGTTCTAGATTTGTGACATTCTGCGTTCATTTTACATGCCGTTTCGCTGTGGAGTCGAAAGGGAATCCAAGAGGGATACATTTTATTTGTTTTCATCTTCTTTAAGGTGAGGTCACCTTCGGAAACCTTACACCTGCTCTTCGTGAGATTTTATCATGTTGCTATAGGATTTCTCACATGTAATATTCACTTCTTGCCCACTGCGCACTACACAGCTTTCAAAATCCCAGAATCGCTGTACTTCTCACACTACATGACATTTATCGTTCGTGATGTGTTGTCTTGTTGACATAGCGATGCGCAGTCAATGCTCACACGTTACACAATCTATCACCTGGAGGGAACCCTGTCAAAGAGTGTCTGATCTCCGAGTCCCTGTGCTTCGTGAAAATAAATGCAAGAACAGGAAAATCTGGACAAATATCATGCAGTGTGTATGTAGACTTTCCTGGGATAGACCTGTGGAGTGCTTGTGAAACCTGTGGTAACATTTTACAGCACATTTATTACACATGATCCATTTTATGAGGTGAGGATTGATTCAGATCAGGTTTCGGTAAGCCTGTAGCCTCAGATTCCTGTTCTTGGCTGACAGGAGTGGAACCTGAAGGTTTGACGTTGTATGTTGTGAGATGCTTTTCTGCTCACCATGGTTGTAAAAAGTGATTATTTGAGTTACCATAGCCTTCCTGTCAGCTTGAACCCGACTGGCCATTCTCATCTGACCTTTCTCATCAGAAAGGAGTTTCCACCTGCAGAACATAAAAAAAAAAAAACCTTTTTGGGGTGAATTTTTGTTTCATTCCTTATTTAGTTCTCCCATTGTCCTCAGGGTAATGTTGCCTTTTCATTTGTGTGTGTGTGTGTGTAAAGAATATGAATTTGTATGATATTTGTTGTGCATACCAACATATCACAGATATCCCTGGGGTATATGGTGTGTGTCAACTCTCTAGTATATAAATACAGTAACTGTCTATAGCTATAATAGTTTCACTTTACCACCTCACACACACACAACTTATGTGAGTCACGTATAGAAAAACCTATTCTAAAATGTCCTATAGATCTTGCCCTGTAGATGCCTTATAATTCATCATGGACTTCATAAATGTTTCTTACCTTCTGTTTCTCCCACTGGATGTTAATATCACTGTCATGTGTCTAGTTGCCATTATTGACTTATGTATTTGATCAGCAGGATTCATAATAATCATATAAACAGTTAATCTTGGCAGTAAAGATTAACAGTGTTATCCATTGTGCTAAGAAAATGAATGTCTTTTATTTATTTCTATTTTATATTCAAGCTTTGAGATAATCACAGGCGAATAAATAAAGGGGTGAAATTAAAAGTGTTGGAACAGACAACCTTAAACTGTATTTTTGAGGTTTTTGAGATGTCTTATTTTTGACTCATCAGTTCAATATTCTTTAAAATATTTTTACTATTAATCTAGAAGAATGTCATATCTCCATTGGAAAAATTCAGTTTAAAAAAATGTAAATAGGTAAAAGTGGTCTTTGTCGAGTTAGGAGTTTTTTGTTTTCTAAAAGGCAAACTGAGATCCATGTCAAATCCATCATTTAATCATTTAACTCCCCTTCATCCCAGGATTAATTAAACCACCAATATGTACAAAGTTGGATTCCAAACTGCTTCTTATTTACTATATATGCTCACTATATAAGGTATAGCCATCCATCTGTGGCCGAGAGCTAAGGTAGCAAAATCGCCTGTGCCCTCTGGGTGGGAGGGGCATACTTTCTCCCCCCCTTGTCAATCACAGTGACACTAGCCATTTATAGGCATCTGTGAGCTCATGTATGCTGAAAACGGTGGATAAGGCTTTCCTCTGAGTGTGTTACGCTGCTCTGTGATTCAGCATTAGTTTGAAAAGAATGCGGAGGTTGGCTTCACATGTCTCAGAGAAAGCACTTGTTAGCCTTCACCCTCGCTGGTTGGTAGCTGTTGTGTGAGAGGGAAGAGCTGGCTGGTGGGCGGGAATTGATAGGTGACCAAATTGAGGACAAAAATGGGAAGAAAAAACAGAGAAATATGTGTTTATTCACAAAAGATGTCTGATCTGGTCAGAGTCTATGGCACTAGTCAAAAGTAGTAACATGAATTGCAACTAGTAAACAAAACATAAGTAATCAAATTGTTTTATTTATGGCTATAAATTGAACATTAATAGCGGAGCATGTTAGGTGCTCATCCGGATCTTTGTAAGCAAGGAATTTTATGTAACTGGTACTCAACCTGTTCCTTGGACACCGTCTGTGGTGTTTGTGAAGGCTTGCTGGATGTGTATTCACTGATAGGTCATCGGATTCACCTGTACTAATGAGGCTAAGAGGTGAAATCCCAGCCAGATGTACTGCCTCTTGTTTGACAGGAAGTTATGGATTTGTTTACAGGTGTATCATGCCTTCAATGTATACCTTCATTGACTGGGTTACTTGCCTTTTAAAGATGCAGTGATTATTCTCATCCAAGGTTAGAGATTTGGCATTAGGATACAGCGCAGGGCTGTAGAATTTAGTGAGCCTATAATTTTTCAGACAGAATGTTAATAAGCAGTAGAGCTACACTGTGTTTCATCACCATCATAAATTGCAAAAGGTGAAAATCGAGTCACCTTTTCCAATCAGCCAGTCATGCAGCAGCAACTGGCAGGCTGGTTTGAGTGTTTCAGAAACTGCAGATGTCCTGGGATTTGAATATTTATCTGGCCATTGACTCAAAAGGGTTGTAGCTGATACTCGCTAGCCATCTATGAAAATTTTCTCAAGTATGTGGGTGTGGATGTGTGGCCAGATAATGTTGTAGCCCATCAACCTAAAGGTTCAACTTGTGCATTCTGAGATGCTTTTCTGCTCACCAAGGCTGTGAAGACTGGTTCACAAATTTTAGATCTTATTGCCTTGAAGCTTATTGCCTTTCACTGCACTAGTCCGAACTCCCTACCATGCACCTCCTGTTATCTTTACGAACTGAAGTATGACATCTGAGTAAGCTAGTAAGATTTATTACTGAAAAATATGGCAAAGGAGTCTCCCCAGTCAAATGGGAGATGAGCCAGTTGACTTCATGATGTGCGCAAGTTTCGTGAACTCACTAATATTAACGCACAACACAGAATGGTGTGAAAAACAAAAAAATCTCCAGTGAGCAGTGGTTCCTGGAGAGGAGCCAGACAGGTTTGAGCTGACAGGAAGGCCACGGGAGCTCAGTAACCATTCTTTACAACCATGGTGGGCAGAAAAGCATCTCAGAAATTACAATATGTAGACGCATGAGGAGGATGGACTACAACAGCAGAAAACCATGTCAAGTTCCACTCCGGTCAGCCAAGAACAGAAAGCTGAGGGGATTGAAGATTGAAGAAACAGTCATCCGGTCAATGTCATCTAACAATGACATTAAACCTTCAATGTTTATGGACTCACGATCCATTAGTCAGGGGAAATAAATCTCACAGATGACTAGAACTGTTCTTTAAAGAGGAAGTGGGCTGTATGTCTGCTTCTCATCATCCATGCTAATTAGGCTTTTAGCTGCTGCAGTGCATCACACCCGGCCCAAACTCCTAAACCGCCACAGAGCTCAAAAGGCTACAGTGACTCAGTGTTTGGCAAAGGGCATGAACTTGTTTTCTACTCCACTCTCTCTCTCTCTCTCTCTCTCATATACACACCCACGTGATGACTTTCAAGTCTGACATGACCTCGAGGTCTCAAATTCTGGATCTGTGTGTGAGCGGAGGAGTGAATTGTACAGAGAATCATGTTGAAAAGAAGGTTATGTGTGCGACACCTGGGTTATTAACCTTTTCGACTTGGGTTATGAGTCAGTTGTTCATGTTAAAGCATATCATTCAGTAACCATATAAGGAATAAAACACAACAGGGTGAAGGCACGTTATTAGAGAAAGTGCAGGAACGACTGTTTATAGCTGCTGTAAGGTAAGTGATAACTAACTTGGGCATTTCACAATATGAAATGTAACTGTAAACGGTTAAAAAGTATGTATCATGTGTTAATAAATAAAGAAAATAATTGCTGGCAGAGAAAATTGCCGTAAGAGAAATAAAATACTTTGGGATTTCCTGTTATAGAAAAATAATCAACTTCAGTGTTGTAACAGTAATCCTTTTCACCTCAGAACGTATCACAGCCTCCACATTGTTGATTATTTTTCTCTAATGGCACACCCCATGTTTTATTCCTTACTTATGTTGAATTTATGTTGTTGATTCGTACATATATGATGTAAAGATTATTTTTATACTTTTATATATTAAAAGATGATGCAGAAATGAAGCAGTGTGACTGTACGTGCATGTGAAGAGAGAGAGAGAGAGAGAGTGTGTGTGTGTTTGTGTGTTTAACAGAGAGATAGAAAGACTGAAAGGAAGAAGAGAAGTGTTTGCCTTCTCCACGGTTGGTGCCAGTGCCCAGCCTGTCTGTTTGGTGTCTTGGGACTCTATAAATACTGAAGACATTTTTCTTTCTCTCCTTTTCCTTATCATTCTATACCCAGTTCCCCTCCTCTCTCTCTCTCACACACTCTTTCTTGCTCGCTTGCTCTCACACATACACACACAAACACACTGTCTGTCTATCTCTGTCCCTCTGTACTGCCATTTCCTGCTTCCGGCTTTTTCCATCTCTTCCGCTCAATCTCACAAACATGCTGCAAATGCACCATGGAAAGGTGGGCTGGTGGAGCTTTTGAGCGAGTATCGATCTGTGCTTTGCTCAAAATTGTTTCCTCCAGTTGGTGAAACTCTCTCTCTCTATCTCTCTTGCTCTCTCTTGTTCTCTGGGTGTTGCTTTACTGTTCTCGCTGCATAGACAGTGTAATTAAATTTTTCTTCTCTCTCAGCTGTCCACACATTCTCAGTGCATGTCCTGCATCTCATCGCTCTCTCTCTTTAAATGAGCTGCACTATACATTCTCTCTATCCTTTTAAATCTTGGACTACTTCTCTCCCTCTCTCTCTTTCTCTCTCTCTCTCTGTCTCGCTCTCTCATATGATAATGTGCAGCTGTGAACTATATTCGACCTGCTTTTTCTCACTTGCGGAAATTATCATAAAAACCCACTTTGGGCCCGGGAAGCTGAATAGCATGGTGCATTTGAAGACCTAAAGAGAGTCATTAATTCAGATTTAGGAAAGTGGAGGAGAGAAGAGAGATACAGGGGGAAAAATCCATTAGAGGTACATGATATGGAGAAATCATGATTCCTCAAAGGTTCTTTAGATAGTTGAGAGTGCATTTCTTCTTAAAGGAGTTGTACATTCAAACTCTATTGTAGAGTTCTACATTGGATGTTTAAGGTTTTATGTTTAAGGGACAAGAAATAAAAAACGTTTAGGGTTCTGAATGTGGTGATCAATGATTGGTTGTTGGGAAAAACTGTGAACAGTGATTGTTCACTGGGAGCAAATGTGATCAGTTATAGGTCACTAGGAAGCAATGGTGATCAGCGATTGGTCGTTGGGAACAATGTTGATCACTGATTGGTCATTGGGAGCAATGGTGATCAGTGATTGGTTGTTGGGAACAATGGTGATTGGTCTTTGGGAACAATGGTGATCAGTGATTGGTCATTGAGAGCAATGGTGATCAGTGATTGGTCAGTGAGAACAATAGTGATCAGTGATTGGTCATTGAGAGCAGTGGTGATCAGTGATTGGTCAGTGAGAACAATGGTGATCAGCGATTGGTCACTGAGAACAATGGTAATCAGTTGCCAAATTACTGTCTACCATGTTCAAAGTACTGATGCTTTCTGGCATAAACAAGTGTAAATCAAGCAACACAGATACACTGAATTGCATAAGTAATCACCCCCTTGAACCTGTCCATATTTGGTAGTGTTACAACCTGTAACCAAAATGGATTTAATTGTGATTATGTGCCATAAATCTACACAGTGATATTGAATTGGGGGGGTTTGTATTATTTACAAACAAAACAGGTATTCACTCCCTATGCTGTGAAAGCCCAAAATCAGTTCTGGTGCAATCAGAAGTCTCGTAACTAGTTAAATGGAGTCCACGTCTGTGCAATTAAAGTGTCACATGATCTCGATATAAATACACCTGTTCCTGTAAGACACTGGGCCTAGAGAACAGAGAGACAGAGTTCAAGGTGGGTGAATACTTTTGCAAGTCCCTGTATATGTCTATTCAATATTAATGATAAATAGATAAGAATCATTCTTTGTAGTACTCACTACTCACCCTTTTTCTCACAGTACACCCTCAGACCCAGATTTATTCTGTATTCTCAGAAGCGTCTGGATTCATTATTCATGTGTGTGGTGTGGGTTAGAAGGAAGCAAGACTAGCAGAAGAGCCTTTCCTTAACAGCTAAACCCATTTGCAAAGAGTGACTCATTGCTATTCTGTCAGAAGCCAAAACATCCCGTTACATCAGCGTCTTAAACAAGTGTTTTTTATTTTCCTGATGAAATTGTATTGTTGCTGATGTTTTCATGAACTTTTGTTTTGTTGATGATGCCACTTTTCCTTTGTGATAGCCAGCTTTTTCTTTTGTGTTGGGTATTAAATTGCTATGCATCTGCCACAAATTCCCGTTTGTAGAAAACAGCATGCGTGTGTGAGGGAATCCTTTTATTTTCTTTTTGCTACCCAGTAATTCAGCACTATGTGAATGATCATGCTACGCAGCCTTCACACTGAGCCAGAAAAAACAAAATTATAAGGACTACATGGGCTCTGTTTCATGAATATGGCGCACACACATAAAACAAAGTATAAGATAAGCGCCAATCCTAACCCTGAGTAAGGACTCATCTGCAAAGTCATAATTTTATTCCTAAAAAAAAAAAAAAAAAAATCAAGTCAGCTTTAAAGGGATGATGCTATTAAGTAATTAATAGACTTACCAGACTTAAGTGCTGTTCAGAAGTTACGCAATTTTTACATATATTACATTTACATGAACTTGATTTAGTATCTTGTGACTCCATTATGTTGAGCCCACATTTAACCATCGGTGTATTATATACAGTTAGGGTCATTATTGGTGTAAATTGTTATTATTTGGTTTAAAGATCATGTTTTTTTCATTTAGTACTGCGCCTCAGAAGCTACGTAAGACACTTATATGTTTCCCAGAAGACAAAATAGTAACAATATACACCATTAATCCTATTCAGAAGTTTACATCCCCCTGGCTCTTAATGTATCGTGTTGCCTTCTTGAGCATCAGTGAATGTTTGCACCTTTTGTAATAGTTGTGTACGAGTCCCTCAGTTGTCCTAAGTGTGAAAAGATGGATCTCAAAATCATACAGCTGCTGTTGGAAAGGGGTCAAATATGCAGAAGATGCTGGAAAAGCAAATAATATTCAAGACCTGGAGGATTTTTCTGAAGAACAGTAGGCAGTTTTACTGCTCAGGACAAACAAGGGACTCATGAACAACTATCACAAAACATAAAAACAGTCGTCGATCATCCAGGTAACAACACACAGTATTAAGAATCAAGCGTATATAAACTTTTGAACAGGTTCATTTGTGTAAATTCGGTTATTATTGTGTCTTGTGGACTATATGTGAACATCTGTTATGTGAAATAGCTTATTCAGGGCAGAAATAAATAAAAAACAAAATGCAATTTTTATGATCTCTCTCTTTTTTTTATACTATTATAAGATTTTGCAGATTTTATATGAACGTATGACCCCAACTTTATAACATACAATGCAAAATAATAAGGTGTGCTGGATCAAGTGCTATTCGTGTGCTTCTATTTGTTTTATTTTATTTAGATTTATTTATTTCAATGCTTGCCATCTTCTCTTTCACACATCATTGGGTTAGTCTTTTTAATTTTTTAATTCTCTCTTGCTTGTATGTTGCATCGTATTACATTTGAGGACAACAAAAACAAAAAACACTATTTCCATCTTCAGTCTGCATTTTCTATCCCCCCAAATTTTTCATGCTTAAAGGCAGGTGTTTGTGTTTAAAGGTGAGGTTGGACACTATTGAAAAACCTTGTTTAGGATGCTTCACTCAAGAAAAACCTGGCAACCACAAAGGCGTGAGCTAAACCCAGGTGGTATGCATAATCTGAATGGCACACCCATAAAATCGACAAGCAGGTACAATATCTGTAAATACGCTTAAATATTTAAGTTGCATAAATATTGATGTTACAAAAAATTTTAAGTTTTAAGTTCTGTACATATTGGCATTATGTAAGTCAGCAAAAATGAATAATGCCCTGTGTGCATAACTCTCGCGTATCTTCTGAATAGCGCTTAACCCTGTTACGAGGTCTGAATACAGATGTGTGCAATTTCAATATTAAATCTTCACTATGCACACTTAACTCAACTGTGAATATGGAACATAGACCACTGCTATGAGTATTATTATTGATCCATATTTATGCCGTTATTACTACTATTACTCATTTATTGTTATTACTGTCATTATAGTTAAAATATTAGTTTCGTTGTTATCGATAGTCTGTTTTTTTAATATTTTCAGTGTATTCTGATGCTTTGGTAACACTGCCCTATATACAGTCATGTCAGTAAAGCCAATTGAAATGTGAGAGAAAGAGAGAGAGAGAGAGAGAGAGACAGAGCATGTCCATACTTAACTCTCTCTCTCTCTCCTTGTGTTTGTCATTTTCAGCAAGGTCATTCTCCCTCTGCAGTCGCCATGTGTCTGACCCACAGATTTGCAGCTCTTCTTGTGTGTCTTCGCAAACACACACATACAAAGAACTGTAGTGTATAACACACACACCCACACACCCACACACACACACACACACGGCACCAGGGCTTCTTTTAATCAAGCCTGACGTGTGACTCAGCATGAATAAGGTGGATTGGCAAGTGTGTTGTGTGTGTGAGTGTGTGTGTGTGTGTGTGTGTGTGTGAGAGAGAGAGAGAGGGGAAGAGGCTGGGGAATTTTTTTAAAGGTCTTCTTTAAGGATGGCATGCATCAGATCTTTCTCTCTCCCTCTCTCTCTCTCTCTCTCTCTCTCTCTCTCTCTCTGTGTGTGTGTGTGTGTGTGTGTGTAATTTATGTACATCTGCGTTAGATGTGAAGATAACACTCTCATCAGTACTGCTGTAAATCTTATTATATTTACAGCTTTAGACTTCAACAGCTGCGATCTCCCACGTGTTCCAGGAATAAGTCCGCTGAGGCAAAACCATCTTTGTCAGCTCATGTGTCCTTCACACAAAATTCACTTTTGGTTACATTCAGAGCCAGCGACTTAAATTTAAAAGATACACTGATCAGCCATAATGTTAAAACTACCTGCCTAATATTGTGTAGGTCCCCCTTGTGCCGCCCCATACGTAGTCCCATGCGCAGCAAGCTGTGATGCACTGTGTGTTCTGACACCTTTCTATCAGAGCCAGCATGAACTTTTTCAGCAATTTGTGCTACAGTAGCTGTTCTGTGGGATCGGACCAGACGGGCTAGCCTTCACTACCCACGCGCATCAGTGAGCCTTGGGCGGCCATGACCCTTTCGCCGGTTCACCGGTTGTCCGTCCTTGGACCACTTTTGGTAGGTACTAACCACTGCATACCGGGAACACCCCACAACACCTGCCGTTTTGGAGATGCTCTGACCCAGTCTTCTAGCCATCCCAATTTGGCCCTTGTGAAAGTCGTTCAGATCCTTACGCTTGCCCATTTTTCTTGCTTCCAACACATCAACTTCGAGAACTGACAGTTCACTTGCTGTGTAATATATCCCACCCCTTGACAGGTGCCATTGTAATGTTATTCACTTCACCTGTCAGTGGTTTTATTGTTATGGCTGATCAGTGTACGTCAGTGCATGTATGGTACATATGTAGTTCTCTGTTAAATAAATACTGACCCTATTTTTTCTTTTCTGGCTGCTCATTCAGATTATTACAGCTACAGGATTTTGTAATTTTGTGGTAGAAAAATGCTATTTCAAGCTATTTGAGGAAAAAACATTTCATAAAGCAGGTTATGATGATCTTGCAAGTGCACACATTTAGATAGAATTCAAAATCCGATCAGGGGAAAATGTGCATTCTGCAATAAAATTTTAAATAAAATATGTTTTATGTAGCTGGATGGCATACAAATGAGAATAATGCAAAAGTTTAAGTGATCAGCTGTTAGTAGGAGAATATATTGAGAATGTATCGAGATTGATAGTCATGGTTATTGATGCTAATGTCTTAGCTGTGTTCAGAATTGGTGACTTAAGTCTAAAATTACACAACATTTACGCAGGGAAAGTTACTTGTATTCAGAGACGGGTTACACAGTAGTAGTTCATGCCTCTGAGGTTTACCAGACTTAAGTAGAAGCATCCTAGATGGGGTTTTTCAATAGCATCTGGACCACCAGCTTTAAATACAAGCATTTCCCTTTAAGTCTGAAAAAAAATCATGGGATAGAAAATGTGGATGTATATACCTTAACTTAGATACATTTTTTTTTTTGCTGTAAAATATAATGCGTTATTGCCAGTATATTGCTTCATGAATAGTCCCAATTGTAAGTACTGTATCACTGTATACTGTATATTAATCACTGCAAATTTGGTTTATTTTAAACAACATGGCTTCCACTCTTATTATCCAGCTGCTAATAAAATAGCACTTGATGCAGCGCATCATATTATTTTTGCTTTATCTATCTATCTATCTATCTATCTACATATATATAGTGCACCAACAGCTAACTCACCTCTGAATACATCTTTACATCTTTAAAATAGACTCTTGATTACTCTTGATTCACATGGCAGCCTTTTAGATCCTCAAATAACATTTCCTTGACCTGAGCAAACCAGACAGTTTTGTGGAAAGTTAGAATGGACCTGCTGACTCCATAATGGCTGTGAAAACACTAGAATAGTGTTGCCTGTGGGAGGGTGATTTTTTTTTCTAATCCTCTGCTGAGTCTTTTTGATGACGCAATTGATCTTTTCATCCCACTAGAGGTTATGACTGCTACTGTGGGGGCTTTCACTGCCATTGAATACACTTTTGCCTAATTAGAGCCATGTTTTTTATAGATAAGTGGCCATTTAAAGGTGCAATACACAAGATTTGTCAGAATTTGTAAAGATTATTTGTTAAGATTAACTGCTAGGTCTCTAACAGTTAATTTGGTGGAGTTGAATAAGATTTAAATGATTTTTTTTCACTCCTTGAGCCTGTACCCACCCTCCCTATTCCAACCCATGTACCCTAAGTTATAACACTATAAACACACAAAACTTCGGTCAAACTGACAGAAAAAAATGTGTCTACTTGATTCCTTATGTAAAGCTGGCCATTAAAATAATTTAAAGCTTTATACAGATTGCATTTACAGGCATGTCCAGTAGCAACATCACTAATTCTGTGTTTTTTTTGAAGCACAGAGTGTTTTTTTGCTCACAGGTGAATTATCTGGCTGTGCTGGGCGCTTGCAGATTTCAGTCATTTTTTTTTTTTCTTTTCTTACAGACTGAGACAAAGTTGATGTGAAGGGATGTTGAGGTGTGTTCATTAAGGGACTGACAGGAGGCCCATGTAAACACAAACAAGCGGTCTGGACTGTAACAGTTTTCCAAATGAGTTTTCTCAGCCACATAATACACTTTGTGCTGAGGGTATGGCTTAAACAGTTATTTTTGTTCATGTTCTTCATATTTTCCAGGTTATATGGGTAAGTAAGAAATAAAAAAGGCCACCTGTTACACCTTTAAATACACAATCACTGGTGATTGCTAGATTTTGTCAGTAAAAAGACCTTTTCATCTAAAATGCCCAGAAAAAAAAAAAAAAAAAAAAAAAAAAACAGCCATAGCTAAAAATATTGCTAAAATGAAGTGCATTTTCTGTGGATAAATCTGCTTTGATTAACAACGTCCATATTTCAATAATAAATAATTCTGCTTGGTGAGATTCTCAGAGTTCACTGCTTTCTAAGCTTCTGGTTCAATTTTAATGATCAGTCAACTTCAGTCTTCTCTCTCTATCTCTTTATCTTTTGTCTTTCCGATTCACCTGTGTTTTTTCCTGACAGACATGTTTTCTGGCAGTCATATCCAGATCCCCCTCTGGGTCCTGCTCTGAAGTTGTCCATATTTAATTACATAATGTGTCTCTCCAGACCTGCTCCCATGTTTTCCACAAACTTGGGGATATTTATAAAACGGGAAAATGACTCTAATGGGAAGCTTCTAGCTCTGGCACTCGAGGCATTCCTGCCAGGAAGCGTTTCACAGACGGACCGAAGAGGGAGAGCTAATTAAAATGCAATAAGGGCACAATTTGTTTTGTTGGCAGGGATTTCTGGAGCAATCAGAACTGAAACACGCTCCACATACACACGCTGATTGAGTTTTCGTTTAAAAGTCTTCACTAATGCAGTCGACTTTGTAAATGTGACTCGGAGATATGTAGTGATTGTGCATTAGCAGAATCGTAGAAAACCATTAAGCATATTCAGATCCTTTTTATTTACAATTAAAATGGGTATAATTTTTTCCCCCCCAATATATTAATTATTCAAATTGGCAAATGCCTTTGATAGCTCTGTAGATAATGCAAGAAAAGCAATATTTGATCATTTCTTGATAAAGGTGACTCAGACTAAGTGAAGTTTGTTCAACAGGGTGGCAGCTGAGACTAAAGCTTGTTTGTTTCTCATTAATTGATGTTTGTCATCTTCCAGCTCAAGATGTCAGCTTGAATGTGTGTTTGTACTGAGTTTTCAAACCAGAATTTTTTTTTTTGCATTAATATATTATTATTTTAATGTATCAGAAGCAAAGTTTGGGAAGGTCATGCATTTAATTAATAAATCATCAGATCACACAACATGAACAGAAAACCCCCCTAAACAAACACTCATATACCTAACTTGTAACTTTCCTATTAGTTTCATGATCGTTACTGAATATCTTATGGTTAGTAAATGATATGCTTTAAGATAAATAATAAACTGAGGCTGTATGAGGTTAATTAGTTCACTTACTTCAAGAGAGAATGACTGTTTATACAGTGGATAGAAAAAGCTTAACCACCCCTGTTAAAACTGCAGGTCTTTGTCATGTAAAAAAAAAAATGAAACCAAATAAATTATGTGAGACCTTTTTCCACCTTTAATGTGATATAGCAACTATCAAAATTGAATTGAAATGAAAAAGGGTTAAATATTTTTTTGGAAAAAAAAGCAAAAACTTAGAATAACCTGGTTGACTAAGTGTACACACTCCTTTACTAATACTTTTTTGAAGAACCTTTTGCTTGTAATACAGCACTCTGTCTTTTTAGGTAATAGTCTGCCAACTTCATTTGGCAATTTATTCCACTCTTCCTTGCAAAAATGCTCCAGATCTATCAGATTGCGAGGAGATCTCCTGTGCACTGCCTTATTCAAGTCACAGGTTTTTGATAGGATTTAGATCTGGGCTCTGCCTGGGGAATTCTAAAACGTTGATCTTCTTCTTCTGAAGCTGTTCCTTTGCTGACTTGGATTTGTGATTTGGGTTGTTATTGTGCTGGAAGGTGAAATGTTTCTTCATCATCAGCTTTCTAACAGAGAACTGCAGGATTTGTGCCAAAATACACTGGTGTATGGAAATACCACTCATATCTTATATCTAATCAAGATAGAGCGCCAGTCCCAGCTGAAGAGAAGCAGCCCCATAGCATGATGCTGCCACCACCATGCTTCACTCTGGGTATTGTGTTCTTTGGATGAAAAGCTGTCTTCTTTTTGTGCCAAACATCTTTTAGACTTATGCCCAAAAAGTTCTACCTTGGTCTCATTAGACCATAACGTATGTTGTGGGTATTCCACAAAATTAAATGTGACTATAAATGGATTAAAAGAGTTAATAAATTATAGGCTATTCGTTGTCATAGCTGGCAAATTGCTGTGGTATAAGGGGAGTACTGGATTTGCTGTCATAGGAAAATAATCAACTTCGGGGTGGTAACTGTAGCTCTGCTTTGCATTGGTCTGTATCACACCACCTCACTTTCGATTATTTTCCTATAACAACACTTCCCCAAGTTTTTATCCCTTATGTAACCAACTGCTCAGTAAATTATCTATCTGACATTTTTCACAGGTAGATATGAGTGGTATTTCCATATCAGAGTTCCATTTTTTTATTTACATCAAAAATAGGAAGTACAAAAACCAGTCGAGACATTTCATAATAATCACAAGTTTGTTCATTACTTAGCTAAGATTAGCTATGCATGCTGGCTTAGCACAGAGTTTCCGCAACTAAAAGTTTCTGGGTAGCAAATAAATCTCATACCTCTCATATCTGATATCTGACAAGTCTGATTTTTTTTCCTCACAAAGTCTGCCACGATTCTATGATTCTTTTTTTTACAAACATACTGAGAGCTGAGATCTCTGTTTTAAATGAAAAAAATTGTGACCTTTTATAAAGCAAGTAAAGTCAATTGGTATTTTAAGGTTATTTAAAATGGCTTTACATGTAAAAAGAAATTTAAAAGGCAGAAGCAGCAATCCCAATGGACCTTCCGTGTCAGTATATACTGAAATTTTTAAAGAGCAAATGGTGTGAAAACACTGTGAAATCAAACCTACCATGTGTAGTTGTTGTGCCCTTTTTATAAAAATTGTCACTGTGAAAAAGGAGCATAGGTTCAACAATATGTTCGTATTGTTATTTGGTCATATGTGTAAATAAAAGTGTAACGTCATTTTTCTTGTGAATAAAAATAGCATGTAAGGTATTCTAGCATGGGTGGCTATGCACAAAAAGACAGTGAAGCTGGTGTTAGCAAATGGTGAAACAGCAGGTTGTTTGAAACCTGTTAATGAGTGCAAGTTGAGCTCAGTGAGTGTGACAACAAGGACTAGCAGCCTTAAGATAGCTCATGACTTCAGCTCATTAATAACATGAAGCATGTACTGTAAAAAAAAAAAAAAAAAAAACCTGTCCAAATGCTGTCGGCATTTCACCTTGAATGCAGAGAGCAAAGCTTTTGCCCATGTCAACAGCGCAGCAGAAGGAAGAATCAATAGACAAATGAATAATTTCTGTTTTAGCATTAGTGGTAGCCTTAGCATAAACTAGGCATGACTCGGGAAGTACAGAATGATGGGTCTTTTTGTCTCTTTTGAACTAATCTCTTTGTAACAACTTGAACAAGTGAATATAATGAAAATAATGTACCAATACTAATTCTGCCTCAAACCCTTGTATCTTTTCATCCTAATTATAGTATGCTATTTGTACTGAATGTGAAACCTAGTTTCAGAAATACATTAGAATGGACTGATGGGTCAATTTTTGGCTGCAGACTACAGTATGTATTTATGTACACTCACAGAGCACTTTATAAGGAACACTATACCAGTACTGGGTAGAGATTGCTTTTGCTCTCAAAACAGTCTCAATTCTTCATGGCATGGATTCCACAAGATGTTGGAATCATTCCTTTGTATTCTGGTCCATGCTGACATGACTGCATCGTGCAATTCCTGCAGATTTCTCAGGTGCACTTTCATGCTGTGAATCTCCCATACTACCACATCCCAAAGGTGTTCCTTTAGATTCACATCCAGTGACTGGGAAGGCCACTGAAGAACACTGAACTCACTGTCCTGTTCATGAAACCAGTTTCAGACAACTTTTGCTTTGTGATATGGTGCATTATCTTGCTGGAAATAGCCATTAGAAGATGGGTAAATTGTGGCCATGAAGGGATGCACATGGTCAACAACAATACTCAAATAGGCTGTGGCACTCAAGCGATGATTGATTGATTGGTATTAACGGGTCCGACGTGTGCCAAGAAAACATTCCCCACACCATTACACCACCTCCACCAGCCTGGACTCTTAACACAAGACAGGTTGGGTCCATGGATTCATGTGCTATCACCAAATTCTGACCCTACCATCTGTGTGCTTCAGCAGAAATCGAGATTCATCAGACCAGGCTATGTTCTTCAAGTCTTCAACTGTCCAGTTTTGGTGAGCCTGTACCCACTGCAACCTCAATTTTTGGTTCTTGGCTGACAGACGTGGAACCCGACATGGTCTTCTGCTGTTGTAGCCCATCCGGCTCAAGGTTTGACATGTTGTGCATTCTGAGAAGCTTTTCTGCTCACCACAGTTCTACAGAGTGGTTATCTGACTTACTGTAGCCTTTCTGTCAGCTTGAACCAGTCTGGCCATTCTCCGTTGACCTCTCTCATCAGCACAGAATTTCCGTCCACAGAACTTCCGCTCACTCGATGTTCTTTCTTTATTGCACCATTCTGAGTAAACTCTAGAGACTGTTGTGTGTGAAAATTCCAGGAGATCAGAAGTTATAGAAATACTCAAACCAGCCCATCTGGCAACAACAATGACGACAGGGTCAAAATCACTGAGATCACATTTTTTTCCCCCATTCTGATGGTTGATGTGAACATTAGCCGAAGCTGCTGGCCCATATCTGCATGATTTTATGCACTGCACTGCTGCCATGTGATTGGCTGATTAGATAATTGCATGAATGAGTAGGTGTACAGGTGTTCTTAATAAAGTATTTGTCACAACCCAGACTTGTAACTATCGCTAGAGAGTATGGTAAGTTTCATCACTCAACATGGACCACGTTTAATGGGGCAGTTTGACGGATTCATATTGCAAAAGACCAATCACAGATTGATGCATAACCTGTAGAGATTAATGGTATGAAACTGGTATTACAACAAAAATTGTCAGGTCAGCAGAAATGCTGTTTTGATAATGCCAAAGATTATTGGTGAACCGCAGAAATGTATTCCAATACAGCGACTACATGTTGATTTTAAACTAGCAACTGGTAAGATTAGCAAGATACGGTGAGGGAAGTGGTGCAAAGTCATAATAATCTGTACGTCTCAGGTTGTGTGAAAAGTCTGGAGTTCACTTTGAATTGGACGTGTTAATATGCAACAAATATTTATTATAAATCCAATTTTTCTGCAATAATAATACTATAAGTCATAATTTCATGAAACCTTTAGATTATTATGAGGTACAGAGCTAAATACTGATAAATCTCCTCATTATTAAAACTTAATAATTGGTCATGTTTTGTCTTTAACTGAGGGAAAAGAGCTTCTGCAAAGTTAAAGATTTAATACCTGCCTTTCGTTTTGACTAATTTGCACGTAATTGTACTTTTAGGCTGCAGTAAATTATATTGTAGGTGCTAAATTAATCTATTTGCGTAGATCCTGTCTTGTAGTTTTGCACCTTAGTTTTGGTAGAAAGCCTCCATAAACCTGCTTGCAAGGTTTTTGTGTGTGTGTGTTTGTGTGTTTATTAAGTTTGCATGTGTTTTATATACCCAAATCTTTATTCAGAACTGTAATGAGAAAGCATTCATGAGTATTCTTTCATTATCACAAGTTAAATGGGCCATTCTGTTTACAACTTCACAGGTCTCTGTATGTGTTATAGCTTGTTTTACAGGTAACTTTAGTCCTGTGGCTCTTCTTCACACTTTAATTGTAGCTTATGTATTCATGAATGAAAAGCTTTTCAAGTTACTTCTGTTTCTTTTATCTAGAACATTCACCATATCCTGTACTTCTTTCCTCTTGTCCATGGGGAATTTGTATTGGAATTTGTAATGGCTTCCTGATTAATAATTGTTTCCGATTTAAAGTACAAGCTGTGGAAGAAGTTGTGGTCTTCACCTGAGTGCTAGTTCAGCTTAGTGTCTGTGCCAGTGAGGCCTGTCAGCATTGTGATAAGACATTGCTTGTTAATTACACCCAATTATTAATGGAGGAAAGTGAGGACTGACTAGAGCAAAGCCATAATACCACATGATGCAACCATCTGGCATTGCTCCAATGCTCCTTGCATTAGCTGAATGCTAATTTTGTTCATTTCAACTTGAAGGTCAACTGATTCTTTTATGGAATTGACATGGGATTACAGGTCTCCAGTCAAAAAAAATAAATAAAATGTGCCAGCAAAACAAGAGCATATTATTGATGCTCCCATTATTGTTCATCATCTACTTTCAAGATCCATAGCTGCATAAATATTATAATTTGTTGTTATACTAGATTTGAGTGCAAATGTTTGCATAACTTTAGAACAAAATGAACAAGACAAAGCTAAGTAAAGCTGCTTTGAAAATACTGAAATGAAACATTTCTACATATAGAACAATTGACTATAAAGAGCAATAAATACAAACAACTAAACTAATTGCATATCTTGTGTGACCCTCCTTTGTCTTTAAAACTGTATCAGTTTTGCATCAAGAAATTGGGTGGTAAGTACTTCCTGCATTTTTAAGAATAAGGATTTGCTCTGCAGAGCCCAGCCACCATTTGCAAATAGCACCCCCAGTGTCCAGTTCTTGCCCAGCTACATAGAACACTAAAGAGATGATAGAAGACCATACTGTTTAAATTTTTTGACAAGTTTCGTAGTTCAAAGTTAACACTGTAATTCCTGCTGAAAGCTGATTGCCTGATGGTTATCATTAGAAATCCATGTAAAGATTGTCACATCAATATAGTACACCAAATTTAAGCCCAATTGGACTTATGATTAGTGAGAAACAGCTGTTTGAACATAACAGTGCCCCCTGTAAACTACTTACTGACTAAATGTCATGTCTCCAACATAAGGCACTTTGCGCTTGGCCCCCTAAAAATACTGACAAAAACAACAGGGTTTCAGCATCTCTGGTGCTTAGACCTCTAAGAAAACAGGACTAATGCATAACTGCTGGTACAATCTCATGTTGCGGCTTTATATAAGTAAACCTACTTTAGCCTTTTAAGCTCCCAAGACCCTGCCTTACATTTGTATTAGTTTCACTGAAGTTACTAAATAATTTATAGTAGTTAATGAATAATATGCTTTGAGATGAACTTAATAGCAAAGACTTGATGGGATTAACAGTTCATAGAAATTTTAATAACCCTCAGGTCAAGTGATATTAGAAGTGGCTCAGCAAAGCAAATTATTTATATGTGATCTGAGATGGGATTCAGGGTTTTCAGAGTGGTATGGCCTTAATATGGAGTGTGACCCTTTTACCAGTCTTAATTCTGAAAGTAAGCCTGCATGTCTACTAACAGAAATCCGACCTCCTGTAGTGTATCTAATGTAGCTGTATCTAATGACATAGAGGGCAGTTAAACAAGCATGTGTCCCTTAGAGGCAAAGGTGAATCTGGGGTCAGATGCAGGATGAGGAGGGATCTCAGTTCACAGAGGAGTGTAGAGAACCTAGCAGCGAGTTTCCCTGTCTTTACAAGAGCCTCACAAGAGTGTGTGTGTGGTTCTATTCATAAGAAAATGCAGCAAAAGCAGTGAAAATGGAGCAAATGTGATTATGGGAGTGAAAAAAAGTGAAGTGAACTAAGTTTTTTTTTTTTTTTTTTTTTTTTAAATATACTTACATTGTGAAGATATCCACATTGAAAAAAGCAGTGATCGTTGGGGTCCCTCAATGGCCAGTTCTTGCCAAGGTACAAAGAACCCTAAGCAGACTATAGGTGAACTGTTCAAGGTTTGTGACAAACTTCATGGCTAAATGCTAACTCTGTGAAATGTCTGCTGAAAGCTGTTTGCCTGATGGTGGCTATGGTTTTAAATAACCTATCCATCATTAGAAATCCACTTACAGCTTGGTATAGCCATGAATTACACCAAATTTCAGCTTGATTGGACTTGCAGTTCCTGAGAAACAGCTATTTAAACATAACCCCATTCTTTATAAACTAGTTACTGAAAAAGTTTCATGCCTCTGAGACTTATGGTTTGGTCACTTTGTGCTTGGCCCCCTAAAGACCCTAGCAAAAACAGCAAGGTTCCAGCATCTCTGGTGCTTGGATCCCTGAACAACATGCCTTACACATAACTACTCATAACTACTATTGTCATGTTGCAGCTTTATTTTGGCAAACATATGTAACGGTTCCTGAGAAACAATTATTTGAACATAACCCTGCCCCCTATAAACTACCTAGTGACCAAGTTTCCATGTCATGACACCTTCTCCGCTTCCCACACAAGAATAGCCTATTTCAAAATGGTTTCTAAGGCAAGGTCACAAGATCAGTGAAAATAATTGGATTGCAACCATTTTTGTTTTGCCCTGCGAATTTTAAGGTGGAAAAAAACAAACCAAAAACAAAAACTATTAAGAATAAGAGAGTAAGCTGTTGTAAACTGAGATAGGGTGTTAGAGTGGTGCCTGGAAGAGAGAAGAGATTTGTAAAGGAGGCTGCAAAATTGATACACAAGGTGGTGTAAGTCATTTTGCCTCTCCCTCCAGTTGTGATTTGTTTTTGGATGGTAAAAGTATGTGAGCTTGCCAGACAGCCCACATTACAAGCACTTAAACTAGCTAAAATCTTCACAAATTTCCATTTACATACCTGTCTTTCCTATAACAACATGAATCTTTTAACCTAAACTTTTTTTTTTTTTTTTTTAAAGCAAGTCTACAGAGCTGATTTGTGCGTGCCAGCTTTGCTGGTGGTAGCTTTTCATCATTAAAATATTCATATTCATATTTAAATCTCTCACGCAGTGAAGTGGAGATTGAGGGAGGACAGAGAGAAAGTGGAGTTCTCAGCCAATTGCCGGCTGCCGCAGTGTTTAATTTTGCCCTTCTATTGAGGCCCTTCAGCAATCTTTTTCAGTAGCTTAACTAAGACCCTGCGCCCACTGGAGATAATCTTTACCGCTCTGATTCTCTCTCAAATTCAGATCAGGGATAGAAGGATGGCAGGGATGAAGGAGCAATAGTCGCCTTTTCTCACTCCGTCTCAGGGAAACATTGCACTAGCAAGTCTAACAATCGTATTAAGGTAATACACATGAATATTTTGTTAACCTTCTTGGAGTGTGTTTCTTTGGCCCCCCCCCTTCTTTGTCATTTACTGAATAGAGTTGGGTTATGCAGTATTCATAAGCTCAGCTCATCAAGTGAGCCGAACTGAACTGAAAGCCTCTTTCTTACTGTGGTTTTACAAAGAAGAATGGAAAACTTTATCAGACTAATGGTTTGAGGTTTTTCTTGCAGACTGCTGCTGGCTGTTTTCATGGAGTCATTTGACAACATGTAGGAAAGCTTCTCAAATAATTCTGAATTTCCAAACCCTGAACTGATGTCCTTGATGTGTTTTGGCCTCGATAGAGCATCAATACAGTTTCTGCTATAGGTCCTGAATACTTAAGTCCTGAGCACCTAAATAAAATCAAAACAAGAATCATACAAGGTTTCATTCTTGCCTCTCACCTTGTATTCCCAAGAGAAGCTCCGGTTGCACAGTGACCCTGACCAGTTTGGCATCATTTCTGATCCTGTCTCTACAGCTAAAAGAAAGAGTTCTGCATGCAGATGTTGCTTTAAATAGACGTGAAAGGATCACAGTAATAGGAAGTGACAAGCCTCTTTCTGTTTGAGGAGTTTATTCCAGGTCACTGTGAAATTGAAATTCTCTGTGTTGTCCCAATTATATTATTGTTTTGGTGAAAACAGTGTAAAATGAACTTATGGATGTTTTCATGATGTCTTATACAATGGAGTCCAAAAGTCACATTGGAAAATATTAAAAATATGACATAAACAGAAGGTTTTCGAATTTTGAAATATTTAAAATAAAGAAAGTAAATGTTCAATATCTTGAATATTTAATATTCATGATTCTGCACTATTTCTAGGTCCCTATTTAAATGTAAGCATATTTGTGGTATTGGTCATTTTAAATTCTTTGTACAAAAGGTCAAATTTTCCTCATGCCTAATCTCTTCTATTGAAGCATGAGTTCAGACGACACTCTGATGGATTTGATCTAAAATGAATGATAAGGTTTTGCACAAACTTGTAGAGTCAATGCCAGCTCAAGCGCATACTGTCATTAAAGCAAAATGGGGACGTACCAAATACTAAAATACTCTGAAAGTCATGTAAATTTTTCAAAGATTCTACTTTTCACTCAAGTTGTTGTGAATAATATAATTTGTAATGAAAAATGTTGTATTAAATTAGAAAAGAATGCAAAATAGAAGATTTTTGCTAGTCGTCTCAGACTTTTGGACCCCACTGTATATTTTGGCACGTGGCAAATTTTGGGCATTTGATTGGCAGATGCTGTCTTGAGCTTTAATACAGAGCTGTCAGTTCTTACCACCCCAAACCCTTTTTTCACATCAGAGTCTGACAAGAGAAAAAGTCTTTTTGTTATTACTGAAGCCCTTTATTACTCTGTGTGTGTGCGAGAGAGAATATATCTCCAACGGAAGGTCTCATTGGGTCTTGTAACCATGGTAACACATAGATAAAATGCGACAAACACACTTCACCTTGTCACCACCAGAGAGAGGAAGACAGAGAGTGAGACAGATCAGAAGAAGAAACTTGTTCTTCGACACAATACCCTTACACAAAAATGACACACATGGTCATGTTTTTCACATGTGAGACCACACATAAAAAATATGTGAAAGTGCATTTCAACATATCCTGAAACATGAAAGTATTAATTTAAAGAAAACATGTGAAAGTAAATGAATGTGTAAAAAAAATCACATGTGAAGAAAATTAATTGTGCAAAAAATCATGTGAAAATAAAGGGATCATGTAAAGCAGAACATGTCAATCAGATGAAGTTGTTTAAAACAGCACACAGGATTCAAATGAATCAAATGAAATGACGTAAAACAGCACATAGTGTATGAATCAAATGAATCATGTGTAAAGTATCGTATGCTAAAATAAATGAATCATGTAAAATATTACATATGAAAATAAATGCAACATGTCAAACAGCACCTATGAATCAAATGAATCATGTGTAAAGCATGACTTTAAAATGAATAAATCATGTAAAACATCACATATGATTCATATTTATCATGCAAAACAGCACATATGAATCAAATGAATCATGTAAAACAGCACGTATGAATCATATTTATCATGCAAAACAGCACATACGAATCAAATGAATCATGTAAAACAGCACATGTGAATCATATTTATCATGTAAAACAGTACATATGAATCAGATTAATCGTGTGTAAAACAACACACGTGGAAACGAATGAATCATGTGAAGAAAGATCACATATGAATCAAATGAATCATTTGTAAAACATCACATGTGAATCGTATGATGTGTGACTTTTCTATAAGGGGACTGATTGCACAGACACACACTTTCAGATATTTCTTTCTGAACAGAAATAATGAATTTCAAATATTGAAGTCTTTGGATTTTGGTTTAAAATAATCATATAATTGATTATGACAATCCAGGAAAATGATGTCCTCTATCCCTGCATTATGAGAAGTTGCTGCCAACATTAAGCAGTCAAGCTTTGATTGCTATTAATTGCACATAATTCATTATTTCTTTAAGGTCAGTGCTCAGAATTAGTGGGTTGATGTCAAAGCAAATCTCACTTTGAATCATTCGTCTCATTTTGTGTCATTCACAGACAAACCTGACTTTATGAGATCAAGCGGACTGGGATTAAAATAGAACCAATTGTATTTTAAAAAGAAGTACACTGAAATAGCTCAGAAATCTTAAGGCATTGGGAGCTCTGTTACAGTATATGACCTAATTCTGCCTCTCTCTTTCTCTTCTTCTCTCTAAGCAGACTTCCCTCTAGACCCTTTCCACCATTTCTCTGTGGTCATTTCATCCCAGTGCATTAAAATTGGAGGAGAAATAATGAAATAATGAAAGATATACACATGAAGTCAGTGTCCATGGTGGCAATGTTTCCAGTAAAAGGTTAAGAAGCTCACTGAAAAATTCATTAACTACTGTTCGCTAAAACCTTCGTCTCCTCTCTTCATGACATACCACATAAAACATGGAAGTGGTGAGTGAGTAGGAATCATCATATTTCAGTTTGGGTTAATAGACGCTTGGACGTGTTGTGGTAAGGGATGAGGGGAAATGTTGGTTAAACTGCTGTGGGTGTGTGCTTAAAAATGCATAGAGTAGCTTGCTCTTTCTGAGTGTGTATGCTATAGAAAGTGGATAGACCTCAGATATACAGTATGCGCTAGTCTAACAGGCCAGATGTGTAGCCCATGGAGGTATAGATTTTGTGCTGCAGGGGCAGATAGTTGTGCGTACCTAAGATATATATACGATGTGTACTTCAGAGTTTTCCACTGTAAGTGGAGTTAATAATATTTAGTAACATGAAAGCATAGGTTCATAATCATTTGATTGAATTAGACAAGGTTAATTTACGACTGTTGAGTACTGAAATACAATCACGTGCAAACCGATAGTTGGCAGAATGTTAACAAATTATTTAGCAGGATTTGAAGATGTTCAGGATTTATTTCTAGTAGACACAGAACTGCTCTTTTTAAAAAGTACTTTACTTTTCTCCAAAAGCCAGAATAAGTATTTGAAACCTGTAATCACATAGATTTTTTTTTTTACCTTATTAGTTCATAGTGCTTGTTCATATTGTGCACGATTTATCGACCATCACCTAATGCATAAATTTCTTGTCATCCATTCAAATGGAATTCATTTGCCTACCTATAAATGTCTTTTGATATTTGAATGTGTATAAAGTATATTAGCCAAATATAATAGCCCTGGCTATTACTGTTTTTCTCAGGATTATGTGTAATAAAATTAAAATAAATATAGCTGCAAGCAGCAATCAAGGGGCCAAGCACCACCTCTTAGCAACAGAGGAAGATCAGAAGGCATTGGACCATCAGGGCTTGTTCCCAAGGAGATATACTGAATTTGAAGGCAAAATGTCAAGCTGTTGATGAGAGATGAATTCTTCCTATTTTCAGTGGCCCTCCCAAGTTGCAAAGTTTGGTTGTTAACATCAGATCATGTAGCTAATTATATACATCAAGTTTGATGTCAATACATAAAAGCCATGCTGAGAAAACCCAAATTTCCTGTGCATCAAAAATTTGAGTTTTGTTCGGTTTGGTCTCATGATGCTGTGATCCAAATTTCCTGATTATTGGACTAAATTTGTAAGAGGAGATGAAAAAAAGCCTGTTTTATTTCTAACTGTTTTAGAAAAAAATTAAAATGGCAAAAAATCCAGTATGGTGGAAATTAACATCATAGTATCCACTGAACTTGACATGACCAAAAGCAGAATCATGTCTCTGCGTTATGGAAATTATGTGTTACGACATTGCATTGGAGTTATTATTGCAAATGTATGTCTAAATTTGCTTTATTGCTGGCACTAGGTCGCTTGAGGGGTGTACAACAAAATTGCTGTGTATGCAGCTAAGGCTGTCCTCTATCACTGTCACAAATTTTGTTAAAAATGTACCACGTGTTCTAAGGGCTGCCATAGACTCCAATGTCAAAGTAAAATAATGAGGAAAAGCATACAATTACAATAGGGTGCCTACGCACCTTCGGTGCTTGGCCCCGTAACAATAATCATAATAATAATAATAATAGTCTGTAATTCAGTTGTTGTATTAGTCTGTAATATGTTGAATATATAATTGTGGAATAGATTTGTATTGTTAATGGACCTGACAGAAGTCAGTGGGCTCAGACTGAGTCACACACTGTCTCTGTCTTTCTTTCATTCTCTCTTTATATGTCCCTATTTCATGAAAAGAATGACTCACACAAATGAAGGACATTTTATTACTTTTGTTCAGTCCATTCCAACCTCTTTCTGATATTTCATGTCTGCATGCGTAATGTGAAGAATACTGAGGTCTGAGTTAATGTGCCTTATAATAAAAATATTGATTATTTGGTCTATGTTACGTAGCACGCAGTGTGACATTTCATTTAGAAGAAAATGCACTTTATTAAAAAAAATGGCAGAGAATGTTCCCGAGAGAAAATACCAAAAATGATCTTTTAAAGTAAAATGTGAACATTTTACATTACACTCTTGACATAACTTGTGTTCTGATGTCTGATGAGGAATAACGTAACTTGTCATTATTCAGTGTGAGAAACAGTAGAAGTGTGATGTCCCGGGTTGAACCCTGTGTATTAATCGCTTATATAACAGTTATCAGTTATAACTGTATCACAGATTCATGGTCATAGTTATTGATCTTTCCTACCCTATCAGAAAACATTATCTCATGCTGATGTTTTCAAAATACAGCATATTCTATGAAGCCAGACTCATTTACACTATAATATCCTGTGTTAATAATGCATTTATGTGGATCAGGGTGGAATGTGCATTATGCAGTGCTGGGCAGCAGCATTGCCGCAAGTACCAAAGCGATTTGAATCAATCAGCTTCTACCCAGCTTCTACCTTGGACCCAGTAGTGCTGATAAACGATAATCTTCTTAACTTACACAGTATATAGTATGTTGTTTGTATCAAGCCATCAAGTCACCATGCTGCTTTCGCCACAGACCAAAAACGACTCACCTTGCGCAAAATGAATTTATTTCCTGTGTGTTTCAGTTAGCAAGACATCCAGTAAAGGCTGGCCTTTATTTTGAATTCGAATGGTCATAATTAAACAAATCAAGGCAGGTAAGACCTTTGCCCAATGATCAAGACCATGAGTTCACTGATCACACTGATATATAGTTGTTAAAAAGTGTGTGTAACCAAAAAATAAACCAAAAAAAAAAGCACAAAATACCATCACCGTGTTCAGATTGTCTGATAAATGCAAGTAATATCATTTTATTGTATTGTACTTAGTGGTCTGTTATTTAATTAAGCCTAGCTAAGAGTTCTATAGTAGTATTAGTTGATGTAAAAAGTATTCTCGGTATTATATTTTTAAAATAATACAGCTGATCAATTCATTTTAAAAAAATCAATACATTAATCAATTATCAAAATAAATGATGGCAATTGGAGCCCAGAATTCTGATCATAGCTTATTGCTATGGGTGTCTTCTGTCTGAAAGCATGAGGCTGAATGTAAAGCCTTGAAGCATCACTGGGTATGCGGCCAACAACTTCTCATTGTTCTCTGATTACACATGCAGACAGAAAAAAATATTATCATAAAATCAATTACAGCTTCGTAGTGACTGTACGAGGACAATTCTTATCGCTGCACATCTTTTCTAATGTGTAATTTGCTCATTATTGTTGTTCATTGCCGAGCTGGTCTTATTATAGAGGGCACTTGGCATAGCAGGCTTGTTTTCTGCCATGCACACACACACACATACACACTCACACACACACACAGATGCTTTTAGGAAACGTGATAGGAAAAAGAAAATGAAATGCAAACAGAGATTATGGTTGCAGTCAGAACTTAGAACTTATTCTACTTATTAGAGTAGAATAGAATAGAATATAGCTTTAATAAAAATATAGTAGGATATAATAGAAATAAGCTTTTCTACAATAGAATATAACTGAATATTGTTTTATTAGTATAGAATAGAATATAGCTTTAATAAAAATATAATAGTATATAATAGAAATCAGCTTTACTGCAATAGAATATATAACTGAATATTGTTTTATTAGTATAGAAAAGAATATAGCTTTAATAAAAATATAGTAGGATATAATAGAAATAAGCTTTATTGCAACAGACTATAACTGAATATTGTTTTATTAGAATAGAATAGACCCCGTCCAGGGTGTCCCCCGTCTTGTGCCCCAAGTCCCCTGGGACAGGCACCTGGCTCCCCACGACCCTGTGTAGGATAAGTGGTACAGAAAATGGATGGATGGATGGATGGATGGATAGAATAGATTAGAATAGAATAGAATCCATGTTTATTGCAATAAAATACAGTAGAATAGAACCCAGCATAATCTGACCACAATAGAATAGAAGAGAATCGGCCTTTATTATAATATAATGTAACAATAATTCAGTTTTATTGCAACAGAATATAATAGAATAGAATATAATAGAATATGGAACAGAATAGAATAGAACTCAGCTTCATTACAATATAGTAGAGTAGGTTTTTCTTTCTTTTTTAAGTATAGAACAGTAGAGAATCCACGGTTATTACAATTAAATAAAGTAGAACAGATAGGAAAATAATTCAGTAGAATATTGAGAATATAGAAAATAGAATAGAGGATAATAGAATGCAATCTGTCTCTCTGTCTCTCTCTTTCTCTCACTCTATCTCTCTCTTTCCTAGCTGGTTCCTTTATGACCCTTTATTTCATACTAAGTTTAGTCTTTCCCAAGACACATACCCCCCTAAGTACTCTAAACACACACACACACACACACACACACACACACACGCTTTCCAGTCTCTCTCCAATGCAATAATCAATCCCCCATCTCCTTTTCCCTCTCTGTCTGAAGACTTGATCATATAGACTGTATGAATTATTCACATTGCCTTTCAGCACCATTTGAAGCAACATTCATTTGATAGTAGTGTTTTCCATGCAGGGGTCTCTCTTTCTCTCTCTCTCTCACACAGACACACACACACACACACACTCACACACACACACACACAGAGTACTTCCAGTACAGCTTCCATGTACTTGCATGTCTGGTGCAAAATCCTGACTGGTGTAGCAGAAACACAGAACACCAGCTTTGCTCATGCACCCTCAGAAATATGACAGGATTCTTAATAACAGAAATGCATATCTAGTTATAAATTGCTACAAGTCTGCACATAATGCCAACTGGGAGGAATGAATAACTAAATGTGCAGCTCCTGACAGAAATCCTGCGCCTGCAAGAAAGTCAAAACCTCAAGTCTGTATTTGTTCCAGTGTGTAAGAAAGATCTCCAGTGTGCAGTTTCATTGAGTGTTGGCTGCTGTAATACGCATTATAACACAGGAGGGATAAAGAAAAAATGAAAGTAATAATAAACAAACAAAAGAACGAAATAGATAAGCATAAAAGAGTATATTAGAAAAGCACAATATAACATTCAGTAGAATAGAACAGAAACATACACCAGCTCCATTGCAGTAGAACAGAACAGAACAGAATAGAATAGAATAGAATAGAATAGAATAGAACAGAATAGAAACATACACCAGCTCCATTGCAGTAGAATACAACATTGCGATAGAACATAAAAGAATAGAGTAGAACATAATCCAACTTCATTGCAATACAGTAGAACAAAATAGAACAGAATAGAGCTCAGCTGCAATAGAAACTAATCCAGATTCATTGCAATAGAATAGAACAGAACAGAAGTCAGCTTTGTTGTAATAGAATAGATCATAAGTAAATGCATTTTAATAGACTAGGTCAGAATAAAACACAATTCAGCTTCATTGCAACAGAATAGAAAAGTACACAAGTACACAACTCAGTTACAATAGAAAAGAATGGAACATAATGTGGCTTCATTGCAATAGAATGGAACAAAATAGAATATAACCCAGCTCAATTGAAATATAATAGAATAGAGTTGAGAAGAACCGATCCTATATCAGCTTCATTGGAATAGAATAGAATCAGTATGAAGGAATAAATATAATTCTCACATTGCCTTTTATTTTGGGATAGTTGGGCGGGCAGTTTAGTGGGTTTTGTTTGTTTATTATTCAAAAATCTAAAATAAATTATGATTGGTAATACCACTGGGTATGGATTGTAGTATTCTGTGTATTACTAGTATTTATTAAAAAAAAATACATAAAAAAATTCTAAACAAACATGTGCTACACTACAGCAACTTGCATGTCTGAGCATTCACTTTCAAATTCTATCAGATCCAGATATTTAACTCCAAATTCTTTAAGACTAATAACTGAATAATAACTGACTGATTAAAAAAGTCCTAATCACTTGATCTATAGGTATAAAATATACGTTATTATGTTTGTATCAGAGCATAAAGAGCTTTAGAATTAAAAAAAAAAGTGAAGAACCACATGGCACTTAATTGCTGAGTGCTTTAGGAATCCAGACAGAAGGTTTTTTTTTTTTTTAAGATAATCCGCCTCAAGGTTCGATGTGTTGTGTGGTGTGAGACGCTTTTCTGCTCACCATGGTTGTAAAGTGTGATTGTGTGAGCGATAGACTTCTTGTAAGCTTTTCTTTAAATAATGGGAACCCTTGCATCCTACATTTTCCGATAGATAGATAGATAGATAGATAGATAGATAAAGAAATAAATAAACAAACCACTTTATTTATAAATTCAGCAATATTTATCTATGATTAATGCTTTGGCCTTTTTATGGGATTTATTTCGACAGTATCCTTATTTTTGATCAAGTTGCTGTTGCCTGCAACAATGGCTACAGCTTCAATCCCAAAAGACTCCCATGATCAAAGTGTGTGTGTGTGTGTGTGTGTGTGTGTGTATTAACTGTATCCTCTTTATCCAATATATCCACAGAAATATGATCCTGTCAGTGCCTCAGTTCTATATCATATGACTTGTACTGTTCATAAATGTTGTTAGGCTTCATATACCAGCACTGATGTACAGGATGTAAGCAGAACTGAAAAATATCCACAAATACATGTGATGATGAAACAGTGTACTATACTGTAACTCAGTATGGATGCAATGCTGAGTTTGGTTACCTGCCTTTTTAAAAATTAAAGAGGAGGGCATGTAAAACTGCTGAAACTGGGTCATAATGAATATGAAATGTGGTGTGAGAAAGAGAAGGATAAGGAGAGAGAGAGAGAAGGGGGGGGGGGTTTGTAATAATTAAGAATGAGAAATAAGAGAAGCCATTTTTTGTGAACTCGAAGCAGCATTCAGATGTTTTAAATGAATATGTGAAGCTGTAGGTACTCCAGTGTTAAATATACTATGGGTGCGTCTCAATCAGCTCTCTAGCTCCCTAGGTCGTGAATCAGTATATTGTGTACACGGGTTCAGGCACTGGTAAGGACCCTGGCTCACTACATATTGGGACATGGATGACTCAGTTTCTGGCGACGTGACTACGTACTCGGGTTGTAAAACGTCACCACTGGCATTTATCATCCACAGCCAGGACCGATACGGTACTTCAAGCAGGATCGTAGGCTAGCTAGTGGATTTTTTTTAAATCGTTAAACACTTAAAAGTCGTTAGACTCAAACAAACCATATACAGAACGTCAAATAAAGTTAAAAATCACTAACATAAGTAATCATTTGAGAGCTACAACAACGATAACAAGATAACAAGCTACTGCATTTGTAGACGAAGTTGGCTGAGAGTTTCTCCGTCGAGTTGAGAGGCTTCAGAAAATATGATGCCATTTCTAGTAAGGGAACATCAATGGTCCCTGGTTTTTGTGGTGCATTGTGGGATTGTTTAGGGAGCGAACGTTCCAGTGCACTGGAAGGATTTTACGATTGAGACAGCCCTTAAAATGCCAGACTCCCTGATCAGTGCCCTGACTACTGAACGAGGGAGCTGATTGAGACGCACCTCTTGTATTTACAGCTTCTGAAAAGCGTATCGATTTCAGGATTGTGTTCAAGAATTCAAATCAAAATGGTTAGGCATAGCAAGTCAATGAGATGGAGACAATGTTTTAATCGGTCCGCACGGAATTGTGGGTGCTAACAGATGCTTAGCTGTAGGCTTGGTATTTAGGAATGACAACTCAGGCATATTTACAACAACCATGTATACAGGAATATTCTGATGCCTGAACACATATAAACACTGCATTGGGAATATGGCTGCAACCCGAATATAGACTTTAAATGGAATTTGATCTGCATGTAAATGTAGCCACTGATGTCAAATCAAACTGTGGAACTGTGCTAACTGGTCTTTGAGCAAAGGCCTGCACCACCCATTAATCAGTGCAACACACAGCACCTGCCACTGATTCCTTTTTAATCACACCTGATTCCAATCAGCAAGATAAGCAGCCATGTTCATACCTTAGTAAAAGTTTCTGTTTGCCTCACACATAAAAATTCTGTATGGGCTTTTAAAAATAATTTTAAAAAAAACCATCAAATCTAAAGAAGCACATTGAGGTAAGTTTGTTCTAAATTTGGTAAATTCACTAGCTAGTTTTGTTTTGTTTTGTTGTTAGTGCCATTTTAGCATTCAATCCTACAGGGTTATTAAACTATAGCTAACTTCAGCTAGCCAAATTGTAAGTTTGTCTGAGTTAGCAGAGTAAATAAATATTTAAATATTTAAATCGATAACTTCAGGTTTATTAAAACATCATTGCCTGGCACATGAGGGGATGAATTGAGTTGAGTACATTTTTGAGAAACATTAAAACTAGTAAGTTGGATATCAGTTGAAGTGAATATAAGACAGTAATAATGCAATACAGTAATAAGGTCACAATATTATAAGAATAAATGTAAACAGTAAAATATTAAGAAAGAACTTCAGTGAGAATGTAAAAGCGTTGTGTGACTCAGTGGTTGTATAATTTGCTCTGTTGCTCTGTAAGGAGTCATGATGGTTCAGTTGAGGAGGTAAAACCACATGAAGAAAACATCATGTGTCCTGCAGAATTCTGTCACATTCAGTTTTAGTGGCTTCCACACTTCACTCTCATGTACAATGGGCATGAATACATCTTTCTTTCTTTTTGTCTCTCCAATCTTTCTTTGTTTGTCTCTCATCCTTTTCTGTCTCTCTTCTTTCTTTCTCTTTTTCCTTCTTGTCTGTCTTTTCTTTCTCTTTCTATCTTTTTCTTTCTTTCCATCTGTCTCATCTTTCTGTCTCTTTTTCTTTCTTTTGTTCTCATCTTTCTTTCTGTGTTCTGTTTTTCATTTTTGTTCTTTTTCTTTTTTGATTTTTCTTTTTCTCCTGTAAAGTGAGCACAAATATCTTTTTTCTTTTTTCTCTTTCTTTTTCTTTTTCCCTTTATTTCTTTCTTTCTCCTTTTCTCCTGTAAAGTGAGCACAATTGTTTTTGTCTTTTCCTTTTCCCTTTATTTCTCTTTTTCTTTCTCCTTTTCTTTTGTCTCTTTCCTTTTTTCTCTTTCTTCCTTTCTTTCTCTCAAATAAATAAATAAATGCATTTTTTGATGTTTTACTTTTTCACTTGAATAAAATGCACGAGTAGAGTACCTGAGTACATTCCAATGTGGATTTTTTTTTTTTTACTTAAACTCAAGTAACTTATTGGCTCCATACTTCTACTTTTAATTAAGCTTTTGACAGTGTACCCATACTTCTACTTAAGTACAGTTTTTTCTCTACTTTTTCCACCCCTGTGCATAATACTCTAGTGCAGGCTGTGTTTATTGCGCATATAAAATCCTTTGCAACAGAGCTAAACTATCAGTTAAAGCGGACGAGTAACTTGTCTCTCAGCAGCTTGGTGCTGATGTTCAGTATCTGCATGTACGTGAGCGACCGGCTTCATTGTTTCGTGTGAATGTGACAGAAAATGTCGATTTCTTTGAGGGGAAAAAAAGACCAAACCATACTGACAAATGAGAAAATTGTAGCAGTGTGTTTTACTGTCTCTGTTCATGTGTCCTCATGGCCCTGGACAAACTTAACGATGACATCTGGCACAAACCCGGCCAGCTTTTCATCCTCACTCTGTGTGAGTGGTGGTAAAGTTTATAGGGACACAGGTCATAAAGTTTAAGGACTAAAGGAGTCAGACATAGATCTATGCTTCTGTGCAATGGGTTTTGCACATCAGCACGCAGAGCTGGCGGTAATTTTAGATCAGATTTCTAGCAATTTAACAAGAAATACAACAACTCTGAGAATTATTTACACTTGTACACTGTATACGTTTACAGAACATTTACAACTGTTACTTAAACAGTAGTACAACTTTAGCTAGCTAGCTACTTGTAATTCAACGTAAAAAAGCAACTTGCTAAATTGTTAGCTGAGCCACCTAACTTAGTACACACTGTTATTAGAAAATTAGCTAGCTAAAACTAGCAAAATGTTTAGCAATTTTACTTCTAAAAACATTCTTCTTGTAGTCTTCTATAGCTAAATTAACTGAACAACTAGCTTACTGATAACAATTTAAAGGTAGAAACAGTGACTAAAATGAAACTTTAAATGTGGCCTGCAGCTAAATTAATAATTTTTTTTTAGCTGTATCCATGTTACATATTTTCACCACAATGACATTATGCAGTACTGTTAAAATTACAGAAGTTTTTGTTTGTAGTGTCTGTCTGAGGGCCTCATATCCTTTTTAATGCACTGTATGATTTTTGGTAACAAGTATATTTAGTGATTTATTGTCTTAATACTTTCTGCAAATACAACACCAAGGGAATTAATTCGGACAGAATTATGTATTGGTTTTGGATGTAATTTTTAGACATGAATTTAATAACCAGTCATTAATACTGATTTGTTTTTTTTTAGTTAGCATCCAAACAAGTATCAATTATTATTACTATATTATTTTTTTACTACTTTGTTAGATTTACTTAAGTTTCTCAATTCTGATTGATCATAAGGTGTTGATTAGTTTTCTGTTAGTTTTGTATGTTATTGTTTCTATAGTAGCGACTTGCACAGGGAATTGTAGGATAGGTGCGTTACATAAATTTAATAAACGTACATCATTTATATGGTTCCAACATAGGTAAGTCTTCAAGGTGGAGGGCTTTTTTGCAGTTTCTTGGTATGACACTTTTTTGGTCTTAATTTGAAGAAAGTGAAAAAGAGAAGCTAATGAAGGAACGACCATTTATAGCTAATATAATGTAAGTGACCAACTAGATTAGCTGATGTTAATATACCACAACGTTAACTATAAATGGATGAAATGTAATCAATAAGTGCATCACTTTTAGTAAAAATGTTAGTTTTAAGTAAATTGTTGTAATATAAGAGGAATAAAATACTCAAAGCATGGTGCTGTTATTGGTCAAAAAAAAGCCTTAACTTTGGTGTGGAATCATATTTATTCCTTACTTTTTACTGTAGTTAAAGATTTATTAAATGTAACTAAAGAGAAACAACTCAATTACTACTTAACAACCATGAACATATTAAACAGGAGTTTTAATAATTTTAAGCCTTAATTATTGTAACATTTAGTGATGTTTTGGTGCATGTTTTTTTTCTAGTGACTAATGCTGTAAATATTATTTAAGAGAAAAGTACAAACTAGCATACTGATGTTGCATATAATTTTCAGTCAGATAAATAAGGAAAACCCTACACCTTAAACAAATCCTGACCTACTGAAGTGCAATGCATTCATGTGGATGAATTGTCATAACATAGATGTGTTGAATGTTCGCTGGGGGGGTTTTGTTGATGTGTGAAATTGGGTGTGAACTCCCTAAAGCATTCGCCAAGGTTGTAGAGAATATAGCTGCGTTTCATCGCACCTTCTGCGAAATGCTGACAAGAACTCTACAGCAAGTGTAGGAGAAATAGTGAATATTGGCCATAAAGACTTTAGGAATCAAATCAAATATCTGATAAATAAACTAACAGGTTCAATAGCACGAGTTCAGTTTCTTAGTACTCTGTGTAAAAAGAAAGAAGCATCAAATATCAGTCTGTCTATCTTTTCCTTTCTCTCTATCTCTCTCTCTATCTGTCTGTCCACTATAACCTTCTTATTGAGCCTTTTCTACTGTGGCTTGCCATCATTTTCAGTTTTAATTAAGAACCTACCATAGTGCGGGCGGATTTTTCAGTTTCTCTGTCCCTTTCGGGCCTAATCTCATCCTCTGATATCAGTCCCTATTCAATTAAAAATCAGCTCAGTTCTACAGTCGCTGCTACTACAGCAGTAAATTAAAAATTGATATTAGAAGGTGTGATATGACAGAAAAAAAGACTTTGGTCAATCTTCTTGATGAAGGAAAATATTAGAACTTTTCACTGGTGAAAACAGGGTTTGGCTATTGAGAGGAAGTGAAGGAAAGACACCTAGAGATTGAAGCAGAGAGAGAAATCTAAAAGAGAAAGTTGACTTAATGTTGAAATGTCTCTCTTAGTATTTTTATACAGAGCTAGTTACCTAATGCGCTAGCTAGCTAACTTTAATAACTAGCTAATGTTAAAATGTCCAAAATAAACCATTTTTCCATATTGTAGCCTGTTGAGCTAGGTACTACACTGGGTAGCTAAGCTAATGTTGGCTATCTATGCACATAAACTACTAAGAGAGTAGAAGGCACACACTTATGACATCAGATGGCAGTAAATGTTAAAAAAAAAAAAAATATATATATATATATATATATATATATATATATATATATATATATATCTAGGAACATGTCCTGCTTGAGGAAATCACATTCACTGAGACTTTTTCGCTATACCTAACATTCTAGCTAAGCTAAACTAAAAGCTCTAACTAGCTAAGATATCTTTTTACTCCCAAATGAATCATTTTCCATCTTTTAGTCTGTTGAGCTAGGTACTGCACTGCGTAGCTAAGCTCATGAAAGCTAGCTACACAGAAACTACTAAGACAGTAGCAGGCACACACTGATTACATCAGATGGCAGTAAACGTTGAAAAGAATTCCAGGAACATGCCCTGCTTGAAGAAATTGCATTCGCTGAGACTATATAGCTATCTAGCTAACATAATAGCTAGCTAATTTTTAGCTAGCTAATACTGTAGCTAGATAACACTACCTATCTAACACACTAGCTAGTTAATGTTGTAGTTAGCTAACTTTAACTAAGCCCTTGGTATAGCTAGCTAGAATATTTTCCATAGCCTAGCCTGCTGAGCTAGGTACTGCTCTGCCTAGCTAAGATAATGTTCCCTATCAAGTCACATACTGTACTAATAGAGTCAAAAAGCTAGCTAGAGTGTTAGCTAGCCAGAACATTAGCTATCTAGCACTGTAGCTAGGAAATGTTCTACCTAATGAACTTTAAGTGCACCAAAATGAACCATTTTTCATTTTCTAGCCTGTTGAGCTAGGTACTGCAATGCCTGGCTAAGCTAATGAAAGCTAGCGAGACACACAAACTGAGAGAGTAGAAAGTGCACACTGGTGACATCAGATTGCAGTAAATGGTTTAAAAGAAATTCCCGGAATATATCCTGCTTGAAGAAATCACATTCTTTGAGATGGTATAAGACAGAAAAGGTTACATAAAGAGCAGAGAGAGATGAATTGAGAGCCATTACAGGAGAACTGTCACAGCGTGTTAGACGTTATAGGTTAGCGTCGCATAGTGAAGGTCATTGTACCCCTCTATTCCATCCCACTCCTCATTGATACTTGAGCTCACCAGATTTATGACTAATGGTTCTTTCTGGGGTTCGTTGAACTGGAATTTAGCGTTTGCAATGTCCTTGTTCACCTCAAATGCCATCTATCGTCTTTTTTTTTTTTTTTTTTTTTTTCCTCCCACCTTCCGCACATTAATGCTGAAGGTGCATTTCTCGCTTTGTCATTGCCCATGAATCCTCATTCTCTCCTCAATCTTTCCTTCTGCAAAGTGTGGCCTAGATTAGCCCTGCTTTCTGCTTCTCACTCATTTGGCTGTTACTTCAGAGAAAGGATGAAGTGCACTGGAGTCCCTGAAGAGACAAATCTTGTGTGTATGTTTGTGTGTTTGAGAGCTCTGTGGAAGCTGAGTGGAGGATTAAAGTCTAAAGGCTCAGATTTCTATACCTGCAGTGACAAGATGGAGCATCAGCCACGTGGGTGTGTGTGTGTCTGGGGGGGTAAAATATCTCCAGAATGAATGGAGTTTTGACATTGTGACTAAGTTTAGCTGGTCATCAAAAGATTTCTCTCTTAAGGAAGTAAAGGAATGGGTCTATATGAGAGATATGTAACAAAGTGCCACTATCTATATCTGTAAACACTAGGAGAAAATGCAAGGACTGTCAGTATGGTGTGTGAATTCTGGTTCTGACAGTTCTCAGCCTTCATAGGTGTTCATAATCATTCATAACTGGTCTCAGCTAGAGATGTGCGTGGACTGTTTTGATAATCTTTCTGCCACAGTTAAATTTTCTAAAGAATTTTAGTTCTATTTCTTAAAATATAAGCATACTAGTAGCCTAATGTAAACTACTACAATCCTGACCAGGCAGTTACTAAGGATGAATAAACAAACACTATAAATGCCATGCCGCACATTCATTTTATCTATGAGTGAAAAAAAAAAAAAAAAAAAAAAAGAGTAGTGCACCTTCTATTCCTTATTGTATTTGTTTAGAACACATAGTATCTCACACTGTTGTTCTTGTTAGAGCTGTGAAATTATTTTAGCCTGCATGACCTTCCTGGGCTAATAATAGTCTTATATATTAGTAGAAAAATAGCAGATGCTGGCAACTTGAATGAAACTTTATATCCTTGGTTCGTGTATGTTGTGTTCATTTGTTTTTCGTTTCAAGTGAAACATTCATGAATCCAAATATGAAAGAATGGCCACTGCAGTACATTTCAACATTAACTCACATCTCTGCTTAAGATGTGTGTTCTGTAACCTTTTTTTCATGAAAGATATAATGAAAATAATAATGAAAATGTTGCCCATGTTGTCTCTCTTACTGGTATTCTCTTACTATTTTTAAAAAAGGCAAACAAAAGTACTTCAGGTGCTACCACCTATCTGATTTTGACAGTGCTCATGAATTTTAGCGACAAAATGAATCTGAAATGGCAAAGAAGAAAATTGCAAGTGCTTTTTGTAATAATTATTGTTTTAAAGCCAAAACCTACCAACTAAAAATGAATGAACGCAACATACACAGTCTGTTTTCCCTCAAATCGGACCAAATCGCCTGTGTGTGTGGATGTTTTGGATCGAGTAAAAGTGCTATAACTTGCTGCTTTTTCCTCACTGGTCTTCCCATGTCAGTGCTTTTTCATTATCTGCGCCGATTAAATAAGAAAAGGTCAACATGTCCGCATTTCTGCATCACAAAAGGAACAATTTTAAACATGGTAGAGGATTAAATGGTTTTTTTAACCTCTTCTCTCTCTCACACACACACAAATAATAAATCTGAAAATGTCATGTTCAATGGATAAAGAAATTTTCACAACTGTTGTTCGAGGATAATGTCAGTGTAATATTTTAAAATTTAATGCGTATGAGAGTGGTGTTGCTCATATTATTGTTCTATTAAAATAATAATAACAATAAAATGACAAAATCTTTAATTAAGCACCTGCATGGGTGTTTTTAAAAAGGTTGCTGGATACCTTAACTTTTGAAAAGGTCCTCATTCTGTGAAAATATCAAAGCGTAACAATCCTAATACACAAATGTGGAGCGGAAGGAAGCTGATTATTCTTTGCAATTTTGTATTAAATGAATGACGACCCAGTTTGAACATTTACTACAATTAATCTTTCCTGCTTTTATTCACCTGAGTGGACTCCTCAGCGGATTATGAAACCTTTCATTGGCTGATTAGATGTATTATAGCAGAAAGAACATGCCATTATACCACTGCGCTGTTGATTTCTCTAATCAGGTTGGTCAGAAGGGCGAAGCACAGGTTTATATTAATGGGCTCGGTCTAATATGTTTCTAGAGTAACAGCTAATTCATGGGAACTTGTATGGCAGATGCTCCACATTATGCGTTTTTATTTCTTAAACGTCAACTATACGTTAAACTTTCTGAGACGTTCTGTACCAACGTATTTAAACACACCCATCTCTACCACTGCAATATCTGAATAAGATGGATATATTATAATTTTTTTAAACATATTGAGCGTAGCCCACTTCATGCATTAAATTTGTCATTTATGATCTACATATGATTAGACCTACCATGCTTATGAAACTTCTTCTCTT
>CM040481.1:3442032-3512429 GCA_022758105.1 Pangasianodon gigas
TGTTATGCAGCGTATGCTTGTGTTGATATTCAGTATATAGAAGGTGCTTTTTTTTTTTTTTTTTTTTCCCTGCGAGACTGGCTTGGTTTTCTACCATCAGAAAGTCTTCAGGTTTCAGGAGCTTTGTGCTTTCTGGTCTGTCTGTAAAATGACAAACTGCTTTTTTTTTTTTTTTGGTCTTATTAACTTTCAGAGAGAACATGAGGTTAGGGAAGAAATGTTTATAGCTGCTATATTATAAGCGATAATGTTTGACAACCTTAAATGGACGACTATAAAAGGATAAAAAGTACATGGTGTTCTTTAATTGTCGCTGTGGTATAAGAGGAATAAAACTTTAACACGTGCTGTTATTGGTGGTGACAGTAACTCAGCATCACGACAGGGCGCATCACACATTCCTGTCGTTGATCATTTTCCTATAACAGCACACCCTGTAGTGTTTTACTCCTTATGTAACAGCTCTGAAGTCTGTAGAACGCAGTGATTTTATGATGGTGATAGTGATATACCAATAATGTTCGTCATCTATTAAATATTTGCTGCCTTGCTGTAGTGTGCTTGTTTTGGTGAAGGGGGAAAAAAAAAAAAAAAAAGAAAAACTTGAGTAAAAAAATGTACCAGCTCTGGCCCGAGCAGGCCACTGCAGTCATTAAGAATGAAACCCCTCTTGTGTTAGTGGGCGATTACATTGATCCTTTAGCTGTCAGGAGCTGGCTCAGCCTCCTAGCAGACGAAAAACCCTGAAAAGAGGCAGCGTGTGCGTGTCTCTTGTTCTGCATGTCCAGAATATGGATGAGTGTTGGATGGATTATGGGCTTTGTGTTTAAATTTAAAGCCTCGCTACGTTGGAGTTGTACACGGCTCAAGATCATGTACTTCCTCCCAAGTTCAGATCCAAATGGAAACTCTAAAACCGCAAAAAATGCACCATGCACCTGATATAAATAAATGGCTTTGCCGATTGGTTAGTAAACTATGGAAATCTTCTTTTACCACTCATATTTGTTGGCGTTTTGTTGCCAAATGTTACTTAAGGCAAGAACAGAACCGAGGAAGGAAGTGTGGGGTGAATTTCGTAAGCTAACCCAAAGGAGTCGCTCACTTGTTTTCAATTCAATGCCGCAACTATTCAGTAGGAAAGCAGTGCTAATGTGCTAAGTCTGTAATCTTACCCTTAGCTCCACATGCCCTTCATCTTTAAAAGAAGCCATGTTAATAATTTACCAATTCCATTCCTCTTAAAGGCATTGATTCATCGATCCCGAGCTCTCCACATTTCAAAGGAATGGAAACGAACCCACATTTTTTTTTTTTCCCCCAGTAATGACTTACACTAAGCATAAGTACGTTGGGAATAAATTGAATTTATGTAAAAAGAAAGCTGAGGAAACAGTAGTTTGTGTAAAATGATATTCTAGGAACAAAAAAATAGCCATTTATGTGAGGTAAATTTACATTCACTCTTTAAACAAACGTTATGGAAGTGACATGATTGGAGTCCTAAGGTCTGTGGGCCGTATTCAGAGTTTCAGAGAGGATTTACAAAATTCTTGCACAATAGTTTTCTGGTTTACTCAGAATTTACTCAGATGTAACCATGGATTTAAGCACAATTCAGAAGTTAGGCGAGAGTTATGCAAATGCCATTAATTAATGATATTGTCCCTTTAAAGTCCATGTGGACAATGGAGGAGACATTTAATATGTTGCTTATCTTAAGACTGATTTTCTTTTTGTTTTGCATAAAATTCTGAATTAACTTGAAGTACGCTGGGAGCATAGCAGATGAATCCTTGGTCAGCTTATCCTTCAAACTCGCCAGCACATTTTCTTTGCAGTAGAGAATGAAGAAATTGGCTTTATTTGATTAATTCGGCAACTTAAAACAGTGAATTTAAAACATGATAAAATAGGCTTTATGCTGCACAAGATATAATTTTATGATGTAGAGTTAGTACATTGTGGCTTCATTAAGTTGTGTGCAGAAGTGAACGCCAGAGCCTGATATAAAAAATAAAATGCAAAATGGTATGTGCTGGATCTAGTGCTATTTTATAAACTGCTGGAATAAATGAGTGTGAAAGCCATGTTGTTAAATTACAACAAATTTGCATTGATTGTGATAACTACACCTAGCACTATGCATGTAGTGAGGCATTGTAAATATACTAGACTACTATTAGATGTTTATTTCAATGTTTGCCATTTTCTCTTTATGTATTTATTTTTCATTTTTACATTTTGTCTTTCTTGTATCTTAAATTAAGCTATTTCCATTATTAGTTTTCTGATTCAAATTAGATGCTAATAGTCTAAGAACAGTCTAGACTCTATTGGCTCGGTGGTTAGCACTGTTGCCTCGCACCTCTGGGGATGTGGGTTTGAATCCTGCCTCCGCCCTGTGCGCATGGAGTTTTGCATGTTCTCCCCGTGCTTTGGGGGTTTCCTCCTCCAGGTACTCCGGTTTCCTCCCCCAGTCCAAAGACATGCGTTGTAGGCTGAGTGGCATTTCCAAATTGTCCGTAGTGTGTGTGCAATTGTGCCCCGCGATGGGCTTCCCCCCCGCCTCGTGCCCTGAGTTCCCTGGGATAGTCTCCAGGCTCCGACCCTGTGTAGGATAAGCAGTATAGAAAATGGATGGATGGATGTTTCTACTCAAGAAAACTATGGCAACCTCAGAAGCATGAACTACATGCAGGTGAATTTTCATAATCAGAATGAGGCACCTGGAAACTTGACTTTTAGCATCTGCGTATCCCAGTCTGAATCCAAGTAACTTTCCCTACATAAATATTTACATGAAGTTGCCTTCTCTGAATATAGCTCTGCATGTACAAAGGCAAGAGAGATAATGTAAGTATTTGGTTTATATTTGATGCTTCATTTGCAATTAATATGAAATGTTATATTTAGTAAATAAACACAGCCTGTTTGTGGCTTTATAGGAATTGTCATGCTTCTGAGGCATAATTATCATATAACAGCTTTATACTGCTTACAGTCTTTCTTGCTTTATGGGGATACAGTTCATTCATCCTCTTTTTTTTTGAGATCTCTGTAGTACTGCATACACATGCTGATCACTTGTAGTCTTTTGTACCTTGGTATTGAGCTTTCACTCAGTCACTAAACCTTTGAATGTGCATTTCAATAGTGTCTCGTCGCCTGGAGCCTGGGTCGTGCGTGATGGTTAGTAATTTTGAATAGTGTTTGGCTTTTTTTCTAAATTGTGCAAAAGCACAAAAGACAGTGACAGGTGCTGCAGCCGTTGTCTTTATTCTGTCTTGCTAGCGCTCGCTGCTGTTCTGAATAAAAAGTGAAATTTAAGACGTGGCTCTAAGTACAGTATGAAATTGCTTCTTGAGCTTTGTGCCCTGTCTCTGGAGTTGTTATCCCAAACCACAAATAACCCAAACCTGACAAGGATGCAGGATATTTTCAGATCTAATATGAACCATACTTATAATAGTTTCCAATTGGGGGGAGCAGGAAAGAAACAAACACACCAAACCAAGAAATAAAAAGCAAAATAGGTTAAATTCCTAAATATAAATAAAAATATAAATAATTCCTAAATAAAAATTGCACATTTTTAATAATAGTCTGTTGATGACAGAATTCAGCAGCTTTTAAAAATGTATTTTACATAAAAATGCATTTTTGTTTTAATTTTTCTAACACAATACACTTAACCATAGGGGAAATATATATATGTAATGTGTGTGTGTGTGTATAGTACTTAATTAAATAGTGTTTTGTACCTGATAGGTACCCATTAGTATAAAGTAATATATATATATTTTATTTTGTTGAACTATACTTAAATGCAATAGTAATATTTGTTTTAATATGCTTTGCAAAAAATGACAGTTATTTAAAAGCAAGTATACATGGGTATTTTATGAAATTTGTGTTCCTGCCTCATGCTCTTCCTGGGATAGGCTCCGGATTCACCTCAACGCTGAGTGGGATTAAGTGCTTATGGATGAAAACTGAATGGATGAATGGATAAATGGACATACTAAATTCTAACTAAAATTATATTTAAAAGTAAAGTATTTCTAAAAAACATTTAAAGTGTGACCAAAGTATACATGCTATCATTGATCATTCATATATATATTTTTTTCATAATATATTCAATTCATTTTTATTTGTATAGCGCTTTTAACAGCGGACATTGTCACAAAGCAGCTTTACATAAAGAAATACATTTAAATTAAATTAAACCAAAATAATGTGAATTTTATCTCTAATGAGCAAGACAGGCGACAGTGGTGAGGAAAAACTCCCTGAGACGATATGAGGAAGAAACCTTGAGAGGAACCAGACTCAAAAGGGAACCCATCCTCATCTTGGTACTAACGGATAGTGCAATTATAAATAAATCCTTTCTCTAACGGTGTACTAAATGGACAAATAGTGCAGTTGTGCAATCAGTAAATTCATCACGGTTTTCACAAGAAGTCTGGTTTGTTAAACCTATCCACTGTCCACTGATGGAGTCCTGAGTACGAAGCTGCTCGTGGCAACCGCACCCCCAAAGTCACCACAGTACAACTCCCCATATGAGATCCCCAAGCCATATCCACGGCCCCTAAGTGACACCATCCCCAGCAAACCCAATGATCTTCAGGCCGTCCATGTGGGGCCATCCCCAGCAGCAGCGGGAGATCTCAGCCGATGAGAACTCCAACCGAAAGTAGGACATCAGGATGGATCAGGCAGGTCCGGAGAGCAGAGGGGCCAGGATCACTGGGAGAGAGAGAGACAGAGAATATCTTGAGTAACTTAAAATTGTTAGCATATTTACAGCATACTCAAAGTTCAGTATATTTTAAAAACAGTAAAGTGCATTTAATTTTTATTTTCATTAGGTCATAACACAGTCATCTGCATTTTCCTTTGTCATTTTTTTTTGAACACTTCAAATGGACACCCAGCTATAGATTAATTTCTGACGTAATTTTGAAAACTGATTTGAGCGGTACAGTTACTTTAACCTAGAAGTGAAAAGCATTTCTTTACTTTCATACAACTGACTAAACTAGAGCAGGCTTGAACATCAAGAAGTTTTTCTGCTTCAAGGTTCTTTTCGGGGCATATATAGATGAGTGTCAGGAGAGAGGTTTTAAATAGAACAATTGGGAAGTATGATCTCCAGTAATTCACTTCTCTCCGTTCTGAATTTACTCCTGATGCACTTCAAGTGCAGATGGAAAGATTTGGCAGAGTGTTGTTCTTGTTCAAGTAACTCTACACTGGCAGGCCAGGACCATCCTAACAGCCTAAATCTTTAAATGGATTGATTGTATTTGGATTATGTAGAGACGCTGGAGTAAAATGGGGGGTAGAATTGGAGTATAAATGTATCATGTCTTAGATTTGAGGTAAATAGCTTTAAAAATAGCTGTGCAAGTTTAAAAAAATGAAATGTCAGAACATAAGAGTAATCTTTATGCTCTAGCTTTCCTGAGCAATAGCTTTGCCATGCGTTTTCTGACAGTGAGAACTTACAGCGCTCGTGTTGGGGTTCACCTCTATGCTGAGGGCATGCGAGCTCGCTTTTATCAGCCCACTGTATCTCATCTGAACGGGGAAGGAGGCAACGGTCATTTTTTATTTCCCTCTAGTTGCTGTGATAACGTCATTAATCTCTGTGGTCCCTGAGCCCGAGGTCTTCTCTCGCACTTCAGACGGAACGTCGTTAGTCATAGTCACGATCTACGTGCATACACATAAACAACACCGGGACGCAGATAAGATGGCATTAACATATGCAAGAAGTACTCCGTTTTCAATTCAGAGCGCTTTATGTGGCTCAGCAAAGTGGATCAAGGTTATGTTTGTTGTGAGGAGAGGATGGAGTAGAAGAAGAACACAGGAGATGTGGGGGAAATGAGACAAGGAGTCAGAATGAGAGAAAGGAATATATGTATAGAGAGAAGAAATGCAAAATGAGCCTATAAATAATGGAAACCATGGCAGATTCGTACTGAGCATCTGTAAGAACAAATATGTGCAGGCCAAATTTTTAAAAAATCAAATCTGTCGGAAGAGATAATCAAAACTCTTGACTGCCAAAAAAAATTTGCTCCAAAAATATCTGCCAAATATAGTTCACAATGTGTAGTTGATAGACAAGACTGAGATGCAGATGGTCTTTTTTTTGGACCAACATGGCACCATTGAGAACAATTTAAATGGCTTGAGCTGTATGAAAAGATACAAAAGTTAGGGGTGGGGTTAGGGGCGGGGTCAGGGTTAGCAGTCATAACTCTTCTTACTACTTTATTTATATGAAATCAACTCCAAATGAAATACAATCACATCATCGCTCCAAAACGGTCATTTCAGGCTCCGCCCAGATGTATAGAGATATTTTTGTAAACATTGTTTTTACTCCTTGATTTAAAAAAAAAAAAAAAAAAAACCTTGTTATAAAAAGAAGAGCGTTTTACGAAAATATCTCCACACGAAAACGCAGCAACTGATTTGAAAATGCTGACATGTGCACTCCAGCCCAGCAGGTAGCGATACTACAAGAGTGTAATAATAAAACAAAGCAAAAATCACTTGCAAACATTAAATTATTAAATAAGAAATTACTACAGACAAACAGACAAATAGCCAAAAATAGCTCCACCTTGGAGGTTTTTTTTTCCCCCCAAAATGCTTTATTTTCAGAAACCCAAAATATAATTCTAACATTCTCATTCCAAAGAAGGTCGAAGTGACTTTTTGTCTTTTGTGTGTGTGTGTGTGTGTATGTGTGTATATAAACATAATTTTCCCCATACACTATAACAATCTGAATATTCTAGTGGGAAGATATGATCAGCAGAAGGTCTTGCTAAATGGCCAAATTCTAAGAAATTCTGCCGGAACCTCAGGAATGTTTTCTCAGTTCTGAACACAAGCCTCACTACTTATATTCAGTGAGTATCTGAGAGTGCAGTGTTTCTGGGTTAGTAAAGGTCAAGTAGACCTTTAAGCAAAGTATCATACTTCTGTTTACACACACGTCTTACACAGCCTCTCCTTCATGCACAGTTTTGGGCTATCAGTGGAGAATTCTTACAGTGTGTGTCCACTTATCTGCTTATCGCTAATGGGAATTTCTATGAGGTTGCTATTTAATGTTGCATCGATGCAGAAAAAAACTATAGACACAACTCTTTTTTTTTTTTTTTTTTTTTTTTTAACTTCATCATAAAGCGTATGTTCTCTTGCCTGGCTAGCTTGGTCTTGGCTGTCTCTCGTTTGGGTAGCTTGCTAAGCATTAGCAACTGAAAACAGAAATGTATAATATTAACAACCAATATAACCATTACCATCTCCTACCCAGTAGTTAGTGCTTTCTCTCTCTATTGCGCAATAGCCACCAATTCTGTTTTATGCAGTATAATAATTAGTCTAATGTTGGCTAACTTGCTAGCAACCTTCACTACCAGTTTACACGATATAATAGCTAGCCTAATGTGAGCTAACGTGTTATTGAACTTGCGTAATTGTAATGCTATAATGGTATAGCATGCTAGCTCCTGGTTTGAATTACATGGATACTTGGCTCGCTACCAAACTCGGATAGCTACGACTGGAGACCAGATGACTTTTCAATTTTTTTTTTTGGTAACATGATAATCTTTATTTTTTGCCTTATTAACTTCAAGAGATTGACCGTTTCTAGCTGTAACAGTGTAAGTGTTGAGGATGGTCCACAACATGACATGTAACTGTAAATGGATAAAAGTAGTTTCGTTCATTAATACACTAGGCTGTAATCAGTGTGACCCACTGCTGTGGTATTAGAGGAATAAAACTTTTAAGACATGCTGTTATTGGATAATAATCAACTTCAGAGTGGTAACAGTCACTTTGTTCTTGTAAGACTGCACCACAACACGCCTGGTTTGATTATTTTCCTATAATAGCATGCCATGTCACGTTTTATTCCTTACTAATGTAATGTGGAGCTACAAATGACCACATGAAACAATGAAAACAAATGAAAAGCCTTCTCACTTGGTGTGTACTGTCACCTGATTGGCTAAACGCAATGCAGCGTACAGAATCATTAGCATGAAATTGAGCTCTGCTGCTACGCGCCAAACCAAAGTACTGCCAAGACACATCCATTGTGCACTGCATGGACCCAGCAAATCCCACCATTGAAATCTATAGAGATATAGAGAAGTATTTATTTGCCACACACTCTAGTGGAGATATGTGTACGTGTGCTCACGGTTCTGGGAGAGAATCTGTTCTTTCTGCCGTGTAGCTTTGATGTGTCTGTGCTGTTTACTCCTTCTCTTTCTCCCATCCTGTGTGTGTGTGTGTGTGTGTGTGTGTGTGTGTGTGTGTATATATCTCTGCATGAGATTAGTTGCAGGTTAAGGGCAGGGCGGCAACCGTCGGCTTACTGCCTCCTTCATCCTGACAAACCCTGGGGCAAAACACACATCCATGCCCCCCCACACCCACATCTCCCAAAAGAACGAAAAAGAGAAAGAGATATGTAGAGAGCAGGATGAGAGAGAATATCCTATTTCATAGCACACCATTAGAACCCATAAACCAGGAATAAAAGGACAGTTTGACCAAAAAGAAATTTACATTATTTTTTTCCCTCACCCCAGCTGTAGTCAATGCGCAGGATTTGATGTTCTTGAGTTTTTTACTGGAGCTATGAGGCTAATGTAGCTAAGCAATTTAGCTAAGCATTTGTAATACTAGTAATAGTGTTTAATAATATTTATACACAAAAAAAAAACTTTCAAAAATTCTCAGAATGAGTGTATGCAAAATGAAAATGGGACTGCATTATCATCTATTCCACCTTCAAACTTTACCCGAGTCTAACAAACTACAAAACTATACGTGCTGTTTCAAGATGGCCGCTGCTACTGTTTTTAGCACTGTGCCATCCTTTTGTCCATTGTTTTTAGATGACACAGTGTGTCATACTGAATAAGAAAACACAAAAAACAAGTCTTTTTGAGATACTAGACAATTCAACAAAGTGGTTTGATGAGAGTGTGATGATTTAGACATGTAGTGTACACAGTGCTAATCTGCCTTCCTGTCATGTTAGCAGCACTAGCCTCATAGCTAATAAAGGATGAAAAGAGCAAACTTTTGAAACCCAAACAGGTTCATTTCCTCGGGTAGGGGAAAAAGTGTGTGAAATCAGTTTTTGGTTAAAAAGAAATCAGCCTTTGTGAGTTACCGTGTGTTTCTGTGTATAGGTTTGTGTTGGTGTACAGTAAACAGTAACTCAGAATGATTCATTGGTTTAACATGACAAAAAAATAAGTACTGTTCTTTTTCTGCTTGCTCTTTTTGAACTATTGAAATCTTTATTACCGTCGTACACCAGCTCTGTCTTCAGATGTACAGTATGTAAAGGAATTGTAGGCATATATATTATGCATATTTAGCACATGCGCCTCTCTGCCCCCTTTCTCTTCATTCTAGGGCACCTCTTTTAGAGTTCATCATGGTTATGCTTCTTTGCTATGCAAAGTCACTCTCATTAACCTCCCGCAGAGGTATCAGGTCATACGACTTCCTCCTGCCTCCCTTTGAATGACACCAGAGCGCGTCCCAGACCTCTAGGTCCCCTGCTATTCGTCAAGGGATTCTGTGATGACATGATTATTAATTTGTCACAAGGCATTACAGGTCAATTTGAGATGAAATATGATGCCTTGTTGGTCATGACTGGGACATGAGTGGGTTGAGACTCGCATTGATTGATAACTAATTAAATTATTTGGACAGGTCGAGAGGCTGCAGTGGAAAGTGCATATAAGGAGAAGGATGCCTTTTTTTATTGAAGCTAGGATTAAGATTTCAAGCTTTATAAGTAGTATGTATAAGTGGACCCTAATTCTCCATCCAATTATGAGAGGATAAGAGAAGGAAATGTGACAATGTGGTTTGAAGGAATATTTCATCAAAAAAATTAATTGGACATCGGACAATTTGGTCCATCAGCCAAGACATATTTGGTGTCTGATGTTTTTCTTACAAGGCCAATGTAACTAACGAGTCTGTTTCACCCAAATCATTTCCACAATTCAAGTCCATGCACAAAGTTTCATATGATTACTTCAAATAACACTGTGAATCTATGTAAATTTTAAATTAACAGTTTTGTAAGATAGTCCATAAAAAAGTCCATATTTACAAAAGCTCAAATAGAACCACACTGTCACACACACAGCAGCCAGCTTTTAATTATAATGCGACATTCAAAAGCTGGAAGCCTTTGTACAATACACAAAAATAGACAATTTTGCTTACATCCAAGATATCTGAGTGCTTGTATATTTGATTATGTAAAAAATAACACAACAGACTTACTGTTATCACATCGAAGTTGATTATGTTCTAGTAGTAGCACGTCATGAAGTGTTTTATTCCCCATATACCACAACAATTTAAACAAAACTATAAACAAATAAGTCATACGACATTTTAATGTTGTGAAACAGCCGCAAGTTATCACTTATGTATGTCACTTACTGTATGTATGGCTACAAACAGTAGTTCCCTTACCAGAACCTTTTTTTCCTCTCTCTCTTAAACTTAAGACCATAAATGCAGCTTGCCATTCTTGCGAAGAAACAAGTCATACTCTGACCTGAACACTTTTTTGGAAAACTTGGTCAGGGCTTTACCTCTGACTGTCACAAAGCACTGACACTGGAGAATCCATTCAAAAATGCTAAATAAACGTCTCCTCATAGAAAACTTCACCGTATCAACAATTACATATGTTTTTTAAAATTTTGTTTGTGAGGCGTCTATATAAATTTTAATGTATTAGAATGAGTGCAGGCAGAAATAGGAAATGAATCTACGAAGCAGAATCTAGAATTCAGCAGCGCTGTGGTACAGTACTGTATAAATATTGATATTTAAACTGAGGCAGACTTCCATTACGTAAATAATTCATTTTTTCACCAACCTATTTCTTTAAACCGGCTGCATAATAGCAGAATGAACACAGCAGGCTTATGTAGCTTTCCTTCTGTGTGTATATGTGTGTGTGTGTGTGTGTGTTATAGGGGATTTGTGAGCACTTACTGCAGAAGAGATTGAAATGTAGAGAACCTTTTCACACCGCTGACCCAATCCATGTTAAAAGCACTGGCTGGTCTCTAATCCTGTTGTATACAAGACTGAATTAACTTTCTGACGGGTGTGTGTGTGTGTTCTTTCCATCTTAATGCCAAATGGAGGGACCCTGTCACACTGTGGTATAATCTCTAACTGTCATCATGTCTGTCTTAATTAATTTTCTCTGGCTTATTCTTTCTTTCTTTCTTTTTTTTTTTTTTCTCCAAAAAAATCGTTATAGGAAACTAATCTCATCAGCTCCTGCCCGAATTCTCAGTCATGTTTTCCTCTAGTTCTTTGAAAAAGAAAGGTGAAATGTATTTTCAGTTCTGTGCTAAATAAGAAATGTGCGTCTAATATATTTAAAAACGTGTCTCCTAAATTATGTTCCACATTTAAAGGTCAAGTTGTTTATTTTCTATTCCGAGAGTTTCTGAGGTCAAGGCTTTAACCTTAATATGACCAGAGCTTAATATAGTCCTGATGCTAGTGGTGTTATGCTGTGTATTTTCATTGTGTCTTGTATCGTTGTTTTTTTTTTCCTATTTGTTATTCATCTTCCCTTGATTCTGCATTATACTTTAACTCCTCAAAAGAAGCATTTGAATTTTTGTGACTGATTGATTTAGTTTCTTGCTTTGTGCACAAAGGATGCATTTGTCCGCTTCTGATCTTGCCCCATTCGCTCTCCTATGAGCAAGCGTGGCAGCGCTCCAAAGCAAAGCGTATCAAGCTGCCTGTTTGACCCTCACAGCAGCATGCATGCATATACACACACACATACACACATACACACGCACAGCGTGGGTGTAGCAGTGACGGAGGCCGTTGCCTCTGGATTTGATGTGCTGCATCGTTTATGCTCTTGCCTTTCTCACACTCTGTCTCTCTGAAATCCTCAGGGCAGCGGTACAGCCAAGGTAATGACTGAGGAAAACACAGTGCACTTGCATACATTATTAATATATTGTTATACGGTGGCCTCCACTGCCTCCAGGAGTCTTACACACTGGTTTGCCTGCTAGCTGAAGTGGAAATGGTGTGCTGTGCCTCAGGGTGTGTTTACATTATCAGTGTCAATGCTTAGCTGTATGTGTCTATACAGTGTATATATAGCATATTGGGTTAGAACGTTGAGTTACGCAAGGACAGTGTAGACAGTGAGATTTTTTTAGAAAAAGCATTTCTATATCTTAGTTCTTGAAAATCTGTTCAAGTTGGCGGTGCCACGATGGCGCAGCAGGTAGCGCCACTGCTGTAGTTACTAATTACTGTCTAATTATTTACTCTACTAATTAATTAATTACAGAAATAAAATGCCAGTTTATCTATAACCTGGAGTCAAGTTGTTGTGGTGTGCTGAAACAAAAATTCAAAAAAGCTGCAAAAGCAAGAATATTTGGATTCTCTTATTACAAAATGAAAAGGACAGAAATGTTTCATTTATAGCAACAAGATGGTGACCAATTTCACAGATGCTCCCAGGTAACAAAATGGCTTTTGATTTTTAACATCTTGGAATTCTAGTGATTTGTAGGTAACCCTAACACATAATCAGTCATATTCTAATAAACCATATACATGACTGTGCTAACACAGGCACTAAGCTGAGATGAGGCTTGCTTATAGATTTAGAGAGCTGGATTGTAAAGATCTGAGTGTGGGCGACAACGATCTGTTTCTCCTCCAAGAACAAGATACATGACTAAAGCGTCACCGCAGACTCTGTCTCCTATTGGCTGAGCTGTGGCCATGCCAGAGTATGATCCATTAAGCACTACAGTGCATTGGAAAACCTATCAGACACACTACTGATACTCAGGGTCAGATCTCTCTCTACTTGTTAAGCTATTGAGCTTGGTGCAAACACACACTCTAAAACCAAAGGGTTGGATATGAATGAGTAGAAAATGTATGTATTTTTCCCCTCAAATCAGCATAGTCATGAATGGTCTGATATGATGAACCATTTATAACCGACAGCATTTGCAAAAGGGCATAAATGTGGTAATAGAATCCACCAGCTCTGTGGCCTCGTTCTTTGATATTCACTGAACGAGGTAGAAAAAGCAGAACCAAAGCACCAGCTTTCAAAGGCAAACCACTTCTATTACCTCTGCCCCCATTCCTGTGTGCTGTCTCTCTCTCTCTCTCTCTCTCTCTCTCTGACTGCTCTCTTTTCTGCATTCATTATCTTTCGTCCTTCTATCAGACTCTCGTTCTCTCTGTCCCTATGCCTTACTCAGCTTGCTGCAAAATCCTTCATTATCTATCTAACCAGACGCACCCCATTTGGCTTTGGTTTCACCTCATTTTGTTGCAGCGCAATGTTTTTGGACATTAGAGTCTATTGTGCTCTCTTTCTTTCTCTCTAGTGGTTCATCTGTGATTTCAATTTTTTACACAAAAGAAGTACAACGTCATTGTTTTGATTTGATGGAAGGGTATGCCAGTATGTGCTTGGAAGATGCAAAAGATTGTCCCAAACTTCGCACAAACCACCTTATAACCATATGTCATAACCAACCCCTTTCCAAAGCATTGTGTCATTACCGATACCCCTACCAATAAACGTCATATTCAAAACTTCTTCCAATATATTGTCATAACCAAAACCCTCCTAATGCATTGCCATAACCAACCCGATTCCTAATATTCTGTCATAAGCAAAACAATCCTAATGCATGTTGTTCTAGCTTAAAGCTCTCATAAGACATGGTGTCATAACCAAACCCCCTGCTAATTAATACATTATGCCAGAACCAAACACCTTCCTAATACATTGTCATAACCTAAACCTTGCATAACACATGATGTCATCAAAACTCCTCCTAATACATTGTCAAAACCAGAACCTTTTCCAATACATTAAGTCATAAACAAAACATCTTCCTAATACATCATAACCAAAAACCCTTCCTGATACATTGTCATAACTAATCACCCTCCCAACACATGTGGTCATAACCAAGCACCCTCCTAATACACTGTCATAACCAAAACTTCTTCTAATGCATTATGTCATAACCAAAACCCATTCCATTATGCAGAAGTGTCAATAGGATTTTGGGGCCCAAAGTTACTCTATCCAATCCCAATCTCATAGGAAATGTCCCTGTTACTCTATCCACTCCCAATCTCATAGGAAATGTCCCTGATATTGTCGAAATCAATCCAGCTCCCAATATGGCCAAACGTTTGTGGACACCTGACCATCACACACACACACACGCTTTCTGAACATCCCAATCCAGATTTATTCCCTCTTTGCTGTTATAATGACCTCCACTCTTCTGAGAAGACTTTCCACTAGATGTTGGAGCAGGCTGTGGGGATTTGTGTTCATTCAGCCACAAGAGCATTAGTGAGATCAGGCACTGATGTAGGGTGAGGAGGTCTGGGGTGCAGTCGGCGTTCCAGTTCATCCCAAAGGTGGTCAGAGGGGTTGAGGTCAGGGCTCTTTGCAGGCCACTCGAGTTCTTTAACTCCAACCATGTCTTCATGGAGCGCACTTTGTGCACAGGGGCATTGACATGCTGGAACAGGTTTGGGCCCCTTAGTTTCAGTGAAGGGAAATGTTAATATTACAGCATACAAAGACATTCTATACAATTGTCTGCTTCCAACTTTGTGGTAACAGTTTAGGAGGAAGACCCACATACTGTAGACCCACGTACTGTATTGTGGGTGTGATGTCAGGTGTCCACGCACCTTTGGCCATGTAGAGTATATCTTATGACATAACCAAAATTCCTTCCAGGATATTTTTATAATCAAAACAATTCCCAATACACAATGCAGCTTTTGGAACCACTGACAGATTTGCTTATTTGCTAATTATTTGGCCAGCTTTTGCATAGAACAAAAGGAAACAAGGATAAACACAGGATGTTTAAAAGCTTCTTTACATAATTCATGTGGTTCAGTGCTCAGATATCACTACAAGTGTTTATGCATCCAGTTAAAATCTCATCAGTATGCATTCCAAATAGAAGGCGCATGAAGGACCCAGGTATAAATGGGGTCAGAGATGTAGCCCAAATGGGGAGATTTAAGATATGGAACCAATCTTGATGCTGTAGTCATTTTTATGTGTAGGTTCAAATGTTGCAAATCACAAAGTATTGCTGGAAGCCATATTTTTCTCCATCAGACTATTACTGTAGTCCGCCGGAGCTTGCCAGACTATCATTGTAGAAGTGATGTTCACTCCGATGTGGCAGTGTTTTTAAGACTGGAATACAATCTCTCTCCCTCTCCCTCTTACTGACTCCTCCTCCCACTCTAGTGGTAACACTTTCAAATGAAAGCACGAGAACGTTTCTCTCCAGGACGCCTTTTAGCCCTTTTCACTTCCGGCTTTATGTCAAGGCTTTGCAGCGGTTAGTAAGCGCTTAGCAAAATAAACACCATGTGTAGGCTGCACTGCAAATAAGTAAATAAAAGCAGGTGCGAGGGTAAAGGAGGGGAAAAAAAACAAAAAAAAAACAGGAAGTCAGCTGCTGAAAAGAGGGACACACAGCCGGGGTCAACTCTTTTGAAATTGGCTCTCGTCTTGCACTCAGAATGGAACCGGCCATAAGCGAGAACCTCAATTTAGACGAAGGGCTTTCGTTTTCTTTTAAAAGCTTCAAGCTTAATGGATTTGTGCGTGTGTGTGTGTGTGTGTGGTGTGAAGGTGCGAATGCTGTTTTTACACATAAAGAGAAGATTTCACTGCAGTACAGCTGCTGCGCTTGTCCTCATTCTCCTAGCTTATTTATGAATACTGTTGTAGTGAGACACACACTCCGTATTTTAACCACCCACTATTAATACCTGTCCTTATAGCTTCTATAACGGGCTTGTGCAGTCAGATCCATTCTGCTATGTAAAACTAAAAAAAAGTGCAAATATCATTCAACTGCTGATTATAAAGTACATGTACATCATGGATCGAGTGTAACAGTCTAGCAGATGGTTTCTCACAACGCTACATCAAAAAAGGAGCTAACTAGTAAAGCCTTTATCACCTGTCCAGGCTTTTAGCTGCGAAGGCATGTGCCACTGTAATGATGGCAAAATGTGAGAAAGTGGTGCTATTAGACGGCGTCGTGCTGGCTCTGATTGGCTAATCAGCACAGATGTAAATGAGCTTCATTAGCAGCAGGGAGCATAAAAGCAATTTCTCAGAAAGAGAGAATTAAGAAAAAGTATAAGTAAATAAATGAGAGAAACTTTTCACCGGAAATACAATAAGCTACTGTACGTTCACATTAAAAGGCAATGCTTTTGCCTTGACTCAAACGAGTGCGCATTTAGTCTGTGTCTTGTCAGTGTGAAGCAAACGCTGCTGTTGTCGCTCGTCGATGTGTACCATCCAGCATTTTTAGCTCCGATGACAGAGTAGAGACAAAAATGTAGCTTACAGCACACACTGTATATGTATATTACAGTATATTATAGTATGAGATTTGTCTTTAAAATGTACTTAAAATAAATTCTAATATTTTAATAAAATGGAACAAAAAAGTGTGAAAATTGGATGTTTGATGCACATTACATGCTAGGCTTCGCAACAGCTTTGTTCAAACTAACTGTACTAGCTACATACACTCATCAGAGGTACCATATAAAGTACAGTAAATTGATATATACTGTATATGTATTCAGTGTGAAAATTGCTTGTTTGATTTACGTTATGTGTCAGGCTTTGTATTAGGGATTAGCAGATTAGCAGTGCAAGCTAACTGTACTAGCTACAAACAGTCTTCAGAGACACCAATGATCTCTCCTATTTCCTTCCCAGCTTTATTTTTCTTCGTTACGTCTCTATACACATTTAATGAGATGTCGTATATGATAGGATGACAGGAAAATGAGTTTTTATTCTCATTTTTGAGTCGAGCGTTACGCAGGAACTAATTGCCAGTAGGAACTAAAGTTGTGAGAGAGTGAATTGAAAAAATCTTGTACTACACATGCCATACAATTGCTCAGAGGAATCGTCCGAGCCAGTCGTTTGGATTTGTTGGGTTAATGCGTCATACATTTGTATTGTATTTGTAAGTCAAGAAAATCTCAACTTGCATGTTGCTTTGTCATACTTTCTCTCACGGCTCTGTCGCGTGCGTATGTGAAAAATGAATGATAGCTTGCCGTTTTGTTGCTCGCTGCTGTGAACGCACCTCGAGTGACCTATATCATTTGATCAGAGTATGATTGTACACTTGCCTCACTGTTGACATTTTCAAAACATTTTTTTTTTTTTGCCTGATCAAGCTCTTTACTCCAGTGCTACTTATCCCTTTTGTGACCAGCTGCGATGTCACAAAAATATTGCAACCCCGTCCCTCTAATTCGTACTTCAGCAACCTCTTGTTTTTTTCACACAGGGGATGCGGCGGCACTGAAAACCCTTTGGCTGCTTAACCCCTCTATTTTTGTAAACACATTACATTGTTACATCTGCAAGCATTTTTGTAAAGACTAACAAATGCACAGGTGAACCAGAACTAAACAACACTGCTGTCTATCTATCTAGCTAGCTAGCTGTCTCTATACCTAAGGAGCACTGCACACAGCCATGTTAGTTTTCTCTTCTTTTTTTTTTTTTTTTTTTTTTTTTTGGCCCAGTATTCTGGCTTTCCTCATAGCCACTCTCTTTTTCAACAACACCATGATAAATACTGACAGTGGAATAGATTTTATGGAAAATGACGTTTTCAAAACAATTAGTGGATTTGTTTCATTTTAGTTTTTATTATATATATGATGTGCAAACACACTTGTGAAAATTTTGTATTTTTTTTTTCCTCTTTAATTTTCACCACAGGCTTGTATGTTTTTAAATGGTCAATTAAAACAGCGATGCCATGAACCGGCGACATTTTTAGACAGTTACAACTGTGAGAATCCTACATGTCGCAAATCGAATGCTCACCTTATTTCACGTACATAAACCTTGAACAACAGCAAAGGTCATATGATGAGAGACAGTTCAGCATTACAGTGTCAGCAAAATGAATGATCTCATAGATTTATCCTCGAGTTGGTCGGAGCTCATGAGCTGTTCATGATCAAGGTGAGAAGGTGAAGGTTTTTTTTTTTTTTTTGATATATGGCATTTCTGTGCTGATCTGATTCATGGGTGTAAACGCTGGATCATATTGGTATCTAACTGGATTTTCCAATTCAATCCACTGACATATTTAACAGCGTGGGTGTGCATGCTGCTGGCTGACACTTGTCTTTTATGTGAATTCTTGCACTGCTAGTATTGCTAGAATAGATTCTCCCTAATGTTGAGCACTACCTTATTCCAAACAGCACATTAAACCTGCTCATTTACCCCAGCCAGTTGCTCTGTGTGTTGTGTTACTGAGGCTCACCATATGGCTGAAATGATTGTGTGCAGGAGTTTTGCTCCATCAGCCACATGCAGGCTCGATATAAGGAGTGAAACCTAGAATCATCTTCAGATCTTCCGGCCAAAATTAGTAGTGACACAGTCATAAATGTTTGCCTTGGGGGCGCATTTATGCCTTGATTCCCATGAGATATTATACAGTTTTGAGTAGAGAACTGCTAGAAATATTTATTTAGCCGTGTGAAGTTTTAGCCTGGAGTTGAATTTAATGTGACTCCTCAGCCTGAGAGCTGTTTTGTGATTCAGGATAGATGCTTTGGGAGTGAATGACGGTGTGTCCTGTCTAGTTCCTATTTGATTAACACAGAGGGCAGTGAAGGTTAAGTTTTATGCTAACGGCAACTTATTTGTCCAGAAGCAGACTGTCTGTATCCCCTGTAGCAGACTTGTTAGCCTTTAGTCTGGCAATCTGTCTGGCTTCATGTATCCTCCACAGAGGGTAGTGAGGTTTGTAAATGAACACACAGAATCAAGAGTTATTAAAAATGTAGGAAAATATGCCTAAAGACATCTGTTAGTGTAAATAAGCATGACTGCTGACATAAGAGTGTGTTGCAATGCAAGTGGAGCCTATTTGTATAACGCACAGGCAATGAGGCACCTCATAAACCGCTTGAGGCTATACCTCGGGATATGATGCTGTCTAACACACACCCTTGCAATTTCTGTACAATATGCTGAGTTAAGCATAGAATGGGCTGATTTGGCAACAAATATAATACTGCCAAAAAAAAGTCTGAGACAGCTTGAGCTTGAGACAACATCAGGGTACTCTGGTCTCGGGACCATTCTTGAGACCACTGGCCTATAGCACACAGTGGAATAGCTCTGCAGTTTCACAGGTCTCAGACAGTTCGCCCATGGTTCACAGATCTGAGCATCTGGTATCTTTTCTGTACACTTTTCTGGCTACAAGCTTCAGAATCTTGAAGGTTGCAATCTGATCAACAATGTACTCTTCCTTGTATACGCACTTCCGTGCTCCGGTTTCTAAAAACTCGAACTGTTGACACAGTGAGCACTTCGTAGCCAGTCATAGACACTTGATTAACAAATTTGACTTCAAGTCTTTAAAAGTTTTGTTTTGTTGCATGTTAAGGCATGTACACAAATTGCCAGAACTGGATTTGAAAGTGGCCAAATTTATATGGCTAAATGGCTCAGCTCTAGACACAGCAACATGAAAGCAATGGGAAGGCTAAACCAATTAATTCATTACACATTGTCCACTGTGTGGAGGACGCCATTGAAGATAGTAAGGAGCTTACTAGATGACAGAACACTGTTAAATCCAGTTTAAAAACCTCGTATCAGTCATTCTGGTAAAACCCAGATCACTGCTTTTAGTCATTATTGAAAGCCATGCGGATGGATTTTGTCTGGGTGAAATCTGCTTCAGGGCTGAACATATGAAAGCTGATCTACACACACTTATGCTCTCAACCATAAGCATTATGGAAGATTTCACACTATGCGTCCAGGATCCGCACTCCTTCAGGTAATGAATGGAAAAGTAATGGCCTCTGCAGTGTGGCCTGGAGATAAGAGTTTATCTTTGGAAATCCAGGCTGGAGAGAGATGGAGAAGGAGAAGAAGAAGAAGAAGCAGGCCGGCGAATAAAGTGATGAGCAACGTGCGAACACACACACACAGGGCTATACACCGAAGTCCAAAAGTTTCGTTAATATTCCTGCGGGGACAGTTACTCGTATTCAGAGACAGGTTACGCACGTGAAATCAATTTTCTGGGCTCCTCAAATCATCTACATGTAGTTTATGCCTTCAAGAAGCATCTCAAGTCTCAAGGCAGGGTTTTTTCATTAGCATCTAGACCACCATCTTTAAAAACTAGCTCTTGTCTGCAAAACTGAAAAAAAAATTAGGGATAGAAAATGCGGACTAAATCAGGAAAAGAGAACAGCAAAACACTCTATACTCTACACTCTATATTCCCAGATGGAGGTTCATTAACACTTTCTCTACTAAGGAAAACTAGTTCGGTGAAGGATGACATACACCTATAAGGACACACTGGTTACTGATGCTTAAGGAAATTTCACCTGGCTTTTTTTTTTTTTTTTTTTGCTTCAAGAGCCACTAGTTTGATATTTTCAGTTTTAGGATATTAAAGCAGTATTTCCGCAATATTTCTAACTCCTATACGGTTTTGCATGAGTTATGTCTCACCCCATATTGTCTCACCCCCTCTCTGACCCTTCTAATTCATCCATCTAATCTCAGAATTTTTTTTTTTTTTTGACACAGTGAATAAACCAATCATCCAACAGAGGTAAATGGAGATAAATATCAGTGAAAGGAAATTACAGAAATGAAAAGCATTAAAGTTTATAAAATGATAATACAGCCTTTCAACATGTTATTTGCATAAATGGTGAATTTTCATTGTACTTGATACATGAGACAAAGTGAGTGAAGCTCTACTGCTAATAGTCTTGTTAATATTCGAATAAACTGGAATAATGAGTCTTTTAAGTAATGAAAATTTAACAGCCTTTGTCTTGGTAGGACCAATAGCAGGCATGGTGCTTGACATGGTGATAAACCAGTAGCGTCCTTTCTGAATCTGGTGCGAGGCGTAAACTGGTGAAATGAAACACATTGCTCACCCTTAAGCCCTGTTTACCACGATTTAATGACCACACACTCTCCACATGTTTAGCGTAATTGGAGGTCGATGGACGGTCATTACCAGGGGAACAATATCTCCTTGCTTTATAGTACTTTTTTATTTGCTTTTCTCGAAGGTTACCAGCACTGTATGTGATCTCTTTCAAGAACACTAGTGTTAGAGCAGCTAAAGCATTAATCACCAACATTGGCCTACCTACATAATACCTTTTAGAGAAACTGGACATAGTCCCAGTACACAGTATATTGAGTATTGTCTGTGACCCATCGTATTGAAATGAATGTAGATCGAAACTAGACAAGAAGCAATGTCGTAGTGTAATGTTTTGGTGATGCGTTATAAACAGTTTATACCATAGTGTAATATGTTATTGTTTCTTACGTAGGGACTTGTAAAGCAGATACTGCGCATAAACAGTTTTTTTGCTTTATTAACCTCAAGAAAGAAAAAAGAGAGGCTGGTAAGGGCATGACTGTTTATAGCTGCTATGATGCAAGTCATAACAGGAACTAACTTGATTCGTGGACGTTCCACAACATTAAATGTAACTATAAATGGATAAAAAGTATGACGTATTTTATAATAAACAAAAAATGGCATTGTTGCCGGATTACTGTGGTGTAAGATGAATAAAACGCTTCAGGACACGCTGTTATTAGAAAATAATAAACTTTAAGTGGTAACTCAGTAACTCTTCATGGCATTATAGATCATCAAACACACTTATAAGTAGCCATGTAAACATCTCTTTAGCTGATTGTAGATCTTCAGCACAACACCGAGTGATGGCTGGAGTTCAGTTAAACCGCATCCACCACTCCTCTACTGACATATAATCTCATTGCGATGACTCTCTCACTTTCTGGCAAGCAGTTTGCTTTAAAATTGACACCCCCCCTTCCCCATAAGAACGACAGCGAGAGGGAAGGAAATCGGAAAGAATGAGATCCTAATGATAGTCCAGGCTCCCTAATAAGGTGCAAATTCCAGGCCTCCAGCATGCATAGCACAAATTGCTTTTTGACAGTATATTTAAGATGGTAATCGAGTGTCATTTACTGCAGCCAATTTCATTTGGATTGCCTTTTGCATTTGCTCCCTCTGTCTCCAGAGCAATCGGTGTGTCCCAGTGGGTGTGTGTGTGTTTGTCTCTATCAGTCAGTAAGAGAATGTTTTTCCTCTCTGCGCTGTAGAGGTCGTGTAAGGGAGAGTCGTCTGTTTTTAAGCTGAACCAGTTGCCTTTATTAGTAGTATGCCTGCATTAGCCAAAAAAAAAAAAAAAAAATCCCCAAAAAACAAAAAGGGGTGACCCCAGAAATAACATTGATGCAGCGTTTAGCAAAAACCTACTGTGTATGTCCCTTACTGTACGTTCTAGTTGCTCCATTTTTTTTGTCCTGAGCTCTAATAAGCCCAGGTTTCAGAGAAAAAAAATTCTTGGAAAGACTCCCTCTCGCTTATACTTTCTCCCTCTTTCTCTTGGGTGAAAGACCTGTCAGGAGTGTGCGGTTTTAAAGAGAAATCTGATCTAATTGCCTGTTAGCAAGTGCCATTAAGTCCCAGGAGGCCATGCAATTAATGCCCCTTTATTATATATTAATAGGTACAATTAGCCATGCAGCACAGCATCTACAGCTTATATCACCTATCATGGTGCAGTCACGTTGTTTTAAGAGAAACTCTTAAACTCTGAGTCAATGGCCTCCATGTTAAGGCTCTATAAAAATAGAGCTACAGTTTTTATATTCCTTCTATTTTTAGATGCTTAAAAATCATATTTGAGGGATTCCAACAATGGCAGTTTGGCAGCGTCTCAGCTTTCCAATCAAGGAGCACAGAGTCTTAACACAGACCTACCGCTGACCTTCGTAATTGTAATATGCAATAAAATTGCAATGTATTGCACTATATAGACACTACAACACCATAGTAGTGAATAGAAGGCAGTTTGGAATACAGCCTAACAATCTGCTTGAAGTCAAGCAATGTATGTCACTAAAAAATTTGAATTACAATGAATCTGAAACATAAAGTGATAAAATCGTATTGCTTTGAGATTCACTCCAGTACAGTCTAATGCTAAACTTTTAAAAATTCCAATTTTTAACATACTTTAATAGCAACTGTTTATTTTTTTTCTATGAGAGATTGGGAGTGTTGACATTTTAAAACTTTGGCTGCCAATAAGAAAAAAATAAAGTATAATTAAATTATTAAAATGTAATATAATTACTGTAATGGGCCATTAATTCATTAAAATGTTAAATAAAACCTAATTATTAATGAATTAAGTATTAAGTAAGTACTAAATATTTCAATTGTTTGTTCCAACATTTACTTAATTATTTTGGTTTATTTCACTATTTATTTATTTCATGCTGAAGCCACGGTGCATCCAGGAAATAATTAAATCTGTCCAAATCATCCATCAACGCTAATGGGCCTACGCTTAATTGGATGGTCTATTGATATTGTAGGCATATGCAGTGTTATCTGAAATGGCTGCTACCAATATGCAGCAGTTCATGCTTTATTGCTTCTGAGAAGTGTTTAAAAAAAAAAAAAAAAACTCCTGAGTTCAAGTTTTTTGTCACATACATTACGTACATGTGATGTATTAATGTAGTGAAATATTTTTCCTTAGTGCCTCGTCCCACAGTACAACAGTGATGCATAATTAAACAGAATATAATAAAAGCCGAATATAATGAATAAAATAGAAAAATAAAATGGAGTCTAATAGACAAAATATAGACATTATATGTAAAAATGTTTAGCAGCTTTTAGAGCAGTGTAGTATGCAAAAAATTCTCATAGTGCAAGACTGCAAGAGTTTTTGTGAGTTCAGAAGGGAGTTGTTTTAGAACAATATCACATCATCCAAGGAGAACCCTTGATTTGAAAACATGAATTGGATTTTACTGATAGTTTGATTAAAGCAGAATGCTTGTCTGACTCTTTTCAAAGTACAGTAATGATGACAAAACAGTAATAATGATGATACTGACACATTATGATGTCATATCATAATATTTCATAATATATTTGCGGAAGTATGCACTTTAACTACCATACTGATTCTGAATGTTTTATAGATGTGATTGCGTTGTGTGTTTTTGACCAAACACTGAGACACATTCCTCATACACATCCCAGGGAATAAAGAATAAAACACTACGTGGTGTGCTGTTATAGGAAAATAATCAATGAAGGGGTACTGCGATTTACTGTTATCACTCCAAAATTGACTATTTTCCAATAACAGCATATCTAGAAGTGTTTTATTTCTCTTATACCACACCTATTTACTTTTATTTTCTTTCAAAGAATGACTTTTTATCCATTTCTAGTTACATTTATTGTCGTGGAGTGCCCGAAAGATAAGCTATAACAGCTACAAACAGTCGTTCCCTTATAAGCATCACTTGTTTTCTCTTTCTTGAAGTTAATAAGACAAAAAAAAAAAACAAAAACAAAAAAAAAACACACTTCTTGTCACGTTACAGCGAAACCAGAAACTCTCAGTTCTCGTCCCTGACTATTACAAAGCATGGACACTGGAGACTCCTTCAATAAATGTTAAATAAACATCTCCTTTACAGAAAACGTCACCATATCAACTGTGTGATTGTATGTTTTTCTTTGTTATACACTTTTTTTTTTAAATGAATTTATTGTTAGCATTTGTTTATATGCAGTTTATGTCCTTCATTCAAGTCCCTGTGAATTAGTTGTTACTATAGAAACGATAGTGTCGTAGTTGGAACGAACGCATTAAACGTCAGAGCAGCCGTCATCGAAAATGAATTTGTGTACATTTATGTACGTTTCCACAATAAGTGTGTGTGTGTAGTCACTGGAGCTCTGTGAGAACTGGAACCTTGTGGTTGGATGAAGGAAATGTATGAGGATGAAGAGAAGGAAAGAGAGAGAGATAAGGAGGGATCTCATCATGCTAAATGTGTTCCCACATTCACATCTAACTATTCTCTTCAGGCAGTGGAACTGATTAAGTGGAACGGAGGGACTGGAGGCATGTGTCTGAGCGTATGAGTATGACTGAAGATGGAGATAGACAGAGTCAGACAGACTTAAGGCACAAATCGCTTTATGCTCAGAAGTATCTGCAGGGAGCGTCGATGGCCCCGCACACGCTTACACTCGCAGGCTGGAAGCCTCACAGTCTGATGTTTCTGTTACATAATACACAAAGAGGGACATATTCATATAAATAAGATTATACAGTCTAACATAGATTCACTTTTCTTGCTCCTTTTCTCATTTTATTTTATAGATGCTACTGGTATGTAGCCAGAGTCACAAATGTTAGCATGAAAATCTATTGTTATTAGTGCTAAAATGGGAGGAAAAACCTGCAGCTTCAAGTCCAGAAATAAATGTAAAAGTGATTTTATTTGCATTATACATTCTACATTTTATCTACATTCTCTCTGAAACTTGTCCCATCCCAGAGTCCAGGAAATGGACACAGTTTCCATTCAACATAGTGGACTGTGCATACTATTAGCTAGCAGTTTGCTAACATTTAGCTACAGCAAGTAAAATTTACTTAATTGAAACTTAATAAGCATTAAACTTTTTTTTTTTTTTTCCTTTTTCATACTTGTGGTTTTTATACAATTTGGTAACACGTTTTAGAAATACAACACATTTACATGTTTACATTTGGAATACTAACGTACTAACACAAGCTAGCAAACTAACTCTGTAGTCTACTATAAGTTACATGTAGCTAATCTAGCTAGCTACTTAATGAACACTTAAACCTATTTGCTATTCTTGTAGTTTTGATATAGTATGGTAATAAATTTAGAAATACAACACACGCATATGTGTGTAACAAGCTAGTAACATTACAAACTAACAAATTAGCATTCTGAGGTTCTCTGTACTGACAGCTACATGTAGCTAATCTAGCTAGCTGTTTCAGTGAGTCGAAGTTCACTAAAGTTTAAACAGGGCTCAGGCAATATACATATATGTTTTAAAGTAAACATTAGTTAGTAAATGTGTTGGTTATAAATGTCTAGAAACTAGCTAACTGTCTGATTGCTAGCTCACCGCTCTTGTAAGTTATGTCAACTATCTTTATAAAGAATTCTCTTTTTTTCCAAAATTAGCTATTTAAACTATTGAATGGGGAAAAGTTGCAGAGAACACATGGCACTTTTATCATAATCATACCACAAATGAGGGGATTATGGTAAAAGTGCCATATCTTCTCTGCCACCTCAGATAAAAACCACATGAGAGGTAGCAGCTGAATCAGGGTTGCCAGGCCTGTATGAAAAAACCAGCCCAACTTATTAAAAATATGTCTATCAAACAGCCTAATAGTCAATTACAAAAATATGACCAACAAATGCCAAATATATTGTAATATTTGCTGAGTAGCTACTTGGATTGATTGGGGTGGGGGTCCATGGCCAAAAAAAATAAATAAAAAAAACCCCAAATAAATAGATTAAATAAATAAATAAATATATATCCATCCTATTGCTGTGACTCAAGTAGCCCAACCAAATAATGATGTATTGAGTCGAAATAATGAGTTAAGTTCAAATGTTCTTTGTGAAATAATTGTTCCTTATTGATGTAATTTTTAGAGAAAAAAGGCTCTTACTCCAAATCTACACAGCCACACATAGAAACAAATATTCCATTTCAGCACATCTACAGTCATTTACATTTATGACATTTGGCAGACGCCCTTATCCAGAGCAACTTGCAACTGAGCAGTTGAGGGTTAAGGGCCTTGCTCAAGGGCCCAGCAGTGGCAGCTTGGTGGTGCTGGGGATTGAACTCATGATCTTCCGATCAGTAGTCCAACGTCTTAACCACTTCTTGTATGTAAACTCTCCTTGCACTGACTAGGTTTGCTTCTTCACACAATAGAAGTGCAGATCATGGGTCAGTAAATAACTTTTCATCATATTCTGTATCCTATAATGAATCTTGATGAGCACATCAGTCATCACACTGATGTAGGAGACTTGATTCATCAGAGACAAAAGGCGTGCTGTGCATTCTGGGAAATTGACTATTCCGAACACAAAGAAAGCATCATTTGATCCTCGACAAGCACTTCTAACAACAATCTACGAGTGTAAATTGTTTTGGCTTCGGAAGATTGCACAGCGCACTGTTAGAGGTGATAGCCTGTTTCAGCCCATATCCCACGCATTCAGAACGATGATATTTCTCTCCTCAGCAACTCCTATGACGCTTGTTACCCCCGACTTCTTTAGAACCGGATGAGTCATGCTGAGGGATAGTCTGAACCAGATGGGTAGGGAAGAAAAGCGAGGTAGTGCAAGATAGATAGACAGACAGATAGAGAAAGAAAACAATGAAGGATTTTGCGATCAGAAGATGCATAGTAAGGCTATGACAAAAACAAGTAGATTTCCAGGTCACGTAATGCCAGCATACGAGTTGTCTTATTTCCTTAGCAAAATTTAAGAATCTGATTCCAGCTCAGTTTGTACAGAAGCCCTGAACTGCAATTTCCACTATAGCAATGTCTGGCTCGCTTACTATCTGGAAACAGTGTGCAGAATAAGAAGCATAAGGAAATACTCAATAAATTTTAGGCTGGATCACGATCAACGACCTAAGCTAAGGAACTGCCAACTCTTGGCCATTATTGGTTTGTTTGTGTGTCAGGGAGAGCGAGCTGGACTAGCGAATAAAGTGAAGTCTGGTTCATAAAACAACTTGGGATGCATAGACACGACAGCAAAACCAGACATCAAACATGAGATGCCGTGTTTGAGCGTTTTCAGCGCAACTGACAAAATTATTTTAGTATCACGATACTCATGATCTCTTTGTAAAAACAGATTGTGGAGACATTTTAATCACTCACGATCTAAAATAGTTATATTCCCCAGCCCAGTTATTGAAAGTGAGGGATGCCCTGGACGGGGTGCCAACCCACCACAGGGCACATATATATAATGTGTGAATATCAAAATGAGACAAAGATAAGAGATTTAGATATTTATAAATTGAGTTGTCAGAATAAGCCAAAATACATAAGTCAAAATAATGTGATAAGTTATACTAATGTCGTATGTATTTTGAAATAATGCAATAAATCGAAATAAGTAGTATCTTGAAATAACAAGTGAAAATAATAAGAAATTAAGTTGAAATAACAGAATTTTGAAATAAGGCAAAATAAAGACATCCTGAATTGAGTTAGAGTTATTAAGTCTAAATAATATTAAGTTAAAATAGTGTTCCTTGTGAAATAATTGTTCCTTGTTGGCTATTATACAGTGTGTGTGTGTGTGTGTGTGTGTGTGTGTGTATATATATATACATACATATATAGAATGTGAAGGCATCACGTACTCACAGATCACAAAACGCATTATTGGCTTAATAATAGCATTTGTACTACTCAAATAACCGAATATCATTTAAAAGTATTTAAATTATACCTGAGGCTGAGGCCAAATAAGCCTGTTATCAAGATGGCCGCCACTGTTTTTGGATCCGTTATGTCTTTTTGTCCATTTTTATAGCTAACAGTGCATCATGCAGTGAACAAAACTACATAATCAACTCTGTATAAGATACTGAACATGACAAACCGAGTTGGAAAGTCCAATTTTTATCCACTTCATACGTTCATACTTAGACGTTTACTTCCCACATTTCAAAAGAAAAGAGATCTAGTGATCCATTACTGTAATCTAGCTGCACCTACAGTACATACACTAGCTAGCTATTAGCATTTTTTATTGAGTGGCATGCTAGCTATCTAGAGTTTAGCAAAAAAAAAAAAAAGAGCTGTGGTTAGTTAGCCTTAGCTAATGTTTTCCCACGTTTCTTGGTGAAAAGGACATTAATTTACCATATCTTAAATCAGTGTGTGATTTGAGACAGACATCTTTATTTTGTGAAAGTTTCTAGTGCTTTTTCATACTTTTGGTAAATGTAAGTATTTTGTACTTATCTACCTTAACCATTAGCTGTACTATAACATTTACCAGAGCATTTTGTTTACATGAATAATTGCACTTTTACTTTAGTTTACATTAAGAAGAAGGTTTGACGAGAGCGTGTGGTGATTCTGACATGCAGTTTTCACAATGCTAACCTGGTCCTAGCAGCCTCTGTCGTTTGTTAGCCTCGTAGCTCCAGTGCAAAATTAAAGAACACCACCTCAAACAAGTCTTGGCTGATTGACTACATTCAGTATACAGTTAGGGGAACATTGTGTACATTTATTTTCGTGCCAAGTAAGAAGCTAATTATTTCCTGATTTCAATATTCCTGAAACACAGCCTAGCTTAACACTCTTCTGCTAAAAATGTTGATCTGTGAAGCATAAAATTAACAAATAAGTCAGTCTTATTGAAATGCCATCTCACTGAATTGCGTATTTCATGGACTGCAGCTATTTTCTATTTCTCACTTCTCGTTTGAAAGCTGTAATATTCTGAAAGTTTGTAAAAGCCGAAATCCGATGATGCTTTTCTGAGACAGATATGACATTTCAATCTGTGATGAGTGCTGCGGGAGGACGGTGACAGTGAAGCAGTATGACAGTGGCATAACAGCTTGAATTTCAATCCTCAGAATAGTTGTGGAGAAAAAAAAAAAAAAAGCACTGGGATATAAGGAGCTCTGTGACCTGGAAAACTGATGGACTAAAAATAAAATAAATAAATAAGTACAGAAGGAAAAAAAAAAATTGTGTTGTACAATGCCTAGGCTGTCATTCTGCTTGAATTATTTTGATGTTGAAGCGGTTTTACTTTTGTCAGGAAAGAGATTCCGTCCGTGCTCTGTTAGCCATTGTAAATAATTGATTTTTATATCGTTACACAATTATTATTTGTAAAATGAGCCTTTTCAATTTTGGTTCTGAGTCTGTTAATGAAGCAGTGTTTTCCTGTTGTTGAATTTATTTAATTAACAAAAGTTAATAAGCAGTAAAAACAGTGAAATCAGGCAGGGAGTGTGTTTTCCCTCTTCAATAAGTTCAGTTATTTATCCGCCTGTTTTGCTTGTACGCTCTGAGAGAGACAGAGAGCAGGTGAGGCACGAAAGCGAAGATGAGAAAAGCACTGAAACGTGTGTCGGGAGCAGGAAGTGCACCGTTTCCAGAATCCAAACCTGGCTGTCCCCTTCACCGTCCGTTAGCTCCGTCCTTATTTCCCTCTTTTCTGGGGTATGTTTTTTTTTTTTTAAAAACAGAAAGCAGAATGTGTACCTACAGAAATCATGTGCCTTACTGACTTGAAATCCAGCTGTGTGTTTGGATTATAAGACAAAAAGACAATTCGATATAAATACATTAAAAAAAAAATGAACTCAATTTGAGGGCAGTAATATTACGTTTATTAATTAATGAACCATGCAAATCGTCCTTGTAAATGCAAAACACATCAATCCAAAAAACACGACAGCAAATCAGAAAATACAGGAACACAACTCGAAGCAAATTCGTAATTACGACAGCAAAACTAGATATCATTGTTAACACAAAACAGAAAGGGGAGGTCCGTATTGAACATCATTGCTGATTGGATAAAAAAAAGGACTGCACTTTTTGAATTGATCTACGATGGCATTTTAGGGCCGCTGTTTTCGAAAATAAAGTTGTAATATTTCAAGTATAAAAATCATATGATATTAGTAGAAAAAAAGTCGCAATATTTCAAGAATAAAGTTGCAATATTACGAGAAAAAAAGTAATATTTCAAGACATAAGTTGTAATATGACTTTCTCGAAATACTGCAACTTTTTTTCCTCATGATATCATGACATTTTCTTGAAATATTAACTTTATTCTCATATGACTTTTTTGCAAAATATTTTGGCATTAATCTCATAATATTATGACTTTTTTCTCGAGATATTGCAAATTTTTCTCAAAATATTATGACTTTATTCTTGAAAACTTGTAATTGTCATTTTTAACCAATGGCTCAAAAACTCTACTGTAGCTTTCTAGTTAGCCTAGCGAAAATGTTTTAAAGCGAAGCTACTTATTTCCGTTAGAAGTGTTTTCAAACAAAAGAGAAGAAAACAAACAACATATTGCTTGCTTGTTTGAACATAGTAAGGTTTCGTTACTTGTTAGCTACATTAACTTTCGAGGCTCCACTGGCAAATTAAATTAGCAAATTAATTATCACTAAACATGTCTTGGCTTTTTTTTTTTCTTTTCTTTTTCCTGTGTTAGATTACAGCAGGAGTCCATCCATCTTCTATTTGCTATTTTCACTGCGTGTGTCTTTTGGCAGCTTGGATGCTGTGTGTGCGCACACGAGTGAGTCAGCGAGTGTATGTTTTGAACCGATCTCTTCTCTTCTCCATCCCATCCCTTTCTTTGCTTAGAATGGGGGAAAGAAACAAAAAAAAAAAGGGATGTGTGGAAAGATGTTGCTTAAAAGACGAATGAGGGGAGAGAAAGGAAGGAGCAGTGAGTGTGTGCGAGTGTGAGAGGAGAACAACAGGATGTGTGCAGTTGCCGAGAATTAATCAGAAGGCAACAAAGCGCACAACCAGTTTCTGCCGAGAGAATCAATCCATTTAAAAGAGCTCATCAGGCTCCCTCTGTCTCTCTTTCTCTCTCTCTCTCTCTCTCACACACACACACACACACACACACAGTGTTTTAAAGGAGAGGGCAATTCACTGTGTCTCGAGCTGCTCCTGGTTAATTATCTCGCAGCAGCAGCAGCAGCCTCCATTGGACAGACGAGACTTTTTTGGCCTCAGCGCCACTGAGATTTATAGCTCTCTTTCTGCATTTTATTTCTTTTAATTTTGCAATTCATTTATTTTTTCATTTATTATTTTAAATAAAAATACCTACAGCATTTATCCTTTGGAGGAAACATTCTGCTGCTTGAGGCTACCAGACGATTGTATTTCTATTTCTTTTTATTGTTTTCTTCCCTTGCTGTGTATTCTGAAAGAGTATTGAGGTCAAAGGTCGTTTTTAAGCAGCACTAGACCATTTGGAAGGAAAGTGGAGTGTAGAGACTGTTGCGGCACTCAGCCGTTACAGAGGCGAGAGGTCAGGGTACTGAGGTGTTTAGTTAATGCTGCCGTGATGGACGGCTGACCCATCTACAGCCATGCGACTTCAGAGCCATGAGAGGGCTCTAACAAATGCCAAACCAACTGCCAGGCAGAGATTTTGTAGTGTTTCGTCAGCCACTAGTTATCACCGACTGATGGGCAGAGAATTCGATTGGCGCTGACGAGGACTGGGATAGGTTGTTCAGCCAAGTGATTCATTGTAAGGGAAAAGAAACAGGAGCAACGGATATAGCAGAGTGAATTTGAATTATGATTCACACTGGCGTGTAAATGGTAGGTAGACTAGTTTATTTGGTGACATCCCAGCACATATGTGTGGCGGTCTGTGAAAACCTGTCAGATGTCACTGTGGCTAAATTCTAGCAAGACGAAAAATCAGGTTTCACCTAAAAATCTTTTTTTTTTTTTTCCTACATTTACTTTGACACGTCAACTTTAACAAAGCATGAATATATTTCACCAAAATGACACTGGAATGTTTGTATTTACTTTCCAATCTTGTCTAGGATTTCTTCCTGTGAAGATTATATTGAGGAAGGAGCCAGTTTAACAAATGCAGTAAAAAAAAAAAAAAAAAAAAGGCAGTATAACCATAAAGAGAGCTAAAACCTTGTTAGCTAAGTGTGATTTCGTCACACGGCGAATGTCATGCTTTGATGAAGTTATTGGATAGCTGTGTGCCTTCATCAATTCACTTTTAATCATATCAGCCTTCAAAATAGCCAGGATGCCACTACACGGCAGTCAGAATGGAGTTTTTAAACGCAATTTTCTTCTTTTGCGGTAAAAACATTTTAAAATGCTAGAACTTTTACTTATGTTTGAGATGCTTGCAGTACAGAAACATTTAATTTCAGGAAAGATTGCTTTCCAGAATTATGTATAGTAGAAAATGTCCAAATCTTACCATGTATACATATACTAATATCTTTTATTATGTATATTTTTTCTTGGGAAAGTGAACATAGCATATCTTTAAAACTCATTTGAAGCAAGAGTTCTCAATTCCACTTCTTGGGACACACTGAACTATACAGTTCAAAATTTCCTGATCATTTGCTGATCAACTAAATATTACGTGAAGAGTATAGAAACCTGTAATCTCTTCAGGACAGTGGATCTGAAAAACTGGACTTGAACCTGAACCTCTGATCTAAGGTACAGTTGATGTCTTTAAGCTCCACCCCAGTGATTAGTAGTGGTACAGTTTAGTACATTATTCTGGGAATGCTATTTGGTAGATGGTGTACTATCTTGCCATGTTATTTAATGTATCAGTCTTAAATGTGAGGGAAGAAGGATGGAGTGTTGCAGGTTTTAATATGTAAACGTGTTTAATCCGCACTCCTTACATTGAATGTTATGTCTGTTTTTATTCACAACAGAGAGAACATAAGAGTTTTTGTTTTTCACAGCTGTAGTCCGGATCTTATTTCTGTTTTGTGTCTGTCTGTGAGCGAGTGTATCGATGTTATCAGTGTCGCAGATTTGTCAAAACGTCTGGGGGGGGGGAAGGGTTTGCTTACCTCTAAAAATAGACATCACTTTTTCACTATCCTTTAATTTCAGCTTAAAGACACAGGAGCCTTTAGTTGGTCACCTGAAGTAGAGGGAAGCATATTGCTCAAGAAGACAGAAGTAGATAAATAAAGCAACATTTACCTCACCATTTTGTGAAAAGACCCTTGAGACATAAAGAGAAGGGATAGAGTTTGGTCAAACGCGTGCAATATCCCACCAAACAGAAGAAGGAAACTCAATAATACTTAATTTTATCTTTTGACGTCAATTGACGGACGGGACGGTGGTGTAGCAGGTTGCGCTACCTCCTCCCAGCCCGGATTGCCGTCTCCAGGGTCCCTGGTTATGTAACTGCACTCATCAAACATCATTCTCCGTTTCTGCTCTCCTTTATATTACGCCGGTGACCCCTCCCAAACCCCACTGAGTGAATTAGAGAATTACAGCGTCATTGTTTCCGGCGCACACATTATAGATTAATACATGTGAAATGTCATGGTCAGCAAAACTTTGCGAATCAGTGACCCGTTGGAAAAACAGTCTGCTCTCCAACTGCAACAGAATTATGCAAATATTTAATCATTCTGCCTAATGTGAATATGGTTCGGCAGGTTAATTATCGCAATTTTCATCTTCAGCAGCTGATTCCGTCACATACGGAATGAAATAACTCGATATTATGGGTGAAAGTGATCTGTAAGTATTAAACGTAGATACAGTGCTTAAGCAACCCTTCCTTTATTATAATGTGCGCTTAACAGCTTGTGGAAAGATATCAAAATCATTCACAGCCACACATTTGGATACACACTTTATGGATATGAAGCTAACACAGGAATTGTAATAGCTTTGATGCCATGGTATAAGTAAAGGTAATTTGTGAAATGATGTGGGGGAAAAAAAAGCCCTCATCCTCAAGTTAAAACCTCTCATTATCACATTTTCCAGTTATGGCTTGTAGAGCAGAAGTACCTAAGCAATTCTTAAAGGTTCTAGTGATCCATTGCTTTAGGATGCTTTTACATACGCAGTCTGTTTGAATCAAACCTTGGTATGTTTTCGCCTACGGTGTGGTTCACTTAGGCAGGTGTGAACACAGTATTCACACTTCGGTCTGAGAGTGTCTGAGCAAGGTGGTCTTGGTGCACTTCCAAGTGAACTCTAAACTGTAGTGCAGTGCAATTGCAGTGAGAAAGCGATTTGACCCTGAATTGACACACATGCAGGACGTGGTTGTGGGTGACCATCTTTGTAGGTATAAGCTGCTAAACTGAGCCATAGCACTATGCTGCAACATTGCAGAAATTAGTTATGGAGGTTTAGACCAATGGGAGGAAAAAAAAACATCTTCCCCAATTTGGTCACTCACAACTTCCCACCCTCCAGTCAGCTCTCACCTATCATACTACAGCTACCAGCCGAGGAAGGTGAAGGCTAACAAGTGCTTCCTCCAAGACACATGAAGCCAGCCAACAGCGTCTTTTTAAAATGCTCTTCATGAAGTGTCACAGCGTGGCACAACACTCAGAGGAAAGCGCTATCTGCCCTCTTCCAGACACATAGGCTCACAGATGCCCACGATTGGCTAGTGTCGCTGTGAGTGACAGGGGAGAGAGGGTTTGCTATTCCTTCCACTCTGAGCATGGACAGGTCTGCTTCCTTGGCTCCCAGCCAAAGCATAGTTGGGATTCAAATTTGCAATATTAGGATGATGGAGCGAATCATCTTTTACAGTTATTTCCTCAATTTTAGATGGAATATTGCAAAGTTTTACCATGCAATTGTCTCACACCTGAGTTTCCTGTGTTCCCTGTTGTTTTTTTCAAAACTTCCTGGTTTTGACCCTCATCTGTTTTCCTGATTTCCTGATGATCCCAGTTTAATGCTGTCTGCCTGTGTTATGACCCATGCTATGGAATTTGACCATGATATTCGTATTTGCCCTTATAAAGAAAACACTTTAAACATTAAGTTTACACACTTGCGCCCAGGCTCCCAGCCTTCTGCCCGGTATAACCCTTAACCCCTTAGCTGCCCAGCTTTATACGGTCACAATTGTACATCTCTTTGGATAAATCCAATGCTCCTCAACCCATAACCTCATCACATGACCTTCAGTCAAGCTCCTATCCTTGTTCACAATCTAATTACTAATGCTACTCACCTGTTTGCAAACACACTACTCCCTTTAATAAACCCAGACTCTGTGTTACTTTGTGAAGTCTCTCTCCAGTGTTGTGTCTACTTCATGGTTCTTGATTAAGTCCTGTCTAGTTGATTCTTGTTTGTTGACTGTCTGACCCTCAGCCTGCCTCATGTTTCTCAGCATTGCCTAGCCCTTTGGTTTGTTTGCTACACTGGTTTTAATAAAACCAGAAACCTGCACCTGCGTCCATCTGCCCACTTCACGACACATAGGAAGTATTAATTTATATACGGCGACAGTATGCGATTCAGGACACAGCTTGTGACAACAACCATGCCAACAGTGGAAATTTAGAAGGAAGTTAACAGTCTGTCTGTATTTGCACTGGTGCCTCTGATTTTAGGCTCATATGCAAGTAAAAGTGATGCTCATCAAGGCTGTCGAGTCTGCAAGTGATGCGCTCCAAACACTTCCCAAATTAAGCAATAAAATTGAAACAGATTTAGAAATCCACTTGTATTATGCTCCTGTTGGTGTCAAAATGAAAACTCTCTCTTGATTTCACTGTACAGTTTTCCAGCAATGATGAATAAATACTGCCTAAGTGGATTATTGGATTATAGAAAGACTGAAATAGGGAAGGAATTCTTACTAGCAGCAGTAGCCAAGGCAAAAGGACACGCCCGATCTTTCCAAATGGAAACATTTCTTAGACAAATTCCATTAATATATTACTAGATTTTTTAAAAAAGGATGTAGATTGCTGCAAATCTTTATATACAAATGAGCAAGTCATGGAGTAGACTCAAGGCCTGATGTACTTCTGTTTGCACCTGGTGTTAAGCATAATTTTATTGTATTGTTCAATGTACAAAATATATTATGCATATTTATCTGAGGAAGGATAGCATAAAAAGTGGGAGGTCAGCATAAAACAATGTGAAGAAATAGGAAGTGCAGATTATACAATATATTCCCTATGATGTACTTTGGCCAAATAGTGGCAGCCAGTTTTGCTTATGATTTCACCACCTCCCAAAACCAGGTGCAAATTAGCAGCATGCATGCTGCTCTAAACTGTTACAGGCAAATTTGACAGTTGTGAATTTTTCTAGAGCTCTTAAGCTACCAGTGTGTGGGTTTTTGTTAATTCATTCTCATAGATGATTATTTATTCATGACAAAATGTGTAATAATACAAGACCATTTGGTGAAAGAACTATTTAGGGAAACTATATCTTTTAATACTGCAAATTGGGTATCCCTTGTTATGGCACATGCACTAAGTCAGGAACACATTCACTAATTTCTCTCATGTCTAACAAAAAAAATTTAACACGTTAAACAGGCCCTTGTGAGATTTTTGTGCTTTATTTTTCAAACGTTAGACCTCTAGGAGCTGCAGTGAACCACAAGAAAAACAGCATATGATTTAGTTTCACACATTTATACGAAGTTTATTCTGTACATAGGATCCTTTTCATTAAAACCAATTAGTAAAAATAGGATCTTAGCTGTATTTATGTTCTCCACCCTGTTTACTTTTTCTGATACAGGAATCTTTTTTTGAATAAGAACTTCATATTAACACATTACCTTGCATTTCCACTTTAATCTCAAGCTTTGACGGCTCTGAGGTTGACAACGTGCAAAGAGCTTTTGGTAGCTGGTCTGAGGCATAGTTTGCACCAATGAGTAAATGAGATGAGCTCCAGACTTCAATAAATCATTAATTTCAGATGCACTTTGAGTGCGTATCCTGGCCTCATCATGTTGCATTTAGTGCAGATGTATGTACGTCTGGCCCTCAGTATAACGGTTAGTGAATAGGTACTAGCTTGAGTAGATTACGGCGGTCAATAAAAGAAGCAATGACCGAATAAGAGAACTGGATTAACAAGTGAATGAGTGCTTCAGTAAATGAATTAACTGTGTAGTGCTAAGGAAATGAGTGAGTTAATAGGCCAGAGAACAAAGTAGTCATCAGGTGAGTGTGGGGGGAAAAGATGGATGAGAAATAATTAATCCAAACAACGGAAGCAGGGTTCAGTGGGGAACTCTCTATAGGAAATTAAATCTCTCTTCCGAAATAATGAAATATAAAAAAGCATAAGCACAGACTATTAGGTCAAGTGCAGCAATCAGTGTTTCCTTTGGTTACACCTCACCCTTGCTCAAAATGAGTAGTGAGACACAGACTCTATTGAATAATCAGGTTTCTGTCCATACTAAAGCTAGGACTCTTAGGATATTTCAATAAAATCAAAGTGATGCACTCCATCGTGACACCACATTGTGGATATGACAGTGAAGATTGAATAGTTACTGCATCTTAATACAGATTCTGTCTGCCTATGCTATTTGTGGTATTCAGAGACGTTCAGAGTCGAGTCTCGGGTCTTTAGCTGCCCTATTTACACTCAAACTGAGGCTATTTTATTGCAGATAAGGAAAAGAACACACTGCAGTGTTATTTGTAGGGAGTTGCTCAGGGTAGAGTCTATCCCTATTAAACTATGTGCATGATATGTAACAAAATAACACATTAAAAACCATAAAAATAAACAGGGATCCCTGGACCTCCATCTGAATCCAACCTCACCTGAGATAGCAGGGTTGAATTTAACCATAAACACAGCATATTCTAACTAATGAAAATACATATTCTAGATATTATTTCCCTTTACATTTAGTTGTCTTTGTTAGACTAAACTATATGCAGTTATTTTGAACTGTTTAAGATGGACAATAGTTTATTGGTCATGTATTTTTATTGTGGTTCAAAGATAATTATCGTAATTGCTGATCATTTCAATCGTGACACGTCTGCATGCTTTGCAAAGCATATTAGAGAGAGATTCAAAGAGAAATACTTCCAATCTGTCCATGTCAGAGCCCAAATGAGTGACAACAACCCACACAGCAGCTGTATTAGCATTAGCTTCCTAATGAATGTACCCTATCCATCCCGTGAGGATAAACAAAACCCCTGTGTGTAGCACCTTTTGGATATATTTTTAGAAAATGGACAATTAGATTTTTTCCTGGAGGCCACGGTGGCTTAGTGGTTAGCACTGTTGCCTCGTACCTCTGGGATTGGGCGTTTGAATCCCGTCTCTTCGGGGGGTTTCTCCCCCAGTCCAAAGACGTGCTTTGTAGGCTGACTGGCATTTTTTAAATTGCCCGTAGTGTGCGAATGTGCCCTGCGATGGGTTGGCACCCTGTCCAAGTCTGCTGGGATAGGCTCCAGGCTCCCCCCGCAACCCTGCGTTACAGTAAGCGGTACAGAGAATGGATGGATGGAGATTTGTTTCTAATCTTCTGTAATCAGCGATACCTGTTTTCATAATGCCCTCAAAATACAAGTTATGTAGCTTGAGCTGTTTATATGTGAATAACACTGCATTAGTCAAGTTCAAATTCGAGTCAAGTCACAAGTGAGTCAGGTTTCAATCCATGTCAAGTTGGGAGACAGTCAAGTTCAAATTTGTGCCGCATCACAAGTCAGTCAAGTTCAAGTCAAGTTGCGAGTCAATTAAAAGGTCAAATCCCTGTCAAGTAATGAGTCAGTCAAGTTCAAATCTGAGTCGATTTGTGGGTTAATCGAGTTCAGGTCTGAATTGAGTCAGGAGTTAGTCAAGTTCAAATATAAATTTTGAGTCAGTGAATGTGTGACTGTAGTATGACTCCAGACTGAGTCACTACCTTGAGTTAATTTGTTGTGACATGGTTTATTAACAGGTTAAGTCACTTGGCAGCAGCTGGTGTGATTTTCACAGTTCTTCTGATATTTCTACCTGAGTGGCTGCTATTCCTGTGTGAAAATTAACATTCTGGGTATGTCTGTGAATTTTCTTGGGTACCACTATTCTAAAAGACGTACAGGGCATAGATAGTCTGGTGGAATGCCTGTACCCAAATCCATGGCTAGTGACCATTTGGAATTTTATGGAGGGTATGCATCATACTGACTAATGCTGCTTGGTATATACTGTACTTAGATGTTTTTTGACTGTTGCACTTGTGCCTGATATTCATGTTCATTTGTTCTTCTCTTGCAGGAGCCTTGAGGTCAGGATGATGTAAGAACCAGGATCTTTGGTGGCTTAATTCCTCTGGGAGGAAAAGACGGATTAGGGAGAAGTAGAGCAAGGTGACAGACGACCATGCACACTTTCTCTTGTCCACTGGATGCGAGATAGCTGCAATGCCCTTTGCTATTTAAAAGAATATACTAATTTATCTCCTACTCGAGCCCTTCATTTCTTATTGAGGAATACAGCGTGCCTCAGCTGTATTCACAGACTGAAAGTTTGAGATCCATTAAAAGACTACTTCCATTTTCTGACCTCTCTTGCTGTCTAAAGGGTGCCCACTGATGGAGAGAAGAAGGAGAGATTTTGGAGAAAATCAAGACAGAACCAGAGAGTGAGAAAGAAACTGAGAAGAATCTGCTGAACAGGCAGCACTGGGAATACGGCCCTTGGAGATTTTGAGCGTGCTACTCTACAGTCTGTTACATAATCTCCCATTGGAAAAGGAACACAGTGTTTTGACAGCTATCCTACCCAATATTAACCTCTGTTTATAAAATTGAGCTGACCATTTTATCAGGATTTAATCTATTCATTTGTGGTAGGATGACGAGGGAGACCAGGTCTTCATGGTGGCCCCTGTGGCTCTTGGCCTTAATGGGGTACTTTCCTTCTGCAGAGGCCCTGGAGTTTGGGGGAGCACCAGGTCAGTGGGCTCGCTATGCCCGCTGGGAGGCAGGCTCGATCGGAGAGCTAAGCTTCAGTCTGAAGACCAATGTGAGCAAGGCTCTCGTACTGTACCTGGATGATGGAGGCAACTGCGACTTTCTAGAGCTCCTGATCGCAGAGGGACATCTGAAGCTGCGTTTTGCCATCCACTGCGCTGAACCAGCCACGATTCACATGGAGACTCGCGTCAGTGACGACCGCTGGCACATGGTCCTCCTCACACGCAACTATCGCGAGACCATGCTTATGGTGGATGGTGAGACCAAGGTGGCGGAGGTCCGCTCTAAGCGCAGGGAGATGGCCGTGGTCAGCGACCTATTTGTGGGAGGAATTCCACCGGATGTTCGCCTGTCTGCCCTCACCTCCAGCACGGTGAAGTACGAGCCTCCGTTCCTGGGCCTTATTTCCAACTTGAAGGTGGGCGAGATGCCTCCTACTCTGCTCAACAGCCAAGGAATTCAGAGTGACCTGGAGTACTTGTGTACCAAGCAGAACCCATGTCTCAATGGAGGATTCTGTGTTGTCCAGTTTGGAGAGGTGCATTGTGATTGCTCTCACACGCGCTTTAGGGGGAAATACTGCAAGGAAGGTAAGAGGAAGTAGCTATTGTTTATTTGTTGAAATAATAAAGCATGTGTGATCGTTTTTGCAGTGTATGAGAGGAAGACTGGGCTAAGGCAGTACACCTAATCTGATCTCGTGGTGTTAAGAAATTATATATTAAAGCACGGCACTATGGTTCTGTCAAGCTTCACAGTTCCAGGGTCGCCAGTTTGACCCTGAGCTCGTTTTACTGTCTTTGTAGAGTTTTGCATGTTCTTCCCATGTCTGTGTGGGTTTTGTCCAAGGTCTGCAGTTTTCTGCCACCTAATAAAAAACATACTGTTTGGTGGACTAGCTACACTAAATTGCCCCGAGGTGTGAATTAGTGTGTGCATGGTGCAATGCGACCTCTGGTGTCCCATCCGGGGTGTCCCAGTGTTCACTGGATAGCCTCTAGATCCATTTCAACCCTGATCAGGATCAAGCAGTTAATGAAGATGAATAAATGAATGTTTGGGTCAGATTGCTTGAGTGCATTTGTAGTCCTTTAGTCTGTTTTTACTTAGCAATTTAAACAAAGGTTATGAAGGATGCTCTGGTCTGGTAATGTTCTACTTACTTGCATGAAGACGCCTACACTCTTAGAAAAATGCCTAAGGCTTTTTAGCAACTCTACATAGAATCTTCTACATATAAGGACTCCTCCAGAGAAATAAACCCAAGAAAACCTATACAGTGCTAGATTTAAGATTGTAGTACTGTCAGGAACATATTATGCACGTTTCCTGTGTTGTCATGTTGTTGCTGTGTATATATATATTTTTGCTGATCAGGGTTCCTAATATTCTATTATTTAGCATAACCCTGAATATTTGGAATAAAATTGTCATTAGTCTGTTCCTTGCTTGAGCTGTCACCAGATCTTAGTGTAGCTTACAATTAAGCAAATGAAATCCTTAACAAATAAATTAATAAAAAGGTTTTGCATTTAATACTGGTTAGGGACACAGTTTGTTGACTTTTCTGCACGCATGTTCAGCTTTTTGTCTCGTCTGGCCTTCCTGTACACTTATTAACCACAGGTGCCATTCCAAGTTGGATGAAACCAGGCTGAACTTTTTACTTTGCCTTTCCCTAAAACAAATTTCCTCCAATTCCCAGCCAATCGCTCTTTTCCTTCCATCCCAGAATTCAATTCGATTTCCTGCTGAGGATCTCTGACCTCAGTGCTTTGCTTGTTTTCTTGCTTTCACCATCACTTTTTTTGAGAGATTTCTGTCTCTTCACTCTTACAAATTTCCTTCTGTACTGAAAGTCACTTTCGTGACATCTGCCTGCTCCTGTCTTGTGTTATGCCTAACTTTATTGCTTTTATTTTTTGTTCATACTTCTCTCTTTTGCCCTACACTGGTACTACTTTGTTTCTCATCTTCTGTAGTAATACTCTACCTCCAAATCCCTCATTTTTTTTGCTCTCTTGTTCTTTAACTTCTTTGCCATTTATTTTCCCACTCTGCTATTGTCTGTCTTAAGGTAGATGCTCCATTTTTTTTTTTTTTTTTTTTTTTTTTTTTTTTTTTTTTTTTTTTTTTTTCTTTTTTTTTTTTTTTTTTTTTTTTTTTTTTTTTTTTTTTTTTTTTTTTTTTTTGCTGTTCACCGCACTTTATTTTTTCCGTTATCACCCATATTTCTCTTCCTCTCTCTCTCTCTCTCTCACTCACTCTCTCTTTGTCTCTTTGTTTGTCTATACATCTTTCTTTGCATTTTAAAGAGTCATTTCTTTCTTTTTTTTTACTCCATTACAAGAAATCTGTAAGATTTATTTTCACGTTGTACAAAACCGGACAGCAAGTTGCAGCGCTGCTGCTCGTCATTGTAGCTGCTGGTGGCTGACAGAGGTGTTGGGACCATTTCTCCCTCCTCTCTCACATGTGTTTATTCACTCTTTTCTCCTTTAATGTGTCTCATTTTCACCTCTGTCGCTGCATTGTTCTCCATCTCACCACGTCTACCCCCCACCCTCCTTGCATGGTGGTATGAAGTGTATCCTGGTGGAGTGCTGATACCGTTTAGCTGTTGGCATAAGCAGGATACAGAATACCAATGCGCGCCCACTCTGACTGCAGGAAATATTTGTTCTTTTGGAAAATAAAAGAAAGAGTAAGGGAGGGAGAAGGTGAGAGAGAGACAGAATGCTAATTGGTTTGTTTTTTTAATGTTGATGAGTCATATAAAGGCACTAAATTAGGGGTTAGCATTTCAGTCTGTAATAAATAAATAATCCCTTGTCCAAACTCCAGTGCATCTGCTTTTTTATGTTTTCTGTACAAAAGGATTTAAGTTAGTACATAAGTACTCACCGACCACTTTAATAGGAACACCTGTACACCTGAACATGCCTGCAAATATATAATCAGCCAATCATTTATGCAACACCCGATGCATAAAATCATGCAGATAAAGGTCAAGGGCTGATTCAATTTTTACATTAAACATCAGAATGGGAAAAAACATGTGATTTCAGTGACATTAGTCATGGCATGGTGGTAAGCCTAACTCAAATAACTACTCTTTACGACTGTGGTGAGCAGAAAAGCATCTCAAAATACCAACAAAGGGAATCTGAGGCTACAGTGGGCACAGGCTCACTTGCAAAAAGAGCCATCAATGTTTTACAACCTCAGACAAGTTTGTGACTGGAGATGATCCTGCAGAGCAAAGTGAAAGGAGTGCCTGTACGGAGTATGGGATAAGTAGCTGAATGTCAGCGACATTTGAAGTTATTTGGCAAATATTAAGAAGTTCCCAAAGTGCCTATATAAACGTACAATAATCAAACAACATGAAACACAACCGCAAACTAAAAACAAACTAAAACACCTACACATGCCTGAATACTAATGTAAACAGTGCCATGTAGTAGTACGAGGTCGCCAGCAGAGCAGCGCCACCACAAGAGGGAAATTTTTAAAATGGTCATCATTTTAAATAAATTTTTTTTATCAGGAAAGTCAACACACTAGAAAAAAAAGAGAGACTCCTATACAGAAAAAAATGTCCTGTTGTCTCTGGCATTAGAAGTCTAAAGATGCCAAAGCAAAATGGTCTGCGTGGGTAGACACAGTGACACAAATTCGAAATGTTCTTGGAAAAGAGACTGAGTGGGAGATGAAAGAGAGAGGATATGAATGAGGAATGAAGTAATCACTTCATCGTAAACCTTCATCACAACCCTTCCTTTTTTTTTTTTTTTTTTTTGCCCTCATCCATTTTCTTGTAATTGCACACTAGTCCGCACACTCGCTCCCTCTCATTATGTTGCCTATGAACCAATCAGTCCCTCCTTCCCATCGTGCTGGGGTGTAATTAAAATGGATATGCCTAATCACCTGCATGGGCCATTGTTTTAATAATTGATCGTGACCCCAGCCTGTGTGCGCACGTGTGCTTGCGCTGAACCTTCATCGCTATAATAAAGTGTACCACATCCGAAATCTGCTCTAATTAAAGGTTAAGTGAGCTTTGCAGAATGACAATGGTGATATTAATATTTTACCCTATGCCCCCATTTCTTTGTGGATAAATAAATTTGGATACATAAGCATGCTTTAGTGCGAAGAAAGAATTACATAGCTGAATGCTTTGACATTTAGCTAGGTTATTAGCGAACGTATTATCAGCAGCACGTAGAGGTTCTGGGGATGTTGATAACAAAATTCAGAGTTGAATTTAGCTTGGAGTTTTATACAGTAGTAGCTTTTTAGTGTTTTTTGAAAGGAACATAAAGGAATAGTTTAGATTATGCTTGTGCCAAAAATGCCGTTCTAGCAACGCTTAGCATTGCCAGTTGCCTTTGTTTATTAGAAATGTTAGCACTTCTCACTTTAAGAGTAGCACACAGAGATGAATGTATGTTCAATATCATTTTCCACACTTAACCACGTGATTACCGGGGGGGAAAACACACACACACCCACACACTATGCATTTTCTCAAGGCTAACCAGTGCTATGATCTTTTCTTATGCAGAGACTGGGTAATAAAGGAGTTGAGGCACTGCTAAAATGAATCGTTTTCTAATCCATATCTCCACTCAAGCAAAATGTCACAGCACAGCTAGTTTACTCTCCAGACAAATCCAGTTTCTATAATTACAGATATGAAATCCGATGTGAAGCAAATGAAAAATTGCAAGAGTCGCAGGGCTGCCTAAGCCTGAAACGCACTGGCGTATAATCTAGCTAGGCATTCCGTGCTTTCACTTATTGCTGAGTTTATAGGTTTATGAAACTGTTGTAAATTGGATTCATAAGTGTTTTTTTGTGAGAGTAAAATGTAGAATTACCTGAGAAACATGAGTAACAGTAAGAAGGTGCTTAAATAACCTATTATTGAATGTATGGAACAAAAAGGCTATTCACTTAAATGGTGGCATTTTGACGGTGATCGGATAGTGTGTATATATACATATACATATATATATATATATATATATATATATATATATATATATATATATATATATATATATATATATATATATATATTTTGTAAACCCCCAGCTCTATTGATTTTAGCATGTCAAGATTTGGCCGTGTCTCCAGTGTCACCATGTGGCAAGTTATTGCATCACTCAGCATATTAAATCAAACAGTAATCTTTTAACCTGATTGATGAAGGAATTGGTCCCCGTCTCAGTCTTAATTCTCTCTGCAGCTGCTACGTTGATTGTCTTTCTCCTCTCATTCAGCCTCATCATCACTTTTATAGCAGAGCACGGTCTGCCCCTTTCCCATAGGACGGATGGACACACACACACACACACAAAACACACAACATACTGACCTTTTCTAAACTCGCATCCACACAGCAAGACTGTTCTCACTTCATCTCTCACACACTTGATCACACACAACAGTGACCTTTTACAGTGACTCATACTCTCTCACACACACACACACACACACACACACACACACACACATGCAATGCCCAAGCATGTTAGTACTTCACAGCTCTATAAATGTCACATTCTGGCATCGTCATACAATTACGTACATCCATCAGCTTCATCCCAATATAGACTGCATTTGACACAGTAGTGTACACACACACACACACGTGTGCTCACGCTGCTCCAAATTCTCCACTTTGTCCCCAAATATCTCCTGTGTGGCACTGAGTCTCTGACACCATGGCAACAGGATTAGATGGGTGGTCAGGGAGTGGAGGACATAAAGGAGAGTAATACATCATGGTGATAATTACACACACACACACACACACATACACATAATTGCACTTTAGCCCCACTGGCAAGGGGATGGAGCCTCTCGGCATACATGAGATTAATGATCAGGCTCTTGTCTCTTTACACACACACACACAGACACACACGCACGCACAGGTAGCTGAAAGCTACACCGCCCCTTTCTGTTGTGTCATGACAGCTCCAGTGGACATATTGACCTTGCATTACATTTAATAATTCATCTCAGAGCCACTGGTCCAGCAGTGATCGGATCATACTTGATGGAGAGCTGCCCATAAAAAGCAATATTTACTTAAGAGCAGTGTTCATAGGCCTACATGACACCTGCGTAAGCTCTTAAAAACAACTGACATAAACCTATAGTACCAATACAAATTCCATTAAATTCAATTATTCCAATAGTCATCAGCTGACGTAAAGACTGCTTCTGTCTATTTTCATGTCACGACATAGCAAGTGACATAGATATGACATAGGTTGTATTATAGCACTTGCACAACTGACTTTGTAGCTCGTTGAACATCTAGTACTGTACAGTATATCACATGGTTACCGCTATGCGAGTCTGACATACCAGAAGTACACTGAGCTACAAAGTCAGCCGTCATTACATTATTACGCGAAAGTGCCATAAAGCAGCCTATGTCATATCTATGTCACTTGACTCGGCTCAGAAAGCTTCATCCTTCTGTCAAAAAAATCACATAGCTTGAAGTCAACTTGACATCAAAACACAAAAAAAGCAGTCTAAGACGAAGTCTTTAAGCCGGCTGAAATAAGACTTTATAAACGTTTATGTAGGTTTATGTCAGTTGTCGTGAAGGGCTTATGTAGGTGTCATGTAGCCCTATTAATGACACGTATCCAGGCTATTCATTTTTTATTCATAGCTGCCTGGTGGACAAGTAGGCAAGTGGTCGCTGGTGTGTTTTTCTTTTCTCGTTCAACAACCAGAGAAAGAAAAACCCTACTTTCTATTGACTTTTGCGAAACAAAAGTTTTGTTTTTCTATATATTTTTTTTACTAAATGTGCTCCACAGTAGTGCAACACACCTCAATGCTGTAACTATAGCTTGTGCTACTTGTTCTGATTCCAGCCATCTTCTGAACTACACAGCTTAGCATGCATGGGACACACGGGTATGTGGAAACACCAAGCAAGATAATTTGCAGCATAAAGCTGTTCTATACATAACTCTACTGCTAGCACAACAGTCGCTTTGAGAAAAAATAAATATGCTAGCCTGACCCTTTTATTTGCATAGTCAAACATTAGCCAACAACTTGCTGACTTCTTAACGAGGGCTCAAACCTTTTTTGTAGAAAAGGAAATTGGCTGAGTCTTTCCCCTACACAGAAATTTATATACTCGTTTGTGTCTTTACTTAACTAGCTTGCCATACTTTATTAGCTACCATTTTTTTGTATATTCAATGAGGTTTCCAGGCAGACAACACAAGCAATCAGGGAGAACATTGGAACCCTGTAGTCTAGTTAATGAATTTATAATTCGTGCACCATTGGGAATATCCAGTTTTCTGGTGTTAAAAGCTCCATAAGTTCCATTTGCCTGCATATAAAACTTATAGACCTATATTAACACACACAGGATATAATGGTAATGGAAAGATGATGGACGGACAGAGGTTTGTTTCAGTGTGACAGCTGGGATGAAGTTCTTCCTCGGATCACTCTCTGTACCTACTCCATTTTTAACCTGACAAAGTTGTAAATATTTAGCGAGATCCGTGCTAATTTGAATGCACTTCACGTCAATTTCATCTAAGGTGTAACAGTGATAATGGTTGGCTTGGGAGCGCGGATCCAGTATCAGACGCATCTGGTCATCACCAAGCCCGCAGAGGTGGTTAAAACACGTTTCATAGGGTGCAAGAACAATTAACCATCTCTCCCTGTGTTGATCTTTTAAGCCGTCTGTATCTCTCGTCTCACCCTCAGTCTCACTCTCTTGATTTGGAGACAGGGGCTGGAGGACGTCCAATGGGAGAAGGACGGAAAGAGGATCAGATTGGATATTGAATTCTCGCTGTCTGTCTCCTGCCAATACTTGTAATGCAAAAATCCTTAACTGCTGCAGTTTGCACTTTCTACAGTCCCCCCCCCTCAACCAACCTGTCTGTCTGTCCTGTCTGTCTGTCTTTTCTGACAGATCTTTTGTGTCTGATGCAATATGGTATTCCAATTTTTTCAATATTTCATTGATGCTAGAAGAGATCTTACTTCCAGCACAACCACAAAACCAAGATGGCTGCCATGTGCAGGTAAGATTGAATCAGAACAATATAAAAATGCTGCTTATTCAGGCTGTATTCTGTCTGAGATAGCTGTAACTGCCTGTTTTTTTTTTTTTTTTTAATCAGTGTACACATATACTGCTTTCCTGCATATCCCATAATGTTGTGCGTCAGCTTGGGCACAACAGCCAAACTGGACAAAATAGCTGCCATAGTTACATAAGTCTTGTTCTATTTTTGTGTCTAGCCTAACAGGCTTAGTGTCATCAGCTGTTGCCTTTGAAGCACATCTCAAACCATTTCCCTACAGATACCTTCATAGCTATTGAGTTGCCTTATAAGACAATAACTTAGGCAGCTGCCTTCAGTTTCGGACGCGGCCACGTCTTTAGCCAAACACACCTGCTTTTTGTAACAAATGTAGTTGGTTCTATTTCCCATATACAAACTAGTAGCATAACTTAAACCACCGCAACCCTGACCAGGCGGTTACTAAGGATGAATGAAAGAAGGCTGTAAATGCAAGTTTTTTGTTGTGCCTCGTGGGCTCCCAGTCCTGGTGCGCACCTCTAGTCTCAACCTGATGCGCTGTGAACCTTTCTGATAAAAGACTTGTATTCTTATCTATACTTGTATCTGATTAGCACACATTGCCTGTTCATTTCAAATAATGTATTCGTATTCAGTTACATCCCTACAACACACACATGGGTATAACTGTAGTGTATTTACGAACCAGTAATGTGTTTCCTTGAAGGCTGGTAGGTGTTCAGTTTCCTCAGTGTGTGTGTGTGTGTGTGGTGGATTTCACGAATAGATCAGGAGCTGTAAAAATGTTTGTCAGTTCTTAAGTAACCAAGTGATTCTCCCTCACCAGCTTGCAAAACTTCATAAACATGGATTTTACTGGCTTGCACTGAAAGAATAATTTCATTAAGGTCGATTTCTACATGTCCAGCTCTCTCAAATGTTTGAGCATATTAATTAAACAACACAAGAGTCTGGATTGAAAATACCTGAATTTTCTTTTTCTTAGCATAAGCAACAGATGGAATGGCGAAGAACGAAATAGAAAGAGAGAGAGAGCGCATTTCTCTCACCATCTCTGACCTCTTTTTGTCGAAAGGCATGCTTCGTGTCATTCTCTTTGATGTGCAGTGGGAGCGTTTGAGAGGAGAACAATATGAATGAATCTAACTGAGGCCACTGGAGATCATACACGGTCAGATTAGTGCTCTGAATGGACCTACATATGAATAACCCATTACCAGTGAAAGAGCTAAAGACGTTTTCTTTTGTAAAGAGTTTTATAGTTCGGTACTTTTGTGGAGTGTGAGTGGTTGCCTTCAATTTACAGTAGGGCTGTCAGATTTTAATTACTTAAAAAGAGCACTGAAGTATTTAATGCATTGATATTATTAACGAGCCTATTATGTTATAATGTCAGAGCCAGATGGATTATTATTAGCACTACAGTATGCTTTTGTATTGCATAAACCAAGGAAACGGTGTTACTTTCTTAAGCGAAGAAAGTCACATCACTGATTTAGAGTACACATTTTGAGACAATAGAGAAAAAGAGGAATGATAAACACACACAGTTATAATCTAACAATAGAGTAGGCAAAAAAGGCAGCAATTTAAAAAAACACACACATATATAATACATAATGTAATATTCAGGAAGATAAACTTTATTTAGTTGCTGAGTAAAGTTAGAAAAAAGGGGTAATAATTTTTTTTATCATGGATTGTAGGCTCAACGGTTAAGGCTCTGGGTTACTGATGAGAAGATTAGTGGTTCAAGCCCCAGCCCCAAGCTGCCACTGTTTGGCCCTTGAGCAGGGCTCTTAACCCTCTCTGCTTCAGGCACCCTATCATGGCTGACCCTGCGCTCTGACCCCGCGCTCTGACCCCAACTTCCTAACAAGCTGGGATATGCAAAGAAAAGAATTTCCCTGTGCTGTAATGTATATGTGACAAATAAAGGCAGCAGCTTCTTTAAAATTAATCAAATGAGACACCCTTTATAATGTATGCTACTGTATTGGATTAGTTTGTATATGGTGAAAGGGCATAGTATATTAGATTCAGGTCTTAAATAATTAGAGGCCATCACAAAAATGTCTTAAAGTTCTCGGAAAAAAAAAAAAATCATTGCTTGAACTAGGGTTTTAATAGACCTCTCTTAGGTGACCAAAAGTTCAAATGTTGTAAATTTTTTTTTTTTTGAAATGCTTAAATATTATGAAAATTGGATTAATATTTGGAGTGATTCCACAACTAAAGTGCCATTTATCCCATGTTAATTAAAAAAAAAAAATTTTCAACTTTGAATTTAAAGAAAACATGGATTTACCCATTTAAAAAAAAAGTGTTAACACATTTATTTTAACTAAATAACAGGGTTGAGGGTTTTTTTTTTTTTTGTTTTTTTTTTTAAATTGAATTAGGAAATACATAAAATGTGGTTAACTAGCATCCATGCTATTGGCATGAGGACATTGTAATGATTTACTAATTATCATTATTATTATTATTATTGTTTACTTTCAATCTATAATTTGGGTAAGAGGTTTGTCCTTTCAAAATGACTTCATCAGTCAATATCACATTATCTTTCAAAATAAAGAAAAAAAAGAAATTAAATAACTTCTTCCTCTTCTTCCCATGATCGTCACATGAACGTCAGGTGATGTAACTTCCTGTTGAACTATTGACCAATTAATTTGGAATATTCCAAATATTTAATAGGGGTGAATGTGTTCAGGTAACAGGACTGAGTGAATGAAATAAACTGCTAATTTTTTTTATAATGAATGGATGTATTGTAATCCTGTAAATGATGACTCATGGAAATGGATGTTTCAGGCACGATTATACAAAAAATATGATTTTTGAAGTATTTTAATGATTATATTTCACGGTAAAGTGTAATTATAGTGGGTTGGGACAAAAGTGCAGTTTTCTAAGTGGGCTTAATGAATGTTATGTTTTAAGTTTTTTTTTTTTTTTTCCTGAAACATGAACATAAGTTGTTGTGAAGGACACGTTGGCTTTTAAAGAAATGACGGAACAACCACTTTATATTTCACAACACAAACCAGTTGAATTCTGGGTAGTATAGTTTATCTCTGCCATAACTATTGGATATATGCAGTCCATGCCCCTCCCTGCTGCCCTCCCATCCCCACGCGTCTCTACAGTTTCATGGTTTTGTGCATCTCTGTGGCGTAAAACTGATATTGCGAGCTGTCGTCATGCATCAGTCACCCCCTGGGGCTCACACTAGACAACTTGTTTGTGCGCTGTGCCGAAAAATCGGCTGTCTGCGAACAGAGGTATGAGCGAACGAACGCAGAGAGGAGCTACTAGAGCATGGGAGAGTGATAGCCATCCTGCTGCTGCTGAGAAAAGACAAAACGAGAAAAAACCAAACTGCTGCAGAGTTAACGAAAAACACTTGAGCGTAGATGCCTCACAAGGAGGAGCTGCCTGATTTATTTATTTATTTTATTTTATTTTTTGCTCTGTCTGAAAAGTCGTGACTGAGATGCTGAGACACTGAGACTGAGGAAGGCGTTTCACCCGACCTCCTACAGTTCACACACACGCATGCAGTAAGCGATAAAGAGGGAGAGAGGGAGTGTGTAATGTATCGCCTGTGTCAGGAAACAGATGTTGGGCTGGTTGGTGTTGTCTTTATCGGTTCCCCCTCGTTCCCTGAGCCATTTTCACTAATGACTAAAGCTAACTCACCAAGGAGGCAACAGCTTCTACACCAGCCCAAAAACAGGAAGTCGTATTTACCTCCTATTTATCAACCTTGCCAGATTCAGTAACGCTGTAGTTTGTTTGTTGTGTCTCATCTACTTGCTCTGTTTTTTTTTTGTTTTTTTTTTTTCCCTCTCTCTCTTAATTTTAACATCCTTATCGGGGATCTCCCATGGCATAGCGTAGCATCTGTCCCATCCTATTAACAAATAATTAAGGGGTTGAGACACACTGGGCAGGCCATGGCTTGTCTTTAGTTTTTAATTCCCATTCTGCTTTATTAATGAGACGTCTCTGTTGATAACACACTCTAGTCATCTTTTTTTTTTGGGGGGGAATTATTCATTTATACATTAATATCTAGTTTTTACTGTTGTGTTGGTTTCTTTGGATACCTATAATGGCTGTCTTGTTTGTAGAATTATGGGGTTCGGATGGCCAAAATCTTTGTTCAATGTCTTATGAAGATTCTTCAACCTCATTATCACTTGGCATCATTAGAAATGCAACACTTATGGAAGGAGTCTCCAGTTTCAGTAGTTTGTAAAAGTAAGTTTTACGTCTCAGGGAAGTCTTCAGGACTGAGGTCTTTGTGGTTTCTTAGTAAAATGAGGAGCTTCTTTTTAAATTAATTTCAAGAGGCTGCTGAGGCAACAACTGTTTATAGCTGCGATAACATAAGTGATGATGAGAAGGAATAAAACACTATGGGATGTGCAGTTATAGGAAAATAATGAACTTCAGCGTTACTTTTCTTGGCGTCAGGACACATCACACCACTTCCTCATTGATTATTTTCCTGTAACACGTCCCACAGTTTTATTCCTTCCTTATAAGATTTATTACAGTGTCATAACATTGTCATAACAGGTTTGAGTTTGAGTGAGTTTAATATTCGAGCCATCATGGCGTCACCATTATACGACTAAAGTACCAGAAGTGCCTTGAACTGCAAAGTCAGTTATGATGACATTCTTATGTAAGTGCCACAGCAACCTATGTCATATCTAGGTCACTTGACTTTGGTGTTTTGTCCTGACATCAAAATTGACAGTTCTAATGTCACATGACTATTGAACTAAGCCTTTATATGTTTTTATGTAGGTTTACCTTATGTCAATTGTCAAGAAGAGCTTATGTAGGTCTATGAACACTAATGTAAGTAAAACAGATGCTTTTAGCACTCCACAACTCCATAACCATATGTGCAGCAGTTTTACAGTAAGGCACGTAGTCCTCTTTACAGTTCTTCTCAACCATGATGGAAACCTGATTTGAAATGACTGCTAAAAATAGTTTTGCATCAACCTCAGAAAACACCCTGATCTTATAATAAAAAAGCAATCAAGTATGTGAAGGAGCAGAAGAGAAAGTGATAGAATCATCATTCCTCTTTTTTTTCTCCCCGCAAGGCTTGTCTGTATAAGCTGGACACTGGGGTCAGCTGGCCTGGTGACAGACATGGCTGCATTTTGATGAATCGCCTGGGGGGGAAGACTTGTCAGAAAAGTAGCAAGTAGCTTGCAGAACTGTAGGACGTGCTGTGTGATGGCATGTATTGACTCAGAGCCTGTAAATACAGTGTCAGCATGTTTTTTTCCCCCTGTATTTCTGTATAATCCTATTCAGACTGGGCTAGTTTTCCATGAGGTGGTGGAAAGTGTAATTCTTATCGGAGTATCTCTGGGATTTAGGTCCCGTCAGTAATATTTTACGGGTATACCTAGTGACCAGTAGAAATAACTAGTGGTGGGAGTGGCGGCCATATCGTTAATGGTTACTGATCAGAAGGTCAGGGGTTCAAGCCCCAACGCTACCAAGCTACCACTGTTGGGCCCTTGAGTAAGGCCCTTAACCTTTTCTGCTCCTTTCATGGCTAACCCAGGACTCTGACCTCAACTTCCTAAACAATATGTGAAGAAAAAGAGCTTCACTGTGCTGTAATGTACATGTGACAAATAAAGGCTTCTTCTAACTAAGAGGAAAGCCACAGTCACATGAATAATCACTCTTTACATCCGTGCTGAGCAGAAAAGCATCTCAGGCTACAGGAATCTGAGGCTACAGTGGGCACAGGTACACAGAAACTGGACAGTGAAAGACTAGAATATCGCCTTGTCTTTGTCCAGTCTTCAATTGTCCATTTCCTAAAATTGTGTATGCAGCAGAAGCTACGCATATTCACGCATTACGCATAGAGATACGGCAACAATGCATACATCGAGCAGACACTTCCGTCTTTGGAGTTAGGGATAATGCATTCAGAGCATGGAGAAAACAATGCAAGCATGCTGCTTTCTCCCCATCTTTGTGTTTTAATTTGAGTATAGACACTGAAAGACCATTTCTGGTGACTTGTCATGCCATGACTGCCCTGGCTGACATTATTATTTTTATTATTATTTTTAAATTGTCATAATTATTCCTCTTTTATTTAACGGCTTGTCAGCAGGTATCTGTGTTCTAATGAAAAGCCGTAGCTGGAAAATTGAGTCTGTTTATGATGCCTGTCTTTTTAATTAAAAGTTCCAGGTGGTTTCATTAAGCCCTTTCATTGTACAACTGTTTAAACAACTCGTTTATTTATCTTCAGCAGACGTCAGAGCTTGCCCTCGCTCAAAGTCTCACGGTAAATCGCAAACATTTACTTTGAATTTTCTTGACATTATATATTTTTTTCAAGATGGGTATGGTGGTACAGCGTGTATCTTTGCCACCTCACAGCTCCAGGGTCCCCGTTGTAATCCTGAGCTTGGGTTTCTGTCTGTGTTCTCCCTGTATCTACAGTATGGGTTTCCTCAGGGTTCTCCAGTTTCTTCTCACATCCTAAAAACATGACATTATGTGGATTGAGTACTCTAAATGGCCCCTAGATGTGAATGAGTGTGTGAATTGTTCTCTTTGGTCCCTAAATAACCTTTACAAAAGCGAGTCGTCTTATCAGAGATGTTCCAAGAAGAACCTCTTGAGAAAGCTCTCCAAAGAACCCATTAGACATTCTTTATTTTAAGGTCATATTTGCTAGTAATGAATAAAGGGCTTCGGCCATTATTTTTACTTTCAGTGTGGCGTTTTGAACTTGTTAACTGTTTAACCATGAAGACAAAGACCTGTATGGTTTTTAAGCAGCTCACTGATGTACCCAGCAGCCCATGTTAGCTTTTCTTCCTTTTGTTCAGCGAAACATTATAATTGGCAATTGTGCTATAATAGAGGTTTTAGCTGCAGGTAATTTCATTTTTATATCCTGTCCCACTCCTCTCCCTCCATCAGTCTGAGTCTATTCTTCTCGTCTGTCTATTAAAATGCAGTGTTATGGCAATAAAGTTTGAACTAGCACTTGCTCCACTGCGTTTAAACCGAGTGAATATCCATGTGTGTCCCTATACAGACTTTATTCGTTGTTTAATGCTGTGAGTTAATGTGTCTCTACAGGAGCGTGTTACAACTTCCTGCTGCAAATTAGACTTTGGGGAAAAACAGATGGATTTGTTCAGGACTGAAAGGGATAAAAGAGACGGAGAAAATGTTGTATTTTACAGGCTGATAAGTGCGTCGATGTCCACAGAGCCTTGGTTCTACATACCTGTAAGGTGTATTATATAATGGCGTTTACTCTTCACTGGTTACTCACTCTTTTTTCCGTTTGCGTAACCCACTGGCTCATGTCTAGGGCTTATAGATTGCTTGGAAACTAATCTGTTGTTTATCTTCCTATCTTGGTTTCATTTGCTCCCTCCTTAGCTGCCGGCTCCTGCAAGCTCCGAGTTCTTTCCCTGCGGAAGCCGTATCAGCAAATGCTGGAGGTTTATGATGCATGGCTAGAGAGGGAGAACTCACTGCAAACTGAAGCAAAGAGAGTGGGAGGGAGAAATAGTGAAGAAATAGAGAGCCAGAGGGAAAGTGAAGAGGAAAGGGAGTGACATTGTTGCCTTGAATATTGTTACCCTGAACTCAGAAACATGACATTCTTCTGGTTGCTTGATTCTGATTGGTGTTTGAGGTCATTTTTTTTTTTAAACACTCAATTTCTTCTTCTGAAACAGAGACTCTGTACTTCTGTATAAAACTGATCTGAGGAGCTCAGTTTGTGATGTCGCATATAGGCTCCATGGCTTTGAACCAATCATGATCCAGTACGCAAATGGTCGGTAGATGAACAGGAAGCCTTTAAAAACAAAAAAAAAAACCTACCAAACTATACTTTTTCTTGTTGCTGGTGCACAATTATTTTTTGCTGTTCCTGCTATTGTTGCTGTTATGTATTAGTTTATTCATTGTTTATTAATTACCATTACTCAATAAAGCAAATTAAATGGAGAATGGTGCATACACTGTAATCACATTTCTAGGTAAAAGAAAAGTATTCCAAGTACAAAAAATGTAATAAGCTATAACTTTTCTTGTCAGTGGTATGGTTCCTTCAAGGGTATGTCTTTTGTACCATTTTTTTTTTTTTTTTTTTTTTAACCTGGGATAAAGCATATACTATTATAAGCGTATACTATTAAAGCATATACTATTATGATTTATTCAGAAAGCTAATTACAGGATGAATGGTGGTCCTTGAGGTCCAATTATTACTGTAAACCGTTAAAGGTACATTATTCATAGTCCCAGGTAATGGATAAATACTGCTACAAAAAAGAAAAAAAAATAAGAAGGGGAGGAAACTGTAATAGCAGCTTTATTTCTGAGAGTGTAGAACAGAGTTGCCAGGTCTGTGCCTTTGCCACTGTTGATTACTTTGTCACTGGTTTGGGTGTTTTACATACAATTAGATAGATTAAAATAATTTGATCCATCTATCTATCCATCTATCTATCTATGTATCTCACAGTACATGCAAAATCTTAGGCACATGCAAAGAAATATTGTAGAGCAAAAAATACTATAAAGAGCAGTAAACAGTAATAAATGAAACAAAGTCAGTATTTGGTGTGACAACCCTTCGCTTTAAAAAAAAAAAATTAGTAGTCTCAGGTACAATTTGTGCAGTTTTATAAGGAAATTAATTTTGTGCTGGAAAACTGTTTGGAAATCTAAAATGTTTTTGTACTGACCTGATAATGTAGAAGTCATAAAATAAAAATCTATAATACAGTTTGTAATAATAAAAAAAAAAAAAAAAAAAAAAAAAAAAAAAAAAAAAAAAAAAAAAAAAAAAAAAAAAAAAAAAAAAAAAAAAAAAAAAAAAAAAAAAAAAAAAAAAATAGGGTGCCTAAGCACAATACTGTATATGTGTGTGTGTGTGTATATATATATATATATATATATATATATATATATACTCTTCAGTGTTACTATTGTGACACAAATGTGATGTAGATTATTAGCAGACGGTTCACTGGCTAGCTGTTTGTGAAGGCAGGAGGATATTGGAGTATTGCCACATTGTATAAAGTTCATAATCATAGCTCTTGGCATTTTTAATAGAGGTGTTTATATGGCTTTTTCTAGTCGTTCTTGAGCATTGCCCAGTGTATCATTCTGCACAGATTTTTTATTTTTTTTGGCCTTTGGTCCAAGCTCTGTTAGTCGACTCAGTGAGGGTTAGAGCTGTTTTAGCTGATCTGGATTCAGTATAGGGACATTACAGGGTCAGATCCCAGGGCTGTAGTGGGATTTGCTCTCATCTGAGGCTGCACTGATGTCTCTGTCTCAGCAGCATTACTGCAGGGCTTTGACACCGTGCAGAGGAGATCCCCTGCAGTTTTGGTCTTCTAGTGGTCTGATTCACTGAGCATTAGAATGTCTATCGGCAACTGACAAAACTGAGTGCCAACACAAACTCTCTCTTACTCTGACTAGCTCTCCCTGCTGAATACAAGAGAGTGACAGAAAGGCAAAAAAATAACAGGAAGAGACAGAGTAGCGGTGGTGAATGAATGAATTTCATTGTTTGGATATTATTAGAACTTTCATCTTATTAACATACTCAAAGGCAAAAATTCCAGAGTTTTTGCAGTCTTGTGTTCTTCTTTTAATTTATGTTTATTAAAAGACTCATTTCTAAAACTTGTTGGATAAATTCCCCTCTGGATAAATGCATACATACAATGCCTTGCATACACCCCCTCTCCCTGAATTTTTATACATTTTGTAGCCTGGATGAAAGGTATCCCCACAACATGATGCTCCCGCCACCATGCTTCACTTTTGGGATGGTGTTCTCAAGGTTATGAGCAGTGTTGGGTTTCTGCCAAATGTTATGCTTTGTATCAAAGCCAAAAAGGTCAATTTTGGTTTCATCAGGCCAGAGAACATTTTTCCACATGTTTTTTTTTTTCTTCCAAATACCTTTTGGCAAAAACCGTATGGCTTTTTTTTTTTTTTTTTTATCATTACAACTATTCCATAAAGCCTAGATGTGTGGTGTTGTCATGTGAACAGCTTCTCCCCCACTGAGCATGTATCTCTCCAGCTCCCTTTGTTCCACGTGTTTTTTTTTTCTTCCATAAAGAAATAGCTCTAAGACAGATACCTGGAAGACAGATGAAAAGCATAGAAACGAAGAGGAGAAAAGATTACTACAGTAAAAGCTATTCAGGTGGCCATCTTGAATGTCTGCATTGCAGAAAGTGCATGAATTGAATGCACAGACTTTAGAAGGAACAGAAAGTAAGAGAGGAAATGGTAAAAAGAGGAGAACGAATGTGTGCAGAACAGATCCGTGACATTTTCAGAGGCCATGGTCTGTGGCTGATAACACATGTGAAGATCACGCTGTCTCCTCTCTGATAGGAGAGAGACATTTCACACAGCACTTCAGCCTTCGGGCCTAGAAAAGAGTAGCTCAGTATAACACCCTTTCAGACATGTGTGAGAAGTGTGTGAAGTGTTCGGGCTGCTGAGGTGTTTTATGCCAGTAGGATTTGCGTACAGTAAATAAGGATCAGGAAATGGGAATGTATTTTTGTTTGTGTGCTTGTGTTTTGTGTTTACATGTATTTAAGCTTTATGAGGACCAAAAAGGGTCCTTACAATGATAGGACTGTGACAACTGTCTTCACAGAAATGGTGTTTTTACAGTTTGTAATGTGAAAAATGAAGCTATTGCTATTTTCCCAACATTGCTTGGTGCACATTTGAAAAAAAAAAAAACTAGACTTTTAACAGTGCATTACTCCATAGATAATAACACAACGGAACCAGGAAATTGGGTGAAAGTGGCAGGGTGGAGGAAATAGAGGTGTTTCCAATTTGCATATTCATGCATATTCATAGATCTTTATTAATAATGTAATTTTTATGACAGGTAAGCTCTGTGATGTACCTGGATATATTTGTATTCCAGAAAAAAATGTACACAACGTAATTTATCTTTATCTGTTTGTAACATCTTTGAAATACACACTTGGGGCATCTTAAGCCCTTCCACCAAACATTAATGTGTCTCTGTAGAGCTCCGAATGCACTACAGTATTATAGAGATACTGCAATCCTTGCTGGAAGTAATAATTTGTCACTTCTTTTGTAGCTAGTTAATTTATTTGTGGCTTAACATATAGTGCCACATGAGGTTAGTAATGGTAGTAATGCTAATATACTATTCAACACATACATCAATGTATGTTGCTTAATTTTAATAATATTAAGGTTCTCAAATCCCAAGTCACATCACAGTACAGCCTTATTTTATTAACTTGCGATGCTGATATGCGCTCATTTCCCCACCAGAAGTTAAGACTCAGAGGACAGTCTAAACTTACTGAAGTACTAAAGGAGATCTCAAGTTATGTCCATTGAGAAATAAAGAAAAATGAAAACCTACTGATGTCCTCCTGACATGCATGTGGAGAGTTAGTGCTGAAGGAAGTGTGACTCAGTAGCAAATATGAATCCAATCCGTGGAGGCCACATTGCTTCTCTCATCTTTCTGTTTATGAAAATAAAATACTTGTAAGTAACAGAATGTGTAATCCCAGTATGCATTGCTTAATTTGTCAAACATGAGGTACGGGAACACCAAGTGAGAGGTGAGTCAGCAAGTAGATAGGGAAAGAAAAAGTCCTGGAGCGTATCGACCTAACACCGCTCCAAGCAATTCACGTAATACAGTAGACTTGAATGCCGCCATAGACCTAGAACTAATAGTGTGTGTAGGTAGGTAGGTATTGTGACTGACTGCAGTCCAACAATGGATTGCAACCATAACATTTCACACATAACGTAGTGATGTGTGAGAGGACTGGAAGTGTCAAGTACGTATTTTCAATGTGTTAAGCTTGACAATATGCGTTCAACCCCAAAACAAACGTTTTGCTTAGAAACACTGGGTCTTACAAAAGTAGTACATTATGTCAACAGCATAACATGAATATAACACCACTGATACTGATATCAATGAAAAAAAGCCTTTTCAGACAAAAATTAAGTCTCCTCCTAGCGAATTTCTTCTGCTAATCTGTGGCCAGCCAACTGCGTCTTCTCAAACTACTGACCATGCTGCATCACAGGGCGGCATAACACCCTCGGAGGAAGGTGCTATCCGTCTCCTTCTGCATACATACAACAGCAGCTAGTGTCACTGTGATTGATAGGAAAGAGAGAGTATGCCATCCCTTCCACCTAGAGAGCAAGGCTAATTTTGCTCTCTTAGACTCCTAGCCACAGATGGCTGTGGCATAAGGATTTAGGGAATCTCCACATGATGGAACACTTTTCTGTTGTGCCTCCAGTTGCTTTTTTAAGTATCTTTAGCGTCTGCCATATCACTTTTGTTTAAAATGACAGCAAACTCTGGTGCAATCTTTCGTCAGCACATGTGACTGATAATGAGAGTACTCTATGATTACCAGTTGTTCATCTTGGAAATGAGGCAGTTGTAATTTTGGAAGGGAGATGACACACAAAGAATGATCGGTCATTAAAATAATTTTAGTACTGCTCCATTATTACAATGTCTGACAATGGACCACATTTTGGAGTACTAGAACCTGGAGGTAAAGCAACACGATGCTCCCACCACCATGCTTCACTGTTGCAATGGTGTTCCCAGGGTGATGAGCAGTGCTGTTTCTTCCAAACATAGTGCATTGTGTCAAGGCCACAAAGGTCAATTTGGTCTCATCTAACCAGAGAACATTTTCCACGTTTACAGACTTTCCAACATGCCTTATAGGTTTTTCTTCTCTTCTTATCACCGGATCCTGTTCCACCACGATCTAGCACAGACTAAGTACTGCCAATATGCTATTTTTGTCCACATCACTCAACCCTAACATGTACTCACTCACAAAACAATTGACATTGTTCAGTCTCTCTTCTAATCTGATTAATTTCCTGTTTACTTCATTAGAAGCTGTTTCAGGTCATTTAGATGCTGTCATGCTAAAAGGCCAGCTGTGTGTGAGAGTGGAAGTGGATCCGTCAGGGTTTATACATCACAAATCAATGCTAATAAAGAATAGCTCTAATTACACAGAAAGGGAAGGACTAATCACATTTGGGGCTCCAAACAGTGTGTGTGTTCCCTGCCAGGTGAAACTAGTAAATGAGTGTGTGGGAACATCTCATGGAGCTGTCGGTGTCCTTTAGTTTATCTTGAGGGTGTACAGGTGTGTGTGTGTGCGTGCGCATGCATGTGTGTGTACAGGTTATTAATGCATCTCATATTTTTTTGCTTCTGCTGGTTTGCTCTGGTGAAGGACTCCATCATGGGCCATTAAATTGTTAATGACAGCCACCTAAAATTTGCTAATGGCAGCCAGTGACACACACACACACACACACACACAATCACAAGATCTCAAATGCTTTTAAAACATACTTTTCTAGGGAGATAAACTATCATAAACCATTCATTCATTCATTTATTCAAGTACTAATTTAATCATTTGCCTTTATTTGTAATTTATCAATTTAATTTGTTTACTTATTTGTTTATTATATTCATTTATTTATTAAGTGACTTTTACTCATTTACATATCTACATACCATATTTGTTTATTTCCTTTGTTATTTACTTATCTGTTCATTTTGTTTATTTTTCATATATTTATCTGCATATTGATTTGCTCATTTGCTATTTATTTTAAAATATTTATATTAAAATATTTTAAATATTTATTTATTTATTTAACTTGTCGGTGTTTGTTTACTTTTGTTTACTGTTCGTCTGTTGTGTCTAGTCTAGTCTGTTGTGTCCTGCATTACATCTTGGGTTGCTTGGTTGTGTGTGCGTGTGTGTTGCAATCCTTTGAAAGCTACACTAGTCCATCCATAGAGAACCGAATCAGGCAATTAGCACCATGATTTTGATTCACTCTGAAGTACTTGAAATGTTTAATACCAATCCAAATAAACAGTCAGTGCATGATCGTAACGCAGGCCAACTGTTTAAAGACTGTCAATTTGTCTAAGAAAAACATTAAACAGCTCCTCAAACCCCCAAATTCAGATAACACAGAGATGTGAAAAGGCCACATCACGTTACACCTATTAGCTCGTGTTAGCGGCAGAATATGTGAATATAATTAAAACTGCATAAGTTGACGTTAAAGACCAGGGGAAAAACAAACACTACGGAAAGATGAATTGATGGTGTGTGATGATGTAACAAAAGAAAGGTGAGGGACATTGAGGGGAAAAAAAGGTCGGGCTCATGTTTTTATATCTTGGTAGGGATCAAATACATGAATAAGTCCATGGAAGGTAAAAACAAATCTGTACACGTGTGTGTGTGTCTGAACTCATCCTAGAGTGTGGTGCTTGACACAGATTATCTCTCTAATCAATACAGAATTGACCACTAGACTAACTATTGAATTCAATTAGCATTGGTTAGAGCCTTGGTAAGGTGCTCCTGGTCCACTTAGACTTTTCTAAATATGTTCCACACAGTCCGTTCCAGCTGACGCATCAATAATTAGTGTACGCACCACTTAGCTTGTGAGATGGCTGGTTGTTAACAAGACTGATGAAGGAATGGGTTCTCATTGGACTTTAGACAGGGGTGTCTTGAAAAACATTAAGCAAGTTCAGCAAACATTCATTTTGTAGCAGATCCTCTGTAGTGGCTTATCCATTCACACACATTTCTCTAAATTATTTTGCTTGAGGCAGCTCATTGGACCAGAGCCTAGCTGTAGGGCTAGAGATATTTCAGTGTGTTCAGAGTGTGTTCACTACTGTGTGTGTGCACTTGGATGGGTTAAATGCAGAGCACAAATTCCGAGTATGGGTCACCATACTTGGCTACACGTCACTTCACTATTTTAATTTGCCCCTAGGTGAATGAGTGAGTGAATTGTAGATTTCATTTGATCAGATAACAGGTTTATACATGTCATTTTGAAGAGGATCCTTTCATGTACCAGGTGGGGCTGTGATTTAGCCGGAGTTGGCATGAGGAGAGTGTGATTTGGGGGCATGACACACCTGTATTTTACTTCCGATGCCTTATTTATGTTCTCTTTCTCTGCACTTGTTATACATTAAATTTTTACATTACTGCCTGCTCACCATGCCAAGGGGCACAAGCACTAATAAATAAACACTCACTTGAGCCCTTACCCTGCGTCTGCTTCGGTCTCCAGCATCATGCCGCCAAGATTGCTGCGTGTCACAACAGGACTTGAGGGACTTAAATTCATGCGATGTATAAACGGCCAAAAAAAAATCATGGCAGAATAGATCAACAAACCCACAAATCTTCTGCCTGCAGCATTCTGCATTACAGTCTGTGCTTTCCAAAAGAAAATCGATAGACTCTACTCTTAGAACATTCAGCATTTAGAATCAAAATACACCTGTTTTTTTGTTATTGCATGCTCTCAGATGTCTGGCTATATTAACCAAAGAACAGCACGATAGCATGTTTGCTTTTTTTCAATGTTTGTGCTGGATGATTTTCGCTTGATTCCTGATTTTAATCCTTCAATGTTGTCACTACCTTACAGGAACAGGGATATGTGGCAGAAAGAGTGCCTTTGGCTTTAGCTGACCCTTTAAGTAGGGATTGTCCAATGGCAGACGATGGCCGAAATGCCATAAATGCCGCAAATATCATCTCAACGGACTGAACTGAGTACTTATTAAAATACCGTAGAGGAGCAAAGAAACTTACGGAGAAAAAAAAAACACGAAAAGAGTCTGTAGTTCAGCAACTCTAGTTTTCTAAACAAGAGCTTGACCTGTTGTCATTTGTTGCAGCCAATAACATGGTTTTATGTAAATCATTTAGCTCAAGGCAGCTAATTGGGCCAGAGAGTAGCTACAAGGCTAGATATATTACTTCAAAAGGAAACCGTTTTCACACAGATTTGTCATTTTATTTACCCTCTCTGGTCAGGTTTTTTTTATTTTAAAACAGAACGTATGGACAGAGAAGTATGCATTTGGTCTTCCCGACACGTGTCAAATTCAAAATGATCTCCCATCTGTTCAGAGTTCGTAGCACTGGTAATAACTGGTAACATAAAATGCTACACAAATTGAGTCTTATTTATTGCCTTGAACTAATCATTACTGGATGTGCACTAAAAGGTAACTCTTGTTGCCATTCACTCGTGTTAATTACTTGTCCAGAATTTGTAAGCAACAAATTTTATATAACTGAACCATTACAAATTTTAGCTGATTACCCCTGCTTTAGGGTGTAATCCTTTTTGGCCAGGTTTCCACGTTAGGCAAAAGAAATCCCCTGTGCAGTGGGATTAATATATTTGGAGAGTTAAACTGGCTTACCTGGAGATTACAGCATTTGCATTTGAAAGCCAGGGTGATTTCCAGGTACTGACATTAGATGAAGGAAACGCTGACAAGGTGCTGAACTTTTACAGATCAGCACCCGAGATCACTGACAGCTCTGTCTGTTCTTAAGACCTTGCCGAGCTGATGTGGGTTTAAAAAAAAAAAAAAAAAAGACGAAGAGCATTTGTGGGTGGTTAAAAAATAACGTGAAACTGTGATGGATGGGAGTCGTGTTTTGACTGTGTGCACGCAGATTGTTTTGTCTGGAAGTGGACAGTTAGATGTGACGTTGTTTGGAGAGAGAGATGGGGTCGTGCTGGGTCTCTTATTTTCTGACAATGTGACATGGCCACTATTCATTCTTCAGAAAGGGGCATAAGCTAACAGATGCGTATTCTTACCACAGCCATTTTGTGGAGCACTTAGCATGTCTGGAAAAACAAGTGCGTGTAAGACAGAGAGTGAGACACGTTCGTTGCCTGCGTGTGATGTCTGTCTCGCCCTCTCGCTGCTGTTGACTTGGCTGTGTCGGCGGTTCGATCCTAACACAATCACACCGCTGCTATAAAAGCCACTAAATCACCATTCGCAGCCTCACTGCTTCTCAATTCATTACGATTGAATGGGATTTTATTGACGTGACCGTTTTAACGTGGTATGTGAGAATGTGAGGGAAGCTTGTAAGGTTTAAAGGACACAGAGTTTATGGGCAGCTGATGTTGGAGAAAAAGACAAAATATATATATATATATATTTGCAAGGACAGAGAGGGGAAAGAGGGAAAAGAGAACAGGAGCATAGGCATACTCTACCTGTGTACTTAAGCTGAATCTGGATATCCTTCTTGTCTAAGTGCTATGTGTACCAAACAAGGGCCCAGCACGGCTGAATAGTAATTCAGCAACGGTAGTTTTTTTGTGTTTCGAAATCGATTTAATGTTTCAAATTATTATTATTATTATTTTTTTCCTTCTTTACCCCGATCCATATAAAATCCACCATCTTTAATTTAGGGTCTATCCCAAATGCTTTTGCATTCACTGTGTTTCCTCAGTGTATAGATCAGCCATAGAAAAGGCACGACTCCTTGTCTTTGTGTTGCATTTTAACACCGTTTTTGTATTTTTGTTGAGACTAAAGTATTGGCACCCTTTGGTTTGTCTGAGTCACATTCTAGCAAATCTGCTGATTCAGTATAATAGTTCTGATAGTCCAGGATTCAGATTAGGCAGCGGGGACAAATCAGTGTCCCAGGTGCCAAGGACAAGAAGATTAACTGTCTGAGGTGTTAGATTTTTTTTTTTTTTTGTAGGCAGACAAGTAGGCTCAGGTGGCGCTTTTTTTCCCTCCCAATACTAGAGAAAGTACAACACACCAACTCACTCTTGAATATATTTAAACAATACGGTGGTGCGACTGTGACTACAGCATGTGCTACTCGCTCTGAATCCCACTGCCTGCTGCACGTATCTTTGCTAGTTGTATTAATTAGCGTGCATGGATGGCGTGATCTTTCCAGAATCAGGAGCACGCAAGTATGTGGAAACACTGGAAAAAAACAAAGTGTGAAGCTGTTGTATAACTCTCCTGCTAGCACAACACACAGTCACTTCACGGTTAAACATACTGTGAGAAAAGAAAGCCAAACTCGAATATTTTTTTAATATGTGATGTGAAGAGAAGACACCACAGTTGGTCAATGACTTGCTAACTTTTTGTTTTTGAGGGCGCAGACACTGTGTGCTGTCTAAGACACTTTCTTAGAAAAAGACTGTGTGTGTGTGTGAGAGAGAGAGAGAGATGGATGGATGGATGGACGGACGGACACAGACAGCCAGCCAGCCAGCCAGACAGACAGGCTGTCTTCTATGTTCTCGTCTGTATGCTTTGATCCAGATGTTCCGCTGTGTGAACACCGTCTCCTTCTCCATGTCACTGTGAGTGGTTCTCTCTCTCTCTCTCTCTCTCTCCCTTTCTCTCTCTCTCTCTCTTTGGCTCACACCTCGGTCTGTCTGTCTCGTTCCCACAAGGTCAAATTAACAGCAATCTCCAGCGTAACCTCCCACTGAGTTCCCTTGGCAACTGTCAATGTCTTTAGTGTCTTCAGTTCTCTGTCCTTGTCTGTCTATATGTCTGGGAAGAGCCTTGTCTAGCAAAGACTCCTGCATCATCATGCCCTTTTATTCTCAAGTTTCAACTGAATTATGTAAGCTGCAGACTTTAAAAACAAACAAACAAACAAAAACTGTCACCGATTTCCAGAACTTCTGCAAGAGCGAAAATCCAGAAAATTAAAAATTTATTGAGCAATTTTTTTCCCCCTCTCTAGTTAATCAGCCGAAAGTGAGTCAAAGGTCATCTGGAGTTGAAAAGGAACCACAGGGAAACTGTTCAATAATGCAGAGAACAGGAAAACCAGCAAGAGCAAGAAATCCGAAAGAAAGAAAGAAAGAAAGAAAGAAATGTATATATTTTCTGCATCCCTCCATATTTATCTCTCTCAGCACCCACTTCTGTCATGTTCATAAATCCCGTTACATAAGGCGCAGATTCGGGTCATGCCGCTGTACACGGAGGTGTTTGTTTAGCTTGAGGCGATGTTAAACAACCAAATAGAGGTATAGAAAAGGCATTGAGGGTGTTGTCCCTTGTGCAGAGGTAAAAGAGGAAAGCACGGTGGTTTTGGGGGGAAAAGTAATGGAGGTCAGTTACCTCCGAGAGCCGGATTTCTGCGCTAGCTGTGTCCGTTCAAAAAAGATGCATCATGCGATTTTACATTTCTTTCCACGCTACCTCTGCTCAGCTAGTCTTAACCCTTTTGATTCCTTGCAATCGTTGTCATCATTATTTACTTTTGTTGATTTGCAATCTCCTAGGATTAGTACTAGTAGGATTTAAATTGTGTATAAACAGTGTCCCAAGCCACATACAACCGCATTAAATAAATAGTACAATACCATACGCCACATGTGTGCCAGTGGCTTTGCCTTCAGTAACACACCATTTAGTACTTTTTTTTTTTTTTTGATGTGGTCCACCCCCAGGGTTTAGTTCTTTATATGGCAAACAAATGACAAAAACTAAACAAAATCGGTAAAGTATTATTATTATTATTATTATTATTAATTGCTTATTTAAATGTTGTTTACATTTTAAACATTTAAATTGTTTAATTTTTTTTTATTTAAACGCAATGTAATTGTTTATTTAAACAAATGACAAGAAACAAAACACAACTACAGTTTATTGTTTTTTAATTTATTTAAATAGCAATTGTTTGTTTAAATGTTATTTACATTTTCAATATTTAAGTTGTTTATCTAAATTATAATTGTTTATTTTAAAAATACAAAAAAACCCACAACTGTACAGTTTTTTTAAATTTATTTAAAATTTTTTATTTAAATGTTATTTATGTATTCAAATTATTTTCATGTAGCAAAACAAGATTGTGTGCAACAATGCAGTATATTTTACCCTCATAAAAATGTGTCTACTTGAAAACATAAATATGGTTTTGATCGAAAGTGTATCCACTTTTCCTCTTGTTACTACAAGTGAGAGATAATCGCGATTTAAAAAATGTGTCTTGAATTTCTTGGATAAATTGTAATGCTCATATTCTAATTAAAAAAACAAATATGGGATTAGTTAAAATGTATACTTTCAACAGATATTCTCAGCTTGTTCACACAAGCTACGAATAATGAATAATTGCTATAAAAATTTGAAGAATTTGAAAGAAAATTTGAAAGAAAAAAATTTGAAAGAAAATTTGCCTGATGAAAAAGTTGCTTGAATGGGGTGAGAATGTGGTCAAAGAAAATAAATTTGCTTCTGTAAAAAAAAATTCATCTAGGCAAACTCTGACCCACTAATTCACAAAGCTTGGAAGCGTGAGAGAGTAGAAAACACCAAGATGAGGTTGTGATCTCTTATTTCTCTGAAAAGCATAGAGGAGGAACTGCACTGGATTTTCACCTCGCTATTTTCTTGATGTTGCTTGGTGCACATTTAGTGCGGGGAAAAAAAAAAAAAATCAAATAATTAAATGAATAAACATCTCCAAGCTACACAGTATCAGTGAATACATGTTTTTATTTGGTAAATAACATTTTTAAAAATGATTTGTGTATATTAATACTTCACTTCAGGCCGAATAATTAATAATATAAAATAATTAATAATTAATAATATAAAATAAATAATTAAGCAGCGCTCAACCTGGACTTTCACCGTACTTTTTTCTTCTCTTGAGGAAGAAAAAAAAAAACAGATTTAAAAAAAAAAAAAAGTTCTAGCTAGGTGATTAACATTACCATTACATTCCACCAGGAGTGTTTAGAAATGACTCATTTTAGTGATACGAATATTCGAATATTTGATACTACTATGTGACCATTATTTTAATTTGCAGCTAATAATCTGCTAATACTGAAGATTGTCCCTGTTTATTTTTTTTTATCCTTGATATTAGAAACATTTCATACCAAAACCCAGAGATTGTTTCAGTTTTCCATCACTTTATCATCTGTTGGTCCCCTTTTCCCCAACACTTTTTTTTTTTTTTTTTCCCCCAATCCCTTAATTCCCCATCTAAGAGATAAGCCTGTTTTTCGTCCCTCCCTCCATCTGGCTCCCTCTTTCCAGTTCTACATGTCTGGATCATTTTGTGGAGATAAGGCTGACTCTCCCCTGTGGGGCTTCTGGTGTCGATACTAATATACGGCCCTCATCGATAAACTGTCAGAACCGTCTCTGCTGCCCCTCCTCTCCTCTCTGGAATCTTTCTTTTGACCTTCTATTGTGTTCTTATTTGGGATGGTAAAATGTGTCCATTTTACTAAATACCTTCTAAGCTTGCTTACGCCCAAGGTACTTAAGGCCTTCCTCATTGCTAATTAAGACAACCAAATATTCAGGCAGTTTTGAACAATAGAATGGCAATGTGGTTGGATTTCTTTTGATTTTATAGAAAGTTGTGAGAAAAGATACACCCATTAACCCCGCCCCCAACCCTATACTTAACCTTTGTAACTTTTTATATGAATTTTGTATTGTGTTACGAACTACAAATGTAATCATGTTGCTTTTAATAATGTAATAAGTAGGGAGTAAACATCTCCCTACACATTTTGCCAATGC